>OY747129.1:64207737-64712508 GCA_963556465.1 Berberis vulgaris | reverse complement strand
TTTTAAACCCATTCCCCTTAAAGTGCAGTCTGTATGCTCTCTAGATAAACCTTTAGTAAATGGATCCACTAGGTTATCTTTTGATTTTACAAAATCAATGGACATTATTCCATTAGAGAACAACTACCTCAGAGTGCAATACCTTCGACGTATGTGTCGTGATCGACCATTGTACATAAAATTGTGAGCTCTACATATAGATATTTGATTGTCACAATGCATGCATATGGCTGGTACTGGTTGTGGCCATAATGGATGTTTTCTAAAAATTAACGAAGTCACTCTGCTTCTTTCCCAGTCTTGTCTAAGGTTATAAACTCAGGTTCCATTGTGGATCTAACTATACATGTTTGTTTAGAAGATTTTCAGGATATGACATCGTCTGCATAGTAAACACATAACCACTGGTGGATTTTATTGATTCAGAATCAGAAATCTGATTTGGATCATTGTATCCCTATCTACCATAGTGCAATGCATAGTTTGAAGTATTTTTTAAATACCCTAAACCTTAAGCAAAGCATGCCAATCAGCTTTACTTGGTTTACAAGCATATCTGCTTAGTCTGCTCACAACACAAGTTATATCAGGTCTCGTACAATTAATTTTCCAATAATGCGATAGTACTCAAGTTGTGAAACATTTGGACCTGTTTGCTTATATAACACCTGGGATTGATGAAATGAATTTCTTGATTCCATATTGTTTGAGTTTGTCTATTACATTTGACCTAAATTTTCCAAATTGAAGTTTTTATCTAAACAAAAAGTACTAAAACAAGCAAGTAAATTTTATAGATGTTTTGATTTAATTTCAAAACACATTCTAAACTTCATTTTAGAAGGTAGTTTAATTAAAACTAATAATAATAAATATTAAATAAATAAGTTCTAGACGGGATTGAAAATCTCTATCCCGATCTCATCCCACTCAAGATCGAGATGGGACAGGATCAAGATGATTTTGATCAATCCCAAAATAGTGTGTTAAACAAATTTGCACAAATAAAAGTTTATCGTACTAAACAATAGATGATACAGACTAGAAGTCTGTAAGCCAACACGTTTTTTTTTTTTACCAAAGTAAGTACTTTGGATTTGACCAAAGTTTTAGTGCTTTGGATATGTATGGCTACGTATAGTATACAACGCTGACTTAAAGTCTGAAAAACAAACATGCATTGATCAAAGTTCTGGACTTTGGATTTGACCAGAATTTTTAGTACTCTTGATATGTTTGGCTAGAGTTGTATGAAAGTTTCATACTAATACATATTATATAATATTGTCTTAAGGTTGTTGGAAACAATATGTAACAGTAACTGTGAGGGGATATGATAATCTGAGCCTTGCTTAATGCAATATCTTTAAGACAATATTCGACTCATCTCGGTGCAACGTTGATGGTCGTTCGTCTTCCAAGATACAATGGATTCGTCTCTGTTTCTAATGCACTTTAGGACGGAAACTCAGGCGAATAGAAATGTGAATTGATTTTGAGATGAACAGGAAATAACCTGTTTGATTTGAATGTAAACTCTTTTTCTGTGTGCTAGGTTGTTGTAATGATGAATTGCTAATATTTTTGATATCTCAAATGATCAATTTGAGATTCTATTTATAGCAAATGAAACACTACATACCTGCTCCCAGAAGACACAATTGCACCAACACACCTATTGGTCTAGAAATTTACATAAAGAACCTTATGTAATTAGTTTACATATGTATGATTTACTCATTCAATAAATATGAAAATACATAAATTTCCAACATCAATCTCAATTGAGGGAGATTGTCCCAAAGTGAGGGACAATACCCTGTTTTATTTGCTGGACAGATTTGAGTGATTTTAATAAATTGACCATAAATTCACAACATTTTTAACTGATTCAAATTTTATTTATAAGATAAGTCAGAGTAATATAATGTTTGTGTTTTGATAATCTTGAGAATCGATCTCAATTGATGGTATAAATTGGCCCAAAGTTAGGGACAACACCTTGTTTTCTTTGTTAGATATATATGAGTAATTGTAGTAAGATGACCATAACTTTCTCAATTTAAAACATTTTTCAGTGTGTTGATTAGATGACTAAGAGTGGTATAATTTTCATGTTTTGATGAACTTGAGAATTGCTCTTAATTGGGTGCATAATTTGGCCCAAAGTCAAGGATAATACTCTGTTTTCAGGGGCAATACCCTTCATTTTGTTTGAATGGGAGCAACTACGAATGAGGAAGAAGATGATTCCAAATTGGGGGAAAACTGTTGAAAAAATTGGGGAGAGAGTGACGGTTGTGGGAGCAGGAGATTCAGTCGAGTGGGAGGGAAGAAGATGAATTTGGGAAGGAGAGGAAAAGTTTTTGCAGGATTGAATTTAGTGGTATGGAAGAGAGGTGGTAGTAGGTGTTGGTGTGGAACGGAAAGATGGTGATATGAGAGAGAAAACAATTAGGTGTCGGTATGTGGGTGAGAGGAAGTAGTGGTGCGAAATAGTCGCTGTCACAACCCGATCCACAGAGTACTATATTGTCCATTTTGGGCCCAAGGCACGCACGACTTTAAAATGTGTAGTACTTTGTAGATTCAAACTCGTACATATATAACACATCATCCTCCCTTACCCAGGCGATGTGGGACTATAATATCCCATTTGTAGCTTGCCAACCCTATTGGGATCCATGGACTCTTGGGATTCTCCCTCAACCTCTCCCTCAGGTCCATCCACACAAGGGTATCACAGTCCACCCCCTTTGGGAACCCAACGTCCCCGTTGGCACACTTTTGGCTGGGTCAGACTCTGATACCATTCTGTCACTGCTCGATCCATAAAGTACTATATCGTCCGTTTTGGGTCCAAGGCCCGCACGATCTTAAAATGTGTAGTACTTTGTAGATCTAAACTCGTACATATATAGCACATCACCCTCTCTTACCCAGGCTATGTGAGACTATAATCTCCCATTTGTAGTTTGCCAACCCTCTTAAGATCCATGAGCTATTGGGTTTCTCCATCACCCTCCCCCTCAGGTCCGCCCACACAAGGGTATCACACGCTGCCTTGATTGTCTTGTTGGTTAACGTAAGGAGAGGTGCTTTTAACAATTCAAAAATTCAAAAAAAGCAGATAAACCTTCCCATCTAACCCACATTTCTCTTTCACTGCTAGCAATCCGTCAAACTCACAACATGATAGTTTGGTCGCAATTGAAGAAGGTATAAAACAATTCTCCATTATTCAAGAATTTCATATTTACTTCTTATATTGTATATTATGGCGTCTGTTGATTACATACTCATTTTCTAGGGCTTTGGCTTCATTGTTGGTTATGCAGTTAAAAATGTGATTTTGTGTTATGGGTCTTGTTGGTGTTGATTGCTTTCATGGTTAATTTTTTCAAGTGGATATCAATCAAATAATTTATTTGAGGCATTATGTAATACCCTGAGTGGGCGAGCTCTGAGGCTGACGAGCTACCTTGTGTGGGCGGGCTCAGAGGCTGGCAGGCTACCAAGTGTGGGCGGGCTCAGAGGCTGACATGCTACCTCGGTGTTATAGTCCTACATCGTCTGGGTGAGGGATGGAGATGTGCTATATATGTACGAGTTTGGATCTACATGACACAACACGTTTTAAAGCCGTGCGGGTAGTTAGGTTGGGCCCAGAGCGGGCAATATTGTTTCATGTGGATCGGGCCGTGACAGAATGGTAGAGCCTGACCCAACCGAAAGTGTGCCAACGTGGGTGTTGCTCCCTAAGGGGGGTGGATTGTAATACCCTGAATGGGGGGGGGCTATGAGGCTGACAGACTACCTTGTGTGGGCAGGCTCTGAGGTTGACAGCTCCATGTGTGGGCGGGCTCAGGAGACTGGTAGGCTACCAAGTGTGGGTGGGCTCAGAGGCTAGCAGACTACCTCGGTGTTATAGTCCCACATCGCCTGGGCGAGGGATGAAGATGTGCTATATATGTACGAGTTTTGATCTACATGACACAACGCATTTTAAAGCCACGCGGGTAGTTAGGTTGGGCCAAGAGCGGACAATATTGTTTCATGTGGATCGGGTCGTGACACTTTATTTCATCTTGAGTTAATAATACACAAAATGGGCAATTATTATGGGATGTGCTATTGGTACATACATACCAAGAAACAAATTAAATTCTGCATACTTCACACATTTTCCCGTTGATTTGTTTGGACGTGCACATTATTCAAGTTTGATGAGGTTCAAGTATTTAGTATTATGTTTTAGTGAATCCCCCAAACTATGTCTGTTTGGTGCTTCCTTATTGACTCAATATTGACAATTCAATGATCTCTTTTAACACACATGTATATTAGAATTCCAAATATGTTTTTTGAGATTTTTGTTTGTTCGATGAACTGAAAAGCAAATCCTTTGTGCATTTTTTGGAACAATTTTTTGAGGATAGCTAGATAAGGTTGATTCCATTAGGTCTGAATTGCACTTCGTTTCCATTTAGGATGTATTGTCAATTTTAATATATTAGATTTTATCAACTTAAAGATGAATTATATGCAATGTTTCTTTGACCCTTCAAGTAAATGATACTAACACTCATCCAATTTTCTTGTCTCATTTGTCACTTTCTCATTAATTCTCTTCGTGTATTGATTGTGGTCATTTTGAATATATTAGAACTTTTACATACACTTTATAAGTTGTGGGCATTTGAATTTTTGAGAATTGGGTGGCCAGTGGGGACTCAATTGAGTATCTTTAGATTATTATTGTTGAGCTTTTGAAGTAATAAAATGGAGATCATCTATGACATTTGGGAATTTTACGAGGTTTTAGGTTTTTGTTGAAATTTATTAAAGTTTATGTTGAAGTGCAGGTATGAATAGGGGTGGGCATCCAATCCCGCGATCATGATCCCTTCTCGATTTTTTCGGGTCTTATTGGGATTGATTAATCTCACTCGATCCCGTCCCGTCCTGATCTAGAATGTGATGGGATGAGATGAAGATTTTCAATCCTGCCAATCTCGTTCTGTCCCGTACTGATTTTGTAATATTTATTATTAATAATTTTAATATTTATTTTATATATTTAGTTTAGAATTGCAAATGTTTGGATGCCCATATAAAGTTTGGGCATAATGTTACAGGTTGTGTATTATTGTGTTACAAAATGAAGTTTATTATGTTACAAGTTGTTTTGCTAAACTAAACCAGAATGAAGTTTATTATGTTACAGGTTGTGTATTATGTTTGTGAATGGTCATAATGAATCAATGAAGTGTGAATGAAGTCAGAATGAAGTTTATGTTACATATTGTGAGTGTAGTCTATGTTTATGTTACAGATTGTGAATGAAATTTATGTTACACATTACTATGTTTATTATGCTAGAGATTGTGTTAATTATGTTTTGTTAAAATATGTTTTTTTTTTTTTTTTTTTTTTTTTTTTTTTTGAAAGGCAAGCTGAGTTTATAAGGATCCCATAACCTATCAACTGGGCGACCTATAGGTCAACACCCATTAGAAACAAACCATACCGCCGGCGGGATTCGAAGCTAGGACGTGCTATTATGTTACATGCTATAATATGTTACAAATTGTGTTTATTATGTTATAAATTGTCAAAATAATTTATCAACCGACTGATCCCGTCCCGTCTCGAACCCGTTTGGAATGGAACGAAATCGGAATGAGGTCTATCCCGTCTCAATCCCGAATGAACGGGATGAGTCCATCGCGTCCCGTGCCCACCCCTAGGCATGAAGAATATTGCTATTGCTATTGATTTTTACCTTTTTGTTTTTTTGCAGCTTTTCCTACCTTAGTCAATCTTCGCCGTATGCTTGTTACTGTAACCACGGTACCAGGAGCTAAACAACCCCCCACTAATTACCACTCGAGTCGAGTTCATTCATCCATTCTTCTCAAGTTTCTGAGAGACACTCTCTCATATGGAGCTCGTTGCACCTTCAAGTCTCTTCAAGTGTTCTTCATCTCACACACCAAAATCTAGGCTTAGGGTTTTTCCTCAAAAAAGCTTAAACTTCTCCATGCATCACCATCTTCACAATCTGAAACCAATGGAGTCTCATACAACAACAAAAATCTCCTGCTTTTCTCAAATTGGAGAAGATAATGGTTCTCCTTCAACAATCTCTCTGGCAGGTAAGTAAAAAAAAATCAACTTTTTTCTACTACTTTAGATGGTCTGTATCTATTTCCAAAAATATAGATTGATTGGTGGTCTATACTTGTAGGTCGAATTGGAGAGGTGAAGAAAGTCACAAAGGAAACAAACACTGGTATTCCATTTCTCGATCATATGCTCTATGTGAGTGTTTGATTGGTTGCACTTAAAATCTGGTACAATTCGTTGAATGTTAATTAAATTTGAGTGAGAAAGATTTGTAATATTTGTGGGGTTCTGGCAGCAACTTTCATCGCACGGATTGTTTGATGTGAATGTGAAGGCTATTGTTGACATTCATATCGATGACCATCACACAAACGAAGATATTGCGCTTAGTATTGGAACGATATTAATTTCTCAGTTTTTTGCATTCTTATATATGCCCTGATATTACATCTTTTCGTGATTTAGATGCTGTTGTATATTTTGTTGTAAGCATTGTTACAAGCACTTGGAGATTGGACAGGAATCAACAGGTTTGGAGACTTTTCAGCACCTCTTGATGAAGCTCTTGTACATGTTGCACTGGTATGGTACTGGATTTAACTTTTGCTGTGAATTCACTTTCCATGCATTGGAAGGCTTCTATCTCCTACTCGTATTTGATAATTTATTATATATAGTATTTGGTTGCTTAAGATCTGTGAATATAATTCCATTTTATTTACTATGGTTTTTCATTTTCTAATTTGTTTCATATTATTGTATTGTGATTCATAATATTAATTTAACTAAATTAAGTAACATCGTTGTCTTTGGGACGTGCTTAGTGTCACATAGAAGTCTTCATCTGCAACAAATTACGCGTTTTTCTAACTCTTACTATTTGACTTCCTTTAAGATGCATTTCTTGTATAGATAATTGATGCAGTTGTTGCCAATCGTTTTTCAGCTAACTTCGGTGTTTTGCTCTAACATTCTTCTTTGATCAGGATTTATCTGGACGACTTCACTTAGGTTATGATTTACGCATTCCTGCTGATAGAGTTGGAAAATATGACACCCAGGTAGTTTCAGTCACTTTCTACTGTGTAGGTATAAATATAATTTCCTTTGTTTGATTTCCTGGCTCCTTAAAATGGAGAAAAACATAGCAACACATTCTATATTTTTTCATGTGCTAATGGAGACATAATTTATGGGTTTCTATGTAACAACACTCACACGGGCCAATGAGGTACTAAGCTCAGTTGGTAGAGTTGTGGTAGAAGTCATAAGTCTAGGGTTCGAACCTTGCCGAAGGAGTTTAATGGTTTTGGGATCCTACGTTTTCAAGGGTGAGGTCAGACATGAGACGCCAAGGTCTGCCTCTAGAGCCTTGGTGAGACGAGGCACTGTCACGACATAGTCTTTTTTTTATATGGTATAAATTTTAGTGTAGTAACCTTCATATTAACATTAGGCTCTGCGGCGCTCAAAGGCTATGTCGAGGCGCTTTAAAGTAAAAATAGAGCCTTGGCAGATCCTCGGACAACATAGTTGGGATCCAATAAAAACCTTGATTACCCTCCCTTCAGGAGAAGGAAAAAAAGAAAAAAAAAAAAACCACGTGTCAAACACCTAGCCCAAAAACTCAAATGAGAACAAGCGAACAAGTATTGTATTAAGTATATGCCTCGAGTAAAAGGATTAGTCCAAGTATTGTATTAGGTATTGTTATATCTATATATTTATAATTTAATTTTCAGTTATATAATTAATTTTGTTAGTGATACTTATTATTTTAGATACATATTGGCTATTGCTATTTATTATTATTATTATCTTGTTTAAAACAAATTGGAACTTCCAAAACTTACGTGAAAATTTTGAGGATATAAGCATGGTGTGTCCAAACGCGTGCCCGAAAGCTTCTAAGCGTCAAATTGTATCCGCACACTTTTTATTATATTTTTTGATGTTACCTTGTCCCATTGTTGCAAATTAGTTGGGTCATTTGCTACATGATCCCGGGCACTAAACTGCAAGGTTTAAGCTTTTATATTTTGTTGGGGTTCTGTGATCTTCCCAACTACTTTCATTTTGTTTATTATCCTGATCTTGATTATTGAAGGATCAGATAAGCTTAGTCGAAACTTTATATAAAGATAATTAAGAAGTGATTCTAACTAGATACTGGTACAACCAAAACCCATTGTGGAAGAGGCCTTAATTAATTAGTTTTAATTTATTTAGGGTAACCAAAGTTCACTAAAAGGATGGAAAGACTCCCTTATACAAACTCATTTATTTGCGAAGGAAGATCCAAATTTGATTGAAATCCATTGTGAACAGGAAGAGAGAGATATAATGAAAGTAGCCCCATTAAAACAAAAAGAAGAACAATATGTTATTTCCTCAATAAGGAGTCGAGAAACATTCCATTTGTGAAACCCATAAACACAATCTCAGGACTTGATCCCCTTACCCCTCACGGCCAACACTACATCAGTTTCACCTAATCTCACTCAAACATCAGCAACATTTTCTTACCCCCCTCCCATTCAACCACTTCCTCTCCAAATTCTTAGGCATTGTGAACAACTTCCCTGTATCATTGATCAAGTCAAATTGGTATTTTCTTCTTTGATTCCTATCGAGACATTTGTAACTTCAAATATTATGATTTACTTTAGTGTGTGTTTGGTTGCATGGAATCCAATTTCATGGGGGGACCATTTGTGTTTAAAAAAATTTAATCAAAATGTGGTGGACCACTGATCATGAATTATAGATTGTGATCAAAAGTGGGAAGTTGATCTCCCATGAATATGAGATTCCAATTCTTTGGATAGAGTAAGGTTGGGCTTTCATGTTTCATGGATGTTCAATTCCCACGTTTAATCAAAATGGAGAATCCATGATGAGTGGTTCACTACATTTTGATCATATTTGTATTTAATACAAATGGTCCCCCATAGATTTCATTGAATTGGATTCCATGCAACCAAAGACACCCTTAATGGCATACCTTAGGCCTTACTGAAAACTTGTAATGATTGGAAGGTTTGGTGAAAAATAACCATAATAAGCAAGTAGGCTGGAAGGAAGTGGAGTTGGTTACTATTTGAGGGCGGATTTTTCTTTTCCTCCCAGAAAGAAACCTAGCCAAGGCAGTATCTTCATCTCGGGAGCTCTATCAAATGGGATAACAAAAAGGACCATTATTGAGGCTTTTTTGGATTATTCTTTCTAAAAAAATCCCAATGGCTTTGATATGGAACAACTTACAACAAATGATAATTGAGAAGATAAAAGTAAAAATTGGTTCAGTTTTTACAGGTACTAAAGTTTATACTTTTGTGAGGCTTAAGCCTCGCAGACATTTGTAAGGGTTAAGCCCTAATACCCAAAACCAAAAGCACTGCCTCAAAGTGTAGTGTAAGGAAATTATTTTAAACATGGCTGTGGTACGCTTCAGTAATATGCTAGTTTTCAGTCCCATGGGGTGCTGTCACTCTTTCTGATCAGTGATATCTAGCACTTGCCACAATCATTGGCGATCCAGCCTGGTTGGATCATCATCTGCATTCCAATTTCTTTTATTTTCTCCTTTGTGCTAATGTAATATTTACGTCTCTTGCTTTGTTTTTGGTGGAACCTTTTTACGTAGACATTTTCCTGATGAAGTTTAATAAATTCTTAGCTCGTGGAACACTTCTTTCAATCAATAGTGAATACTTCTGGAATGACACTTCACATCCGGCAGGTAAGAATAAGACAATCAACACTTATTTTTAGCAGTTTTACAGCTAGTTTAAGGAAATTTCTATTTATTTAAATTAAATATTTTTTTTTTAATCGAGAGAGCTTGCTGGGAAGAACTCCCATCATATTAGTGAGGCAACATTTAAGGCTTTTACTAGAGCTCTTCGACAAGCAACCGAGTGTGACCCACGCCGGCGAGGGAGTGTGCCAAGGTCTGTTCTTATGAATTTACATTGCTGGTGCACTATTTCAATTGTTGGTTCCAGTACTATCATATTGTGTGCATAATGAGAATTACGCTTTTTTTTGTAGCATTCTACCCTACCCTACCCTACCCAACACAAACACACCAAAAAAATTTGAATGATATTATTCTGCTGACCTCCTAGAGGTTGACTGGAAATGATTGGAAAGCCCAAATTCATCCATTTAGTTTTGCGGCACAGGGAACTGTTCCACTGTCAATTTGATAACTTTATACAACCTGAAATCTGCATCTTCACGAAACTATCAAAATTGAGATTACTTCAATCTTTAAAAACAAATTCAAAGATCTTCAAACTTTAGTACGCAAACTCTCAGCTCACACACTTATTACAAATATCTTTACATGCACTCAAATCACTCAATTGTACATCCAGCGATTGCAATGGCTTTAAGACTAATTTCTCTATTTTTTGGCTCTATTCCGCAATGAGATGATTTATTTCTTGGGGTTGTCACAGTTCTAAAGGAGTTTTGTCGCATTCTTGAAATGCGCCAAAACCCTACAGAGTGGATTAATCTCCAAGATAATTGGTACTGATGTTTAATTTTTTAATTAGAATTTTTTTTTAAAGGAAAAAGGCATTTACTCAATCTCATGTTTTAAGTCTTACTTTGATCAGAGGTAAATGCCATGTTGATGCTTCAAACTAGGAAACCTAAAAAGAGCAGTTGGGTATCCATCACAAATCTGGTATCCAATTTCAAAAGATATCATTAGCTGTAGATGGTGAGAAAGTGCACAAATATTTTTTCATCATTGTATTTTTATTTATCATGTTGGTTTGATCTGGCATCACATGTATAATTTAAAACAATATGATCCTATCTATAGTTTTCACTAATTTTGAAAAACATCAACTGATTTCATGATTCAACAGGAAGTATAATTATTATGTTTTTAACGTTGCACACTTTTTGTAGACCAAGGGTAAAGCCATTTTTGGTAAACTTTTGATCTCATCGTTTATACTGTATGAAATCAGAACCAAGAGTGAGCACACACGGTCTTAGGAGGAATACAAAAGCGACTGTGTGGAGGGGCTAGTGTATATTGACATTCTATCGAAAAATTGAGTTATGAAAATTTGCATTTGGAATCGGAATCCAGTTCGATCAGCCATGGAGAAACTCTTGCAGCACTGTAGCTTGCATCTAGAAGAGGTAGATTGGATTCTTGGGCGGCGTCCAAAATCCAAATATTACGCATGCTTTCTTCTAGGACTTTTGACTATTTCTCCATTCCAGTTCCGCGAATATCACTTGACTCACCAAAATAATCAGCTAATATTAATTAATATCACCAATAACAGAGACAATTACAAGTCAGTCGTAGTCCTGGATTATTTTTGAAGCAATATCCCCATCTTTTGAATTGCGACCAACATGTAGAAATGGAAGTGGAATTGGGATGGTAGGTCAATGAATGGCTTGCGTTGAATTTCTAGATAAAAGTGGCACTAGGTACGCGACTACCATGCGGTATTTATTAAAATGGACGGAAGTATCTTTCAAGACTCCCAACACTTTCCTCGATCAAAATTAAATTAACCTATTTAATATTCTATTCTCTATCAAGTATGATGTTTGCAATAGCGAATATATATGAGTACTTAAACCATGTGATGAGTTAGATTCATTCATTTTATTATTAATACAAGGAGTTTGGAATGCCCAAAGATGCAAATTTCCATTGCTTAATTACAACCTTGAGCTTTAATTTTTATAAAATTTAAGATCACACATATTACCAAAATATATAGCCTTATAAATGCTCGTATTTACTCTAAATTTCAATATTATAGTGTATTGCGGTCAATGACTCATGTTAAAAAACAATAACATTATATTTTCAAAAATTCTACAGTGTCTAATATGTTGTGCTCGATTTATGTCCGGATGGTGCTATATGCACTTGTTTTTGTTGATGTGGCATTTAAAAAATGTTTTGAGAGAAGATTTCCTAAACATGCCTCCAATCAGGGATGGGATGATGGGTTTGACCATCGATAAAATGATGGATGATGGGATTTAAAATTTGTTTTGATGGATGGGATGATGGGTTTGGCAAAACAGATATCAAGTGCCATTCAGGCATAAGCTAGACACAAAAGACCAGATACTGGAGAAGGACTCTTATATTTTTATATGATGTGCTTGATCCATCAAAGGATTACATCTTAAACTTATTTGTCAAAAAATATTTATCTTAAACATACACTCATTAACTCACGACAAAGAGACCTATAGGTAGCAATTTCATTTTACGAAAGGATCAACATACCTCTCACATCTTACCTTCCAACGGTTATAATTAGAGAAAATTTGTGAAGGTGAGTTTAATATTTAAATTACTCTTGCTACTTTTGATATTGGTTATGATTCAAAATATTCTCATCAATACAATAGATGGATCTTTGAAAAAGGGAAAGATAAAGGCGGATATTTGGATATATTGGTCGTCTAATATTTTGGATATGTTCAACTAAAACTTGAAAAGATATTGGGATGTGTTAAAGATGCTAAGTAAAAAATGAATTTTAAAATCAGTAAGTAGGGTTGTTTTGGGATGGGATTTGATTTACGATAATTGAGTTGAGGGAATATCTATCTAGAAGACGTAAGACTTTGGTTTTGTTTAGAGACCCCAGCTTGTGTTGAATTCGTAAGAATGAAACAAGCAAGAGCATAGTAGTATAAGTTGAGTGGTTGGGCATTCAAGTCCGTATTTAATGCCTCCACCAATCACCGGTAACTCTACACAATATTAGTCCTCAACTGGTTCTACTTTCACAACCTCACCAATTAATTAAATACATAACAAACTCATCAACAATCTTCGTATTCCTTCTTTTCTTTCAGACATCAAAACTCCTCCACGTACCATGACTGAAACTGAAGCAAAAGCACTGACAGCAGCGGAGCGAGGGGACGAAACACCTGTGCCACCACCAAAGAAGAATAATAAGAAGCAACGACGATGCTGTCTTATAGCTTCAATCATCGGCCTAGTTATTCTAACCTTATTCATAATCGCACTCATTCTTGCATTAACCGTGTTCAAAGCCAAAGATCCCAAGATCGCTCTTTTGTCCACCACAGTGGAAGGCGTGTCACCGCGTGTTACCTTACCAGCAGTCCGTATTGAGCTCAACATAACTCTTGATCTTGATCTATCAGTCGACAATCGGAATCATGCAAGTTTCAAGTATGGTAATGGTAAGAGCCAGGTATGGTACAAAGAGATTCAAGTAGGAGAGGTTGATGTTGCACCAGGCAAGATCCCATCTAGAGGAAAGGGGACTGTAAAATGTAAAGTGCATTTGGAAACCGATAAGCTTAATATGGGTGAGCTTGTTAAAGATGTTTTGAATCAACAACTCGTGCTTGAGACAAGGACTAGACTTCCTGGAAGGGTGAATTTCTTGGGTATCATTAAGAAGCATGTGGTCGCCTTCTCTACTTGTCAGATGACCATTCAACTTCGTGCTCTTACTGTATCTCAGCAAGTGTGTCGCAACAAGACCAAGTTGTGATCCATCGATCACTGGGAAAGAAAGGACGATAGATACTATACTACATCTTATCACTCTGCGAGCTTTAGGGATCATCTATAGATGATATGGAGTGTATTTTATTACATTTGGTTATGTACTTAGATTTACTTATATTATACCATTTCTTTTTGAAATATTATACTTGTTTATTTAAGAGGTGCACATTAACTTAATTTTAGCTTTGATTTTGCATTGTTTATTTGTGTGTAACAAACCAATTGAGTTCGAGTAGAGTTTTCAAAATTGTTGGCTTGATGTCTCTAGATACTACTTTTTTTGTATTCAAGGTTGTCCTTCCTTTTGTTGAGGATTAATGTTTTAGTTTTGTTTGGATATGTGATGAAACCAGATTGAGTTTAAATTCTAGGACACCAATGTTGAATGGGAAATTCTAAATGACGAGGAAAGGAGCAAGGGAGGGGTGTGAAGCCGTTCATCTTTCTCGAGATACGTAAAAGTACGTATTTCAAGGCCCTTTCGTGCATCTCGAAGGGGGTGAACGGCTGCACCCCCTCCCTCGCTCGTTTCCTCGCTGTTTACTTGGTAGTTTAAGTTTTATAATATATTGTTATTCCTTGGTTTGTGCAGAATAGTCTTAAACCTGGAAAATGTACTCCTCCATCAATTCTCTCAAACTATAGTTTTCAATTAGGTTGACATTCTCCACAAAGAGCAATGTTTTCAACCAAGGACTTCAAAGTCTTAAAATCCAGGGGAAGCATATATAACAACTACAACTTGAAAGTAATCAAGAAAAAACACTCACCAACTCAAAACCCCTGACTACTTCTGTCTCCCGTTTTAACTATTCTGATAATTGTATGTTTTTGTTTACATCTTATTAGTGCTGTTCAAAACAAGTGCAACCGAAATCAAATTCGAATCTCAAAATCTTTTCATTCAATGTCCATGCAAATGATATCTAATTTTGTTCTACAACGTTTGAGAGATTGGAAGAATCAACAAAAGATTTTTTTCACCCTAGTTTTATAAGTTCCCACATCTTATGTTTTTTTAGAAGTTCATTGAAGAAACTACAATAAACCTTAAAAAATTGCATTAATCAACAAGAATTTGGTTTGTTTGTAATCTAGAGTCCATCCAAGAAACAAGAATTTCTTTTTTTTGCAAATGTATCTCCTAACTTTCCCCCCTCCTTTTATGAAAATTTGACTCAATGACTACAAGGTTATGATAATATCAACATATTTTTCAATTTGGATTAATATTAGTTAATTTACAGGTTTAACTTACTAAATATCCAAACATTCAAATATTGTGGTGTAGTTCACTTAGATGACGTAGGCGTGTATGTGGTTAAAGAGTCCTTCTAGGTGTCGAGGAAAGAGAGCGAGGGATGGGTGGTTACACCCATCCTCCTCGAGACAAGCGTCAGCGCTCATCTCGAGGGGGATGGATCCCTTGCCCCCTTTTCCTCGCTCCTTCCCTCGACCCCTAGAATTTCCGGTGGTTAAAGGAAAAAAGAATTTACAAGATGGTTTTGTTATCTGACTACATTGATTTGGTGACAGCGAAGAACATCTATCTATCATGAATGTGACAAATTGAGATCAAATTAATAAAGAAAAGCAATGGAATTTAAGCTAAAATTTGGTCTAGTTACAACTCTCTCAAGTTCATTCGAGAATTGAGCCTAATTCATACATTTTCTGCTATGCTTTTTATTATCTTCAACCCTAATTGTATAGCTACAATAGTCTTAACATAAATTTGTATCTCTCAATAGGAGACTTACACATGTATTCCCCATGTGCTTTCTTAACTAATAGTTGGACAATTTACTATTATACCCTTTCTAAACAATTTGAAATTGATGCCTTATTTTTTCTCTTATGTAAGTTCTTCCAGTCATGACATTGCGAGTTTCTTTAGAAAATCCTTGTCTTCAAGGATTAAATTGGGGATATTGATCGGATGTGTGGCCAATCTTCCCAGGTGGCTTCTTCAGCTGTTGAGTTCGACCAGTGGATCAGAACTTGGGTGAGAGCTCTGTTTTGGCATGGAACCATCATGTGAGCCAGAATCGTAATGGGTTCAACTCAAAAATTGCTTTGAGCATCAACCAATAAAAGCTGGGGAGTGGCAGTCAAATGGACCCCAATTTCTTTTTTAGTTGAGAGACGTGAAAAATCGGATGAATTTTGGACTGTGATGGTAGTTAGAGTCGATATGCAACTTGGCAAATTCTTTCAAGCACTTGGAATTGGCCATAGTAATGAGCTGAGAGCTTGAGGTTCTTTCGACCGAGGTTTGGCAATATGGTTGAAGCTTGAGGTAGACCCAACCACCTATACTGAAGACCCTGTCTCATATGTATTTGTCAGCATAGGTTTTCCTTATTTTTTGTGCCTTGTGAAGCTTGTCCTTGATAATATCCAGCATATGGTCCCTATCTTTCAAGTACTGTTGGACTGCTGGAATTGTCATGGAGGTAATGGGAGGTAGGGCCAGTAATGGAGGTGTATAACCACACAAAGCCTGGAAGGGAGTTGTCTGGAGGCTTGAGTGGAAACATGTGTTGAACCAATACTCTGCTAGGTAGAGCCACTTGGTCCATTGAGAAGGAACATCTCCAGTCATGCACCTAGGTATGTTTCCAGTCACGCATTAGTGCGTTTAGTTTGCCCATCTATTTAGGGATGGTAGGCTATGCTCATAGACAAGTTGATCCCTAGAGCAGTAAAAAGGTCCTGGCAAACTGCACGTATAAACACCTTATCCCTGTCTGACACTATTGTAGTGGGGAGCCCATGGAGTTTATACACATTCTGTTGGAATATTTCTGCTACCACTGAAGCTGTAAAGGGGTGGGAAAGAGTCATGCAATGGCTATATTTAGTGAGTCTATCAACAACTACCAGAATCACTGTTTTATTGGAGGAAAGAGGCAGACCCTCAATGAAATCTATAGAGATGTATTGCCTAGCCTAATCAGGGATTGGTAGTGGGTGTAGAAGTCCTTTATAAGCAGACTGATCAGTTTTATTTCTCTAATAAGTATCATAGTTAGTGATAAAAAGCTCCTATGTACGACTTCATACTTGGCCAATAAAAGTGTTGTTGAGTCTTTGGTAGGTAGCAGTGATGCCGGAGTGGCCTCCTAGTGTTGAGTTATGTAGAATGGCCATAATGTGAGATCTCAATGGGCCACTAGTACCAATTTAGTTGTGGTTCTTGTATTTGAGAACTCCATTGGACAAGGAATATGATGGAAGATCTGTGGAGTTGATTAACAGTTGCTGCATAAGTGTGTGAGCATAGGGGTCCCCATCATAACTAGAGACAACCTATTGGAGCCACTGTAGTGAAATAGTGGAGATGGCCAGACATTGAGTAGTTGTTGAAGTACATCTTGACAAGGCATCAATAACTTTGTTTTCTACCCTTTTCTTGTAAGAGATCTCATAGTCAAATCTAAGGAGCTTGGATAACTACCTTTGTTGCATCATTGTAGTGACCTTTTGGGAGAGGTAGTGGCGCATACTCTGGTGATCTGTGTGGATGAAAAATTTAGATCCCAAATGGTAAGATCTCAAAATTTTCATGGCCATCGCCATGGCCAATAAGTCCTCATATGTTGAGAGTGCTAGATTTTTTTGGTTCTAGAGCTTTACTGAAGTAAGCAATAGGCTTGCCTTTTTGTGAGAAGACAACGCCCACACCCATAGATTAGACATTAGTCTCTAATACAAAAGGTAAAGTGAGTACTGAAGCATGACACATTGCCCGTTTGAGTTGTTGGAATGCTTAGGTGGCTTGTGAAGTCCATTGAAAATAATCTTTTCTGAGCAAGGCAGTGAGTGGTTGGGCAATGAGACCATAATTTTTTATAAATGTTCTGTAGTAGCCTATTAAACCCAAGAAGCCTTTCAACTGTTTGATGGTAGTGGGAGTGGGCCAATTGACCATAGTCTCAATTTTGTCGAGGTCAGCTTCTATTCCATTCTCACTAATGATGTGTCCCAGATATGCCAATTTGGGTTGGGCAAAAGAACATTTGGAAGGTTGACATAGAACTGATGTTGTTAGAGTATAAAGAAGGCTATATGTAGGTGTTCTTCCATGCTATGATTTTAAATCAGTATATCATAAAAAAAACAAGTAGAAATCTTCTAAGGTAAGGTTTTTTTTTTTTTTTTTTTTTTGAAAGGCAAGCCGGTTTTTTAGCCTAGGATCCGTAACCTAGTCCCGAGATGCGACCTACGGGTCGAACACCACCCCGAAATAAAGATGCCTCCAGTGGGTCTCGAAACAAGGATCTGTGGATCAAGGTAAGGTTGTAATACCTAGTTCATTAAAACTTGAATAGTGGCAGGTGCATTGGTAAGGCCAAAAGGCAAGACTTTGAACTCAAAGTGACCATTGTGTGTTTTGAAGGCTGTCTTATGTATATTAGGGGATGAACCAATATTTGGTGATATCCATATCTCAAATCCAATTTGGAGAGTATGGTGGTTCCTTGCAACTCATCAAGGAGCTCATCAATCAAGGGCATAAGGAGCTTATCTGTGATGGTAAGGCCATTAAGTCTTTTGTAGTCTACACAAAATCTCCATGTGCCATCCTTTTTCTTGACTAGTAAGATTGTGACAACAAAAGGGTTGTGAGAGTGTTGAATGAGTTCTACCTCTAACATCTCTATAATCAATTGTTCTATGACTGATTTTTGCATATATTGAACCTTGTATGGATTTTGGGAGGGTGAGGTTGCATATGGCTTAAGAGCAATTCTATGGTTCAAGGTCCTAGTAGGAGGTAATGAAGTAGGGCTTTGGAATATATAAGTGAACTCCTGTAGTATTTTAGACAAGAGTGCATGTAGCTCATGGATTTGTTGTATATCAGTAATGGAGAATAGATGACCAAAAAAAGTTGGAGTGTGTTTATTGAGAAACTTAGAAAACCCATTTGATTCCAAAATACATATTGACCCTGCTTTAGTAGAGCCTTGTAGGGTGACTTGCTTGCCCTTCAGATTCAATTTGAGCTGTAATTTCTATAAATTGATGGTAATATCCTCACTCTTCCTAGCACCATGTCATAACCTCCACGTTGAATAAGTCTAATTGTGCCTTCAAAGAGTAAACTCTGTATGGTCCATTGTAGACATTGACAAATGCTAGCACTGTATAATTGTTGGCCATTAGCAACTCTCACTATCATTTGTGAGGTTAGAGTGGTAGGCCACTTTGTCTCTTTAATAACATTTGGATCAATAAAAGAGTGGATACTCCTTGTATCTATTAGTATGGTGATTGGTCTTTTCTTAAGTGGACCTTTGAGTAGGATGGTGTTGGTGGATTGACTACCATGAATAGCATGTAATGAAACCTCCATACCAAACTGTAATTTTTGTATTAGATCTTTAGTATCCTGATTGTTGTCCCTTTCTTTTATACTTAATTATTCTTCAAGTACCAGCATGTACAAGTGTTGTTGTTTGCACACATGACCAGGTCTATAATGCTGTTCACAATTATAACAAAGACCTTTTTCAGGCTTGATCTTCATCTGTGTAGGGGTTAATCTTTTGATGGGTGGTGTGGAATTGGTAAGTCTTACAGTGGGAATGGCAGATGATGAGTAAGAAGGTTTGGTGTTGTTGGTACAATAGTAACAAAAGTGGTTTGGAGGGACTAACTGAGAAGGCTGGATTATATTTTTTGAGTATGAATTGGTGGTGGAAGTATAGTTGGGGTTTCTAGGCTGGTAAGTGAATTGATGGGTGTTTTTATTGGTGGATTATCTCTGTATTGAAGAAGCCTCATGCATCTTTGCAAGGGAGAAGACTTGGCTTAGACTAGAGGGTTGAATAATTGAACCAGGGCCTTGATATCAGGTTTAAGGCCACTTAGGAAACTTAAAACAAAATAGGTTTCATCTAAATGTCTGTTGTGAGTTAGCATTAGTGACTTCAACTCCTCAAATTTATCATAGTAACAAGCTGATTCTATGGCAGTGTGGTCTTTCCCACCTAATAATGCAAAAACCACAAATCTGCTCTTCCAATGAAATGTATTGAAGCAATGTGTACTTTGTTCTCTTTTAGTATTTGATAAAAAGTAAAGTATCTCTCACATTTTTTAATCCATGACCTAGGGTTTATACCATCGAATTGGGGAAATCCAATTTAGAAATTCGAGTGGACATACCAGGTGACTCCTAGGGAGTATGGAAGTGAGTTCTAATGGTTGAATTTGTCCTTGTGCTTTGTGCAAATGGTGAACCACTTGCCTCTGCAGATCCAGTGGTTCGTTTGGAAGATTTAAGGAGTTGAACCAGTTGTTCAAATCGAGACTCCATCCTCTTCTCCTGTGCTTCCTGCCCTCGTGTGATTCTCTTTAGCTCCGTCTTCATGAGTTCCATCTGTCCATTCAATTCAATCATGTTTCTCTTTGTCTCTTTGATGAAAACATCAATTCCCTTTGCCCTAGTTTCCATGTCTACGCAGATTGAAGGGTGGTAACAAGGCTATGCTACCGGTTGTCACGAACGTGACAAATTTAGATAAAATTTATGACTAAAAACAATGGAATTGAAGCTAAAATTAGGTCTGGTTACAACTCTCTCAAGTTCTTCTAGGAATTGAGTCCGATTCATACATTTTCCGCTCTACTTTTTATTCTCTTCTTCCCTCATTTTATATCTACAGTAGTCTTAAAAAGAAAATTGTATCTCTCAATAGGAGACTTACACGTGTATTTCCCATGTGCTTCTTAACTAATAGCTGGACAATTTACTATTCTACCCAAGGATTGTGATTTCGTTTTTCGAATTAATTTTGATCTCCTGATTTTAAGAAATATTTCGAGAAATGTTTCGGTGTGTAAAAAAAAAAGGGAAGAATTTCAAGGATGCATGTAACATAAATAATAAATATTGAAGGTATATTTTCAGAAATATTAGTGGCTTTGAATTAATGTCGAAGCATCTATTTTTATTTAACAGATTTTAATGGAAAATTCTAAATGTCGAGGTTTTGGGCGAGGAAAACAGCGAGGGAAATGAGGTGGAGGGGGTGGAAACCGTCCACCCTCTTCGGTATGCACGCGTTGACTTTTTGCGCTCGCATCCCGAGGAGGGTGGACGGTTTCCACCCCCTCCACCTCATTTCCCTCGCCCAAAACCTCGACAGCTAGCAAAGCTCGATTTTAATACCAAAAGAAAAATAAAGAAATGTTACAAAAAGAAGCTCTAGGAGTTTAACATTTATTTGATTTAAATTTAACTAGCACTTCATTTGCAGATAAGTAATTTAGTCAAATTAGCATTTGTTTATTTAGAATGGGGTGTCTTGAGATGTGGGAGAAAACCAAAAAGGCATCCAAGGACCCCCCCCCCCCCCTTGTATATTTCTGGGGCAGAGATGCAGAGTCACCAAGAATTGTAGAAGGTTCCCCTAACTGCATGAAGCAGACCTTCCATTTCTTCGATTTCTTCATGTGCAGATGGGCAATCTCGACGAGGTCACCACCAAATTCACCGTCCCTCCGATCTGCTCTTCGAATTCTTCAGGAAGGGTCGATCGATTAGAGATCGGTGACCGAAGCCGAGAAGAGAGCGTCGATCTGAAAGGAAGAGCAAAGATCAACACACTAATCGGATAGGAGAAATTTTTGTATCGAAAAACTGTTATTTTCTTCGTTGATTTTTGTGTTTTTAGGGAAAAATCGAAATTGATGAAAAAATCGACGAAATAATGTAAATTTGTTTTTCGTAATTATAAAAACGAAAAATTTGTGAAAACACGTTCCTTGATTATACCATTTTTAAACAATTTGAAATTGACACCTTATTTCTTCTGTTCTGTAAGTTCTTCCAGTCATCACACAATCTTGGCAATAGCTCTTGCTAGGGCAACAAAAAATTAAACTAAAGCTTGACGTTTTTGTTTCTTTTAGTTCTACTCATGTAGTAGTGTTTTTCATACTACATCACATCACATGAGACTCTTAACTTGGATGCTACATCACAGTACAAGAGATCCCAATCTCTATGATGTAGGAGATACTCTTAACTTGGATGCTCTTTTGGTTTAATGCAATTTTAGTATTTGGGTGATAAAAAAAATTCACTTAAATGTCCATGACCCAAAATTTGTCAACATGAGAGGATGAAAGTGCCCACTATGCGAGCGAAAAAGCCAATTCAAGGTCAGACTTGTATCCAAACAGAGCAATTCTAGCTGGTCTGGAAACCAGCGAGGTTTGACTGCCTTGGGGGATACATTTTTGCCTCACTCTTTCATGGTTCCAGGCCAGCTAGAATTTCTGATCCACACACCTCACAATTGGCTTACAAAACCTCCTCTACGAAGCAAAATATGGCTTCCACATGCACCCTTCCATGGCCACATTTGACTTTCACAAATTCCCCTTTAAAGGTCACGACTGGATTTCCATAAGTGTCCTAAAACACTCTAAAAGACTACCTGTCGAGGAAACCAGCGAGGGAGGGAGGATCCTCCATCCCCCTCGTGATGCGTGCAGGGGAGGGAAGGCACACATCGCGAGGGAAATGGAGGGTCCTCCCTCCCTCGCTGGTTTCCTCGACAATTAGAATTTCCCTAAAGGTTTTGGTTGTCCAATCCTGTAAGCTCCTTGACTAAATTTTCTTGAAATACAAGGTATAAAGATTCAATCTTAGTAATCTAATTCTACCAACCTAACCTCGCAAGGTTAATTGCATACTAAGTTCTTCTTATATTTCAACAAATGGCTTTTCATTTGTTTTCTTGACTTCATGTTAATGACTAATTGAGACTCTTCTTGAGCTCTATCACCTCTTTATATCTTAGATGGCTGCAATCACTCATCAAAATACAATTGTTTCATTTAGGGACGCGGATGGTTTGAATATGCTCAAAGGCAATTTAGTAAGCTATAAAAACTCTTTATCAAGTTCCCTAGAAAGTTCGATAAATCCCTTGTTGGATTTGGGGATGAAGCGAGCGAAACCCCTCGAAACCACTTCATAGTGTGTATTGTCCCAACTTATGCGTGATTATGTCCAATAGTGAACATTTTGCGGATGGCTTGGCAGTGGGTTATTTTACCCATGCTGCAGCTCATCCTTGAGGTAAGTCGTCGGAGGCTCAAGATATATATTGGACCGTTGGTTGCAGTCGTAAGCATGAGTGAACTGTTATAGCCGAGCACATGCATTGTCGTACGTAGTTAAGCAAAAACGCCTGGCCCGAGTTAAGTTTCGTAAGCTCGGGCTGGTTTCCCATGTAGCACTCGTCCATGCTTAGCAGATTAGTTTTCGAGTCGGCTCAAGTGGTCGTTGCTAATAACGGGATTTTAGCCTATGTGGGCGTGAAGGCGTTGCTTGAGCTGTAATCAAGTTTGGCGGCCATGGTCTGTAGAAGAGCAGTAGTCCCGTAGCAAACCGTCGACATCAGTCGGAGCTGATTAGGCTCCCACCTTCCAAAACATCTACACCCACGTGGAACGAATTATAAATTTGAGATGAGAAAATTCAACGACCATGGTCTGTAGAAGAGCAATGGTCCCTTGGCAAGCCGTCAACATTAGTTCGGAACTGACTATGCTCCCACCTTCCAAATCATCTACACCCACGCGGAGCGGGCTACAAATTTGGGATGAGAAAATTCGGCGACCATGGTCTGTACAAGAGCAATGGTCCCATGGCAAGCCATCAACATCAGTTTGAAACTGATTAGGCTCCCACCTTTCAAACCATCTACACCCGTGCGCATCGAGCTACAGGTTTGGGAGTTGAAAATTCGGTGACCATGGTCTGTAGAAGAGCAGTGGTTGATATTCATGTAATTATTACATAATATATCCCTTAATTTATAAATGTTAGTGATTCGAATATTACATTTTCTTCTAATTATTGTGTTTTCATGTTTTTGTAGGGA
Source organism: Berberis vulgaris (assembly GCA_963556465.1). Classification (NCBI taxonomy): domain Eukaryota; kingdom Viridiplantae; phylum Streptophyta; class Magnoliopsida; order Ranunculales; family Berberidaceae; genus Berberis; species Berberis vulgaris. Next base: position 64,688,910 of record OY747129.1, on the reverse strand, counting down.
TTTGAGCTTAAACGATGAAATTGCATTAAGGCGACAATTTGAAGAATGACCAATTAATTGGTTGAAATGGTGATACAAAGTAATAGGTGTCAAGTTGACAATCAAATGCCAAAACCGGACCCATACAAGCCCAAATCCACTTATTACCTAAGCCCCAGCCCAAATAAACCTTAACCCTCCATATAATTGCAAACATGAATCATATTGAGGGTGAAAATTCTAGGGGTCGAGGGAAAGGGAGTGAGGGATGGGTGTAACCACCCATCCTCCTCGGGCTGAGCGCCCGCGCGCATCTCCAACGCGATGTGCTCATCCCGAGGAGGATGGGTGGTTACACCCATCCCTCGCCCCTTTCCCTCGCTCCCTCCCTCGCTCTGTAGCAAAGCTCGATTGAGGGATTCATTCCCCTTTTTTGGGAGCCGCCCTCTCCCTTTTGGAGGCCTCCCTTTCCCTACAGACTCTTTTTTTCCTTCTGTGTTTTTGCAGCCACTACGCCACATTTACCCTACCGGCGATCCTCGCTCGATAGGATGACCGAGAGCGCACCTCACCTTGCCATCACCGTCTCACCGAACCTCTGCCATCTCCCTGTTTCCTCCCTCTCCGCGTCAACACAACCACAACACACAGCCACCTCGCCCTCCTTCATCCTCCATCTCTCCCTGCTCTATCTCATCTCCCCTTATCTGTTTTCATATCTTGTAGATACAGGAGCTCACACGAAGAACAACATCAGCAAGAAACAACAGAACGAACTCGCGAAGATGTTCTTCCAGCCACCTCTTCTGCCCTGTTCCTCCCCTATCTCGTTCCTCACATTCTCCTTTAATCCTCCTCACTTTCTCGTGTCTCTCTCTTGCAGAAACAACAGAGGATGAAAGGAGAAGAAAAAGTAGCTTTTGCGTGGACGAAGGAGAACGAAGAACCAGAGCTTTGGGAGAGAAATAAAACTGATTTTTGAATCATTGTTATTTGCACCATGTTATTCATTCTGTACCACCACAGTCCACTAGCAGCCCTTCGCGTCGCGTGCTCGCGCGAGAACTGATAGATTTCACCTCCACTGATGCTGTGAACTCATCCACCATGATCTTCTAGACCCCGCACTGAGGCAAAGATGAAACCACAGGGTTTCCTAGAGTTTGTCGTATCTGAATTATTGTTTTCTATATGCTTGAATGTTAAATACATTTGATTTCTGGATTTCAATAATTTGCTTTCACCGATTATATCCGCTATAAAATCTAGACTAATCGGTAGTTAAAAATTCTCTTTATTGATATTCGAAGGCTATTTTAATAAATTAATTTAAATATGTGATTTGTGTGCCGTAGAAAGACATGCAATGCTTGAGGTTTAAAATTAATTAAGTTAAACCTGTGATTGTATGTGCCGTAGAAAGACATGCAATGCTAGGGGTTTACGCCTTTGCTGAAATCAATTGTGAATGTAGATTAATCTTTAGATTAGCCGTAGTGAATCTCAAAAATAGTAATTTAGGTTAAACAAATCTCGAAGAACCAGTGAGGGATTTGATGTCTTGATCCAGTCCCTCATTATCTTATAAAACTAGTTTTTAGTTGTTCAATTTAATTCTCTTAATTTAGTAATTTTCATCTGATGTAACCCCACTCTAAATTAATTTAAATAGGTTTTAGAATTCGATTGTCTCGTCAATCCCCGTGGGATCGACTTGTATTTGCCACTGTCTACTAGTTAGACAGCCGTGCACTTGCAATATTACAAGTAGGGTTTATTAGATTATTAATTTAGGTAAATAAAATCTCCATCAAGTTTTTGGCACGATTGTCATGGTCTGAAGAAGAGCAGTGGTCCCGTGGCAAGCCATCGACCTCTGCCAGAACTGAGTAAGCTCCCACCATCCAAACCATCTACACCCGCGCGGAGCGAGCTATAGGTTTGGGCACTGACCAGAAGCTGTTGTTGTCATTCGTCACTGGCTAGGCTTACCTGATCGGGTTCGGCGATCATTGTTTGCAGAGGGGACGACAATCCCTGGCGACTCATCATCATTAGGCATGAGAGCGTTGACTAGAATCTCATTTCCTAAGCCATCGATATTCACGAGCAGGGAACTAGGCGTCATGGTGAACCAGAAGTTATCGTCATCAATCGAAACTGACTAAGCTTACTTGGCTAGGTTGGGGCTTCGCCTGTCACGGAGGTGTCAACCTACTTCCAAAATCGGATTGCGTTGTAAGGATTAGTTCCCACTAAATTCAGTGAAAGTTATTTAAAGAAGTGGCACCTTAAATCAGCTGGTGATATGTAGGTATGCTCCATGTGTCGAGAGTGACTAGGGTCTCTACTACTTGCATCAGCGCATGTGGTAGAGTGTCGTCGGATAGTAGGACGAACTGGTTGGCCATGTAAGAAAAATTAGGTCATGTCGCATGATCGTTGTGCCACGTGTACGACATAGATTGCGAGATGGTAGAGTATCGATTACTCCCCCAATTAATGGGGTTGTGTGCAGCATCATTAATCGATTGAACGTGGATCTGTGCGATTTTATTGGGAATCGTCGCCTCCTCATTTCCCATACGGTTCTCAACACTGGAATTTAATGCTGACTCGCCTGTTTGGTGAGCCACTTTGTGGCGTTCCTTCAGTGTTGTAAGCATTATTTTCTACAGAATCCACTCTTCAAATGTTCTTACTAAAAGAATATGCTTTGGGTTTTCCAAAAGCCAAAGGAAGATCTTTTCTACTGGAGTCTTCGAATGCTTTGACATTTGCGCCGATGAGTCTTGATAAGACTTGCTACTATGCGCTGTGACCCGCTCTGGGTGAGTGCCGGATTGGTTCGTTGAGACCTTGTAATTTCTTATCGTATTTCGTAAAAGAAGTACGAACTTCCCCTCAAGGGACGAGTATGTTGTTTATATGTCGGTGCTTCGTTGGCACTTCGAGTCGCATAATTTCTGAGATAACACCAGCAACCAACTTTGGAGCAGTTGCTTTCCTCCCTCCTTAGCTAGCCTTGACATGTTGTTCTGCGCTGGAACTCGGAGTTGTGGGGCCGAGTGAAGTTAGACATGGTCTATCAGAGTGGGCCATTGACTTCCAGATGCCCTTTTCATCCCTCTACGGGAGGGTGCACTCGATCTATTTTAACCTGATACTTGTCCCAAGTTTGGTTGATTGGGCGGATCAAGCGTGTGAGTGGGCTATAGCTTCGGTCGGCGTGTCGCAAGGCTTCTGGTTGCTGATTTCATACCACCTCAGGTCATCCTTGCGAAGTGGGTTCGACGAAGTATTGAATTGAGCGCGCTTTTTCATATTTCTTTCTGTGCATTTGCTATTGTTCATAAATCATCTTCTTCGGACAAGAACTCTCTTAGAGGGCACCGTAGTTTACCCTAGGTACCTTTGCTATCACTTTTGAGTCCTCTTCTGAAGTCGGACTGTTTAAGCGAATCTTTAATGTACATCGCATCGGATTCATATGCTTGTAGTTTGTAATCTTTTATACTAGCCATCTAGGCAAACGTTGTAAAATCTTTCCAGTAATCAATATAGTATGTTTGCGTAATTCTCTTTTATTTCTCAAATGAGTACAAATCACAAAAGTTCCTAAGAATTAAAACTCTAAACTGACTATTGAAAGAAAACTAAACAAATGGATAGATTGACTGTTGGCGGATATATATTGATCTGGCCCTGAAGTAAATTCGCATGGCCCATGCTTGGATCGTAAGTACCTTCGGCGAATTGTCAAGTTTCGTCGATACCAATGAGGTTACTGAAGAGTACCTTGCGTGGGAGGGTCCTACCGTACCCGCTGATAGTTGTGGGGTTGTGCTATCGTATGCAATGACCTTTAGGCCAGACGTCCTGTCGGGCTAGGGGCAGACCGCTCCCGTAACGCTGGGCTGTCCTCCTAAGTTAAGCCACTGCTGTTGGATCTTTGTCTCTATCTGGGATGAATGACTCTTATTCAGTTTCTGAGTCTGGCTTCTGTTCAACTTGTTTGGCAGGTTCCACCTGAATCTTAGAACATTTTATCTGCTTTAGCCCAGCATAGTGGCAGCCTCGTGCCGTTGGTTGGTCCCCGTAATTGTCCCCTCTGAGTGGTTGGCAGTATACTTGATGCCCTAGTTAAGGGTGGAGACCACTGCTTCCATCTGGTGAAGCCAGGGCCTTCCCAAGATGATGATATAGGTAGACGGTGCGTCTACCACCATGAAGTCTCAGAACAAGACCTTCCTTAGTTGTGGCTCTCTTGCCACCACTTCTAGCCTTATCTTCTTGATCAGAAAACATTTTTCTCCGCTAAACCCAATTAGCGAGTAATCAAACAAGTCACCGCTCCTGTCATAGAACTCAAGCTTCGGAGGGCTGAACTTCTTTGGTAGATCTCTGTTCATGATGCGGTCCACGAACGGAGGAACATAGAGATGGTACAACACGTCTGGGTCGTGAGCCTCTCGGCGCAGGGGGTTATGCATGGCGAGTCTGTCTGCCATGAAAGTTGGATCCCTGTTGACCGCGTCGACGCCTCTAGTCCACTAAGAACGGGGGGGGGGGGGGGTTGACTTTCTTGTGCCTGTTTTGTGTTGTTGTCTGGAGATTGGGGTATGTGTTGTTCCTGATCTCCAACAGCGGGTAGAGGGTTATGCTGAAAGAATCTCAACTGCTTTAGCGATCTGCTATATCTGTGATGATAACAGATCCATCCTGGGGTTCGTCACCGCTGCTGCTGGAGCGGGGGTGTGAGCCTACTACACTTGTGTTGCCGGCACTGCTGGAAGCAGTGGTATAGCGCCAGCTTGAAGACGTGCCCCCCTATTCTCCATTCTTGCGGGATCTAGTGGTCACCATCTTCTTGAACTTTGAAGAGAGATAATGTCAATACTTTGCTAGGAACTCTGTCGTTCCCCACGGACGGCGCCAAACTGATGCATTCAATTTTCGCTCTCTGCTTGACCTTGACCTGCACAAGGAACACACGTGAGCTATGGACCACCTTTTGTGGTGGCCAATGACACTCTGATGCTAAAGTCAGACAAGGATCTGAGGAAGACTTAAAAGCTGTAAACATTGAATTTGTAGCGTACATTTGTTTCTCAACCTCATGTCTAATTTATAGTGCTGGAGTCTTGCTTTGACCAGGCCATCAGAGGCGTAGTTTAGGGAAAGAGATCTTCTAGAAGATCCTTATCTAATTAGGAGTTGTCCCGAGGAGGAAAGTTTCCTTATTAGACCTGTGCTCCTAGATACGCGGGAGATAGTTCCTAATTGGAGTGTTGTCCATAGGTGAAAGTTTTCACGTACGACGTATACTCTGGTATTTGCTTCCTAGTTGGAAATAAAGTGTTGCTGGCTTGCCCGTCCAAAGCTGATTCCCGAGATACTTGCCTTAATATGTCTTACGGGTGTTGGGGATGGCTGTGAGACACGTGGGCTTAGCAGGGCGTATCAATTTGGGTCTAGCTGGTGGACTGTATTGCACGGGCTTGTTGTCGTTTGGGCCGGATCAATGTTAAATATATGCTTGGGCTTCTTGTTTTTAGAGATTGTCTAGAGATCATCATGACACGTGTACAGTGTAGGAGAAATGATGTTTCAGTGTATCATCAATTATTATTTGTTATTTTGGGCTTTTTGAACTTAACACCCCCTCTCCCCAATATGTTTGGGAAAAGGTAGATGCCCCTTAATTTTTTCATGTTGGGGTATTTTAAGTAACCTCAAGGCGTGTTTGATTCAAAGGAAATTTTTTTATGGAAAACAGAAAGGAAAACGAAAGAGAAATAGAGATCGTCTCCAACTTGATGTTAAATATTTTGGGGAAATTTTATTTGCTCATAAAAAAATATTTTTCACAGTTTTGGGAAAAATCAAGAGGATAGAGACATCTTCAAGGTAATATAACATTTTATACAATTTTTAAAAAATCAAGAAGTTACAAATATCTTCAAATTCAAGCTCTCCATTCTCACTTCCTCTTTTCCTCCGCTTCCTTCTCATTTTTTTTTTTTTTATATTTTTGACATTTTTTTGAAGATTTTCCTTTGAATCACACACATGGACCATACATCCCTAAATGGGCGGAGGAACAATACTGATGTAATCATTTGGATACTTTAAGTTGGTCCATTTTGCCCTCCAAATGTATTTTTTTTTACAATTAGGCCTAATATGCAGATATTTTTAATAACAAAGGTTTTTTTTATTTTTATTTATTTTTTATATGCATTTAAGGCAAGTCATGTGAGAACATAAATTTAAGAACCTTACTATTATAATGAACCACTCCGACATTGAAGTATTATAAACATGCCCACATTAATTTGTTGGAACTCCTCCAAGTATTCGAGTTACAAATTGCTCCTCTAATCATTAAAAAGAAATAATAAAGTTTTTTTAATTTTTTAATATATTATACCCTTTCAGTGTGCGCATCCAACAATTGAATTTTTTCTTTAATACTTAGATTATATTGCAACCTAAGAAAAACAACTGTAATGCGGGTGATGGCATGAGAGGTATACACGCCTGCTTATTGACAAGGAAGAAAAAATAACAACCATAAATTTAGAAAACTTATTATGATATCTATTAAGGTAGTAATTTTCAGACATTAAAAAAATAAAAATGTGCACTTATTTTATTCTTAGTATCAATCAACAACTTGCTCGACACACAGATTCAAATCAAAATATAGATGAATTTGAAATATTTAATCATGAAACTAAATAACATTAAAAAAAAAACATATATGCACGAGTAGCGGGGCACTACATCTCGATTACTTGAGTTTAAATGCATGGATTATTCTACAAGAGTTTAGACAAAATGTCAATGGTAACATGATTGGATGGTTAAACCCACAAGTCTTGAGCTCTATATCCACCGGTTGCATCTCTAAAAAAAAAAAAAAAAAAGAAAAGAAAAGGGCTTAGACAAAATTGTGAGAATAGTTATGCCACGTATCGTGTTTAAATCAGTCTAAGTGCAAAAATGAGGGGAAAAGAAAAAGAAAAAGAAATAGAAAGATCAAATATTGAAATTGATTGCCTTCCTACCCTACGTGTGCCTTGTATCACCAAATAAAAAGTCATGGTGCAAACTTTTTCCTTTAAACCCAATTCCGTTGGCTGGTTTTATCACTACCACAATCTGCTGGGAGAAACATCCTCCACACAACCCTCACCCTCTCTTTGCTGAAAAAATAGACACAAATCACTAAAAATAAATAAATATATAAAGAATTAAGAACACCATACTTCCACTTCCACTTCCATCAACCAATCAATTTCATTACCCGAGTATCCCATGGCTGCTGCTAGCCTTTTCAAGCTCTCACTTCTCTTCAGTCTCCTACCTAATTGGTCACTTAATCATGAACCTAAGATCACTCTACCATCTTGCACCAATATTGAGTGCCCAACCTTTGATGTTGTTCATGTTGGCAATGGCTTCGAAATCCGTCGCTACAACTCCACTGTCTGGATGTCCACTTCTCCCATTGAAGATATTTCCTTTGTTGATGCCACTCGATCAGGCTTTCTCCAGTAAGAACTTTCTTTATGCCTCTATTTTTTTTTTTTTTTTTTAAAGCCAGTTGCCCTCCAATTGTTTGAATGCTTGCATATAAATGGTTCACATCTTTTTTGCTGTTCTAGAAGTTGGTTTATACATTTGTTGTTTATTTTGAGTATGCAAGTTCTAAACAATAGCTAAAGTAACTTCTTAAGATCATCTCCGATTGGCTTTTTTAATAAACGGGCAAAATGGGTTTGCTTATGGCACTTTGTAGAGCGAAAGAAAATTTTGGCAACCCTAATGGGCATATAGTTCAGAGGTTGCTAAACCACTTTGAAAAGTCTTTGGAACCCACATAAATAAAGGAAAAGTAATAGAGTAATAAGCATAAATATGTTATGGTTGTAAATATATAATTAAAAATAAAAATAAATTTTGGTACTGCTCAATGGTAGACTCAAGTAGCAGCCCAAAGAAATGCCTGTTGGAGATGCTATAAAAAAGGCCATCCTTATTTAGAGACTGCAGTATCCTAAACATCCTAGCTAAGTAGCTAGTCAATAAGTACTTTAGAATATTGGAATGAATGAAATGCTTGAAGTTAGAATTCAAAATTGATATCACTTATCTCAGTAGCTGTCCATTCAGTCAAACAGCAGAGTTATGTTTCATGTTCAACCCAATCAAACTTCTGGGGAAATTCATAGTGTTCTTCTCTACTCGTATGTTTGGTTTGAACTCATTTCTTTCTGTGTTGGGAGTTCAGACCACCATATGTTTTTTGGTTCACATTACATGAGACTTTAATTTTTGTTATTGACACTAAATCTTTTGATTAGGGAAACACTTGGGGTCCTCTCAAGTCTCAAAGACACCTTATTTTATACTTGCATGTATAGTTGTGCTGACATTGTAAAGACATAGTCTCATCACACTTTTGTATGTTGGGTCATGAAGGGCTGGTGAATTCTCAATCAATATCCCACCCATCTTTGTATGTATAACCTGTTTGACGGATTAAATATATATATATATAATTTTTTTAAAATCAGCGTCATTTACAACCCTAGTTGTTTATATATAATTTTTTTAAATCAGCGTCATTTACAACCCTAGTTGTTTGTAGGTTTTATTTTATCATATGATTATTTAATTTTGGTTTGTAGGCTTCTGTATTACTTGCATTGAAATATGCTCAGGTTGACTGTTGATTAATTGGTTGGTTTTCCATATTGTTTTTCGTGTTTTGTTTAACATTTTTTTTAATTAATTTAACTTGCTCAAACTGATGAACAATGTTCGTATTTTGATACAATTCTTTTCCATGGAATTCCCAACTCATACATAGGTTCTATGAGTTTCTTGTAAATGCCTCCCATTCTAACTTGCCCTTCTCCCTGAGACGGACCGTGTTGATCATCTGTTATTCCCTGCTCCATAGTCTGTTAGAATTGCTCTTTCTCTTGGCACACCATATCTTCTGTGTGGTTCCGTCATCACCTAAGTATAGGAATCTATGGCCCGAGTTCAGTTTGCTTCTAATGTTGTTGAATGCATGTTTTTCAGGTTCTATTTATGTAAATAGTTGACTAGTTTACTATAGATACCAAAGACGTTTATACTTTGAGCAATGATTCGGTACACACAAATTGGATGTATGGTGCAACCACAAAAAGTTACTATCTAATGTTCATCCAAAGTTACCACTCAGTTACTAACATGACATACAAAAGTTACTAGTCACTTAAGTTACCAACCAAATTCACAAAAGTTACAATCCGAAAAACCCAAAGTTACTTTGATGCACAACTTTCTACCTTGAGATCAATGAAATTATTACATAGCATTATTTTCTGATACCGGTATCTTAATGGCACATGATTACCTGGTCTTAAGCTGAGCATATAACAATACAGAATGAAACTTATTACTATTGCCATCCAATTAACAGCTTTACAGCCATACAACTTATCTACTTTAAATGATCTTTATATGGAAGATTATGTGGTGAGTTGTTTCATCTTGAGATGAAACTACTATATCAAGGAAGCACTCCCAAAGCAGTTGAAAGACTAATGAAGGGGGTGCTTCATAATCTCTTACACACAAAATGCTCTGATATGCTTTATGTATATATAATTCAATTTCACCTTTTGTGCATGCCACCTCCCACAGGCTATTTAACTACATTCAAGGGCAAAACAGCTATAATGAGAAAATAGAGATGACTGCTCCAGTGACTACTGAAGTTTCCCCCAGCGATGGACCGGTCTGCGCATCCTCATTCACTGTCAGCTTCTATGTCCCTAAAGTAGTCCAAGCCGATCCACCCCCAGCACAGGGACTCCACGTTCAGAAATGGGGCACCAAGTATGCAGCTGTAAGACAATTCAGTGGCTTTGTGTCAGATTCAGACATTGGAGAAGAAGCTGCAGCACTGGATGCCAGTCTTGCTGGATCTAGCTGGGCTGATGCCATCCACAATGCTCGAGCTGCTGATCCCTCGTCTTCTTATATTGTTGCTCAGTACAATTCTCCATTTGAATTCGAAAACAGAGTGAATGAGATATGGATGATGTTTGAAATGGAGGGTCATTCTGTCTGAAAAGATTATGCTTCATTAGAGGTTCTTGTCCAGGTATGACACATCGGTCTTCACACACTCCACCCCCCCTTCTTTCAATTTAGTACTCGTGGAAGCTAGACATCTATGAATACTTTCACTTTTCAATGATGTTTCTGCCTTGAACTGGCCATATATTACTTGATTGTGTTGTTGTACCAATGTAAAATGAATAAGAACAATCCAGTATTTACTCAGGAATTTTGTGTTGTTAGAGATCATTTTAGGTGGTTTTATAGTGTGAAGTAGGGATGCAAAAGCTTAAACACACAAGAGGTTGAGTTATTCTCCCAGTTCTTCAACTTTTGTTGAACTCAAATTGAATAGTAAAAGTCGTAGAGCTTCTTTCTTCTCTTATCAAAACAACAAATGATTTCCTAATCGTGATTTTGTCTTCAATCGCATCTCCGCGATTCCGCAATTATTGTAATTTTCCAGAATAATTTATCTTTCATTGACATCAGAGCTTTGGTCAAAATCGTAAACTTGTTTTGCAATTTGCTTTGTTACAACTCACACAAAACAACACTAAGTAGAGCTTGAATCTACAACGAAATCGAATGAAAATGTTCAATCTCCAACCAACAGAATATTAGGCGAACCTTCTTCATACTCTGTTAAAGAATATAAGTCCACCTATCTTACAAAATAGGAAAATGCTACAAAATAAGATATGTTAGGAAAGTCAGAATAGAATAGAAGTCTTAGGTATCCTATCTCTACAAGGTTAAGTCAGAGATAGCTTTTATAAGCTTGTATTCTATCAACAATATAATAACACAATAATATTTCAATACAATTCTTTACATGGTATCAGAGCATGGTTCTTAGGTCTTAGGTGACCTAAACATCATGGGAATCAAGCTTTTCCCCGCCTCGCCTCCAACGACTACCTAGACTCAAGAGGCAGGGAAGGGAAAACAGTAAAAATAGCCTACCTCAATCAATTCAACAACATCATAACAGACCACATTGCGAGCCACAACCTCGTTCGCCACCACTTCCGCAAACAAACTTATCGAACACCAATCACAATCTCAAATCGCAGCCAAAAACTCAATCACAACCTTCACACATAGTAGCCAGAGAGAGTCCTCACCTTATCTTTCACGACTCTTCAAACAATCAACTGAGCTATCTTATTCACAAACCAACATCACGACCTTCCTTTGCAAGCACAAAACAAATCACACAGCAAAACAAATCATACACACAAATCTCACGCAATTCACGCTGAAGAGCAGATCACGCACACGAATCTCTCGCATTCAAAGCCACGCTCTCTTCTCCATTCTTTGTCACGCAGCAGGAAGAAAGATCTTCCAAAATCGTAGCCAAGAGCAAGATCACAGCACGAGTAGTCACCTTCACGCAACACAAGAGCTAAATCACAATAACAATTCACATAGATCCTAGACCTGATCGTTAACCACTGATCCATCATCATCGTTGAGCATCAAAACATCATCATCATCAATAACACTGCAATCATCATCAACACTGCAATCAAAACAATCGTTGAGCATCAATCTGACCGAACACCAACAAGAGATCATCATCAATCATTGAACGAGGTTCTCAGTTGAACTAATCCCTAGCCGCACTTCCTTGGGTGAATCAAACCCTTCATCACCTTGTTTGATCATCAGAACGTCGACCAATCAACCATCGTCCATCGCTGAATCTCCTCAGTACCCCAACATCTCTCTGTGAGGAAGAAACGTGAGGAAGAAGCAGAAAGAGAAGAAATTTTCTTCAAACTGTTATAAAGCTCTGGGCTATTTGCACCTCGAGCTTTACTCAGTACCACCCAAAAAATCTCAACTCAACAAAGAACAACAGAACAGCAACAACGTCTCTCTCTGGCGCACACAACAACAACACCTAGACAGATATAGACCACACGATCTTTCACTTGTCATCTTTCTCTCATTGTCACAAGTTTGATCGCACATCAAATTGCACAACAGGGAAGAAATGAAGAATAAGAAACAAAGGGAAAAGAAAGAAATTTGAATATCTTTCACTCCGCTATTCACACCCACCATCTTTGATTACTACAAAAATCTGTGTTGACTCTAATTGAGCAATACCAAGACTCGAATTGAGTCACGATTTCTTCAATACCAAGACTCGAATTGAGTAAGGATTTCTTAATATAGGAATCATCCAAAATTTATGTTGACTTCGAATTGAGCAATACCAAGACTCGAATTGAGTCATGATTTTTTCATATAGGAATCATCCAGAATTTTCCAGAATTCAACAATCACTTGACAGTAATGATTTCATCACCAAATAGGACTTCAAAGTTTCCTCCAAGCTACACATTTTGTCTGCGTTTATATGTCCAGCTTGTGGGGGAGTGTTAAAGAATAGAAGTCTACCTATGTTACAAAATAGGAAAGTGTTACAGAATATGATATGTTAGGAAAGTCAGAATAGAATAAATGTCTTAGGTTTCCTATCTCCACAAGGTTAAGTCAGAGTTAGCTTTATAAGCTTGTATTCTATTCAACAATATAATAACCCAATAATATTTCAATACAATTCTTTACATACTCCACTCTTTTTCCCTTTCACGCCAATTTGTCGTCTAATTCTCACACAACCTTGACTGCTGGATTTGAACCTACATTCAACATATCTCTCTGTGACCCCATCTGATTGTTATCTTTGGGCAAATTCTTTGTTGTCTTCGTAACCGATTTCTTAAGATCTGAAGGTGGGATCGGAGAGGGGTTGATCTAAGTGTTGGGGCCCTTTCGTGGTTGTTTACTTTGCTGAATTTGGCCTTGGAAGAGATGATAAAATTGATCTTAGTTTGGGTGTTGCAGATGGATTTGGAGAGTAAGTTTTGGATCGATTTCATCGAAAGGCTTCCCAGGAATGGAGTTTCTGGGATCTTTGTTTGATCAACTTGTCTAGAGAGGCAGGCCAGGCCCAATACCCTCCATCATCCTAGAGATGCTCATAATGCCCCAATCGTAACAATCACACGCATAGAGATCCCTTCTGGCGTTGTCTCGATGCTAGGGGCTTGGCTCTCTAGATTTATTTGTTGTTTGATTATTTCATTGTGTTGTTGTCTCTGTAGAAATCTAAACAGTGAAAGTTTTGAAATCTATCTTACAATTCACATATGTGTTTTACTATTCATTGCTGACTAGGACAAACATCAAATGAGAATTAGAATAAAAGAGGGCTAGGATTGAAAGTTTGGGAGATATTGAGGATTAAGATTCATTCTCCGCTACAATGGCGATGTTTGTAAATATAAAACATGTATTGACAAAGAAAATGAAAAAATTGTGAAAAAGTTAGTGGAATGTACATGTGGCGAAGAGAGAAAGTATTGTGTATTCTTTTTTTAGAAAATGAAAACTAACATAACTATTTACGTTGTTGTCGAATTTTGATAAACTTGGTATCATTGAAATGCAATTTTGAAGATATTTCCAACAAAACTAATGATCAATACAAACACTCAAAATTTCAAAATATATATTTCATTTTTAAAACATGCAATTATTTTTAAGATTTTCATACCTAAGTATAGTATTTTTCAAAGAAACAGACGAACATTTTATTGAACATTCAAACAAAGACTCCAAACATTCAATCGATTCTAATTTTAACCGAGTTTGACTTTTAAAAAATTAGTATTATAAAATATGATATTTTTACGAAATTGATTGAGGGCTATGGTGGGGATGGTGATGTGGGTGTCAGTGTATGATAATTAACAGTAAAAATAAATAAATATATGTGGAGTGCCAACGGCACGGGTAATATACTAGTCTATATTACAATTCAGAATGATGTTTTACTATTCATTGACGACTGGGACAAGCATCAAATGAGAATTAGAGATAAAAGAGGGTTAGGATTGAAAGTTGGAAAAATATTGAGGGTTGAGATATTGAGGGTTGAGATTCATTCTCCACTACAATGGCGATGTTTGTAAATATAAAAAATGTATAAGGACAAAGAAAATGAAAAAAATTGTGACAAAGTTAGTGGAATGTACATGTGGCGGAGGGAGAAAGTATTGTGTTTTCTTTTTTTTAGAAAATGAAAACTATCATAACTATTTATGTTGTTGTCAGATTTTGATAAACTTGGTATTATTGAAATGCAATTTTGAAGATCTTTCCAACAAAACCAATGATCAGTACAAATACTCAAAATTTTAAAATATGTATTTTATTTTTAAAACATGTAAGTATTTTTAAGATTTTCATGCCTAAGTATAATATTTTTCCAAGAAACAGACAAACATTTTATTGAACATTCAAACAAAGACTCCGAACATTCAATTGCTTTTAATTTTAACCGAGTTTGACTCTAAAAAATTTAGTATTATAAAATATGATATTTTTATGGAATTGTTTAAGGGCAATGGTGGGGATGGTGAGTGGGTGTCCAATGTATGATAATTAACAGTATAAATAAATAAATATATGTGAAGTGCCAACATCACGGGTAATATGCTAGTCTATATTACAATTCAGAATGATGTTTTACTATTCATTGATGATTGGGACAAACATCAAATGAGATTGGAGATAAAAGAGGGCTAGGATTGAAAGTTGGAAAAATGTTGAGGGTTGAGATTTTATATTACAACTCTACACTGACATTTTTGTAAATATAAAACATATAAAAGGGTAAAAGAAATGTTAAAACGTTAGTGGAATGTATATGTGGCGGAGAGTGAAAGTATTGTGTTTTCCTTTTTTTTTTAAAATGAAAACTATCATAATTATTTACGTAGTTGTTAGATTTTGATAAACTTGCGCTCCACTAGGTACATTGTAAAATAATCCATTTTGCAAATTGATGCAGATGCATTAGTTTGTAATGCATTACTTTATGGATGCTTGGTAGTAATTAAAGAAAATCAATGCAAACCAGATAAAAATTATGGGTGATGCTGATGACAATAGTAGTTGTAATTGTGGAATGGTCATTGTGGCGGTGATTGTGATTTTGGTGACGGTGATTGCGAATGTTGACAATGATAGTGGTGGTGGAGGAAATGGCGGTGGTTGTTAAAATGGTGGTGGTTGTGCCGGTGGTCATAGTGGTGGTGGCTATGGTGGTTGTGGTGGTGGTAGTAGTAAATGTGGTGGTAGTTGTGGTGGTAATAGTGGTTGTGGCGGCAACAACAATTATAGTGGTACTAGTGAAGTTGATGGAGGTAGTGGTGGTGGTTGTGATGGTTTTGTTATGGTGGTGGTGACAACGGTGGTGGTGGTTGTAGTAGTGGGACAAACATCAAATGAGAATTGGTGTTTTATTATTCACATAGGTGCTTTACTATTCATTGCTGACTGGGACAAACATCAAATGAGAATTTCAGAGAAAAGAGGGATAAGATTGAAAGTTGGGAAGATATTGAAGGTTGAAATTCATTCTCCACTACAATGGTAATGCTTGTAAATATAAAACATGTCGAAGGGATAAGAAAAAAAAATGTGAAAAAAGTTAGTGTAATGTACATGTGGCGGAGAGAGAAAATATTGTATTTTCTTTTTTTAGAAAATGAAAACTATCATCACTATTTACGTAGTTGTCGAGTTTTGATAAACTTTGATATCATTGAAATGCAATTTTAAAATTTTTTCCAACAAAACCAATGATTAATACAAACATTTAAAATTTCAAAATATGTATTTTATTTAAAAAAAATGCAAGTATTTTAAAGATTTCATGCCTAAGTATAATTTTTCAAATAAACGGGCGAACATTTTATTGAACATTCAAACAAAGACTTCGAACATTCAATTGATTCTAGTTTTAACCGAGTTTGACTCTAAAAAAAATCGTATTCAAAAATATGATATTTTTATAGAATTGATTGAGGGCAATGGTGGGGATGGTGATGTGGGTGTCCAGTGTATAATAATTAACAGTAAAAATAAATAAATATATGTGGAGTGCCAATGGCACGAATAATATGCTAGTCTATATTACAATTTAGAATTATGTTTTACTATTCATTGATGACTGGGACAAACATCAAATGAGAATTAGAGGTAAAATAGGGCTAGAATTGAAAGTTGGGAAGATGTTGAGGGTTGAGATTCATTCTCCTCTACAATGACATGTTTGTAAATATAAAACATGTAAAAAGGCAAAAGAACTGAAAAATGTGAAAAAAAGTTAGTGGAAGATACATGTGGCGGATAGATACGTATTGTTTGTTTGTTTTTTTTTTTTTCAAAATGAAAACTATCATAATTATTTACGTAGTTGTCAGATTTTGATAAACTTGACTCCACTTGGTACAATGTAAAATAATGCATTTCGCAAATTGATGCAGATGCATTAGTTTGTAATGCATTACTTTATGGATGCTTGGTAGTAATAAAGAAAATCAATGCCAATCAGAAAAATGATTATGGGTGGTGTTGATGACAAAAATAGTTGTAATTGTGGAATGGTCTTTGTGGCGGTGATTGTGATTTTGGTGACGGTGATTGCGAATGTGGACAATGATAGTGGTGGTGACGGTGATTGCGAATGTTGACAATGATAGTGGCGGTGCTTGTTAAAATGGTGGTGGTTGTGTCGGCGATTATAGTGGTGGTGGTGATGGTTGCGGTGGCTATGGTGGTAGTAGTAAAGGTGGGTGGTAGTTGTGGTGATTATGCTATGGTAGTTGTGGTGGTAATAGCTATGGTGGCACTAGTAAAGTTGGCAGTGGTAGTGGTGGTGGTGGTTTTGATGGTTTTGTTATTTTGGTGGCGACGACGGTGGTGGTGGTTGTAGTAGTGGGACAAACATCAAATGAGAATTGATGTTTTACTATTCACATCTTACAACTCACATATGTGTTTTAATATTCATTGCTGACTGTGACAAACATAAAATGAGAATTGGAGATAAAAGAGGGTTAGGATTGAAAGTTGGGAAGATATTGAGGGTTGAGATTCATTTTCCACTACAATGGCGATGTTTGTAAATATAACACTGTAGAAGGGCAAACAAAATGAAAAAATTGTGAAAAAGTTAGTGAAATGTACAAGTACCGGAGAGAGAAAGTATTTTGTTTTATATTTGTAGAAAATAAAAATTATCATAACTATTTTTGTAGTTGTTGGATTTTGATAAACTTGGTATCATTGAAATGCAAATTTGAAGATCTTTCCACAAAACCAAAATGAACAATACAAACACTTCAAATTTCAAAACATATATTTTACTTTTAAAATATGCAAGTATTTTTTAGATTTTCATGTCTAAGTATAATATTTTTCAAAGAAACGAACGAACATTTTATTGAATATTCAAATAGAGACTCTGAACATTCAATCGATTATAATTTAAAAAAATTAGTATTCTGATATTTTTATAGAATTGATTGAGGGCAATGGTGGGGATGGTGATGTGGGTGTCCAGTGTATGATAATTAACAGTAAAAATAAATAAATATATGTGGAGTGCCAACAGCACGGGTAATATGCTAGTTTATATTACAATTCAGAATGGTGTTTTACTACTAATTAATAACTGGGACAAACATCAAATGAGAATTGGAGATAAAATAGGGCTAAGATTGAAAGTTGGGAAGATGTTGAGGGTTGAGATTCATTCTCCTCTACAATGACATGTTTGTAAATATAAAACATGTAAAAGGGCAAAAAAAAAAAATGAAAAAATGTGAAAAGTTTAGTAGACTGTACATGTGACGGAGAGAGAAAGTATTGTGTTTTTTTTTTTCAAAATGCAAATTATTATAACTATTTACGTAGTTGTCAGATTTTGATAAATTTGGGCTTCGCTAGGTACATTGTAAAATAATACATTTCACAAATTGATGCAGATGCATTAGTTTGTAATGCATTACTTTATTGATAATTGGTAGTAATTAAAGAAAATCAATGTAAATCAGATAATGATTATGGGTGGTGTTGATGACAATAGTAGTTGTAATTGTGGAATGATCATTGTGGCGGTGATTGTGATTTTGGTGACGATGATTGCGAATGTGGACATTGATAGTGGTGGTGACGGTGATTGCGAATGTTGACTATGATAGTGGTGATAGCGGCAATGGCGGTGGTTGTTTAAATGGTGGTGGTTTTGCCGACTGTCATAGTGGTGGTGGTGATGGTTGTGGTGGCTATGGTGGTTGTGGCGGTGGTAGTAGTAAAGGTGATGGTAGTTGTGGTGATTATTCTATGGTAGTTGTGGTGGTAATAGTTGTTGTGATGGCGACAACAATTATTGTGGTACTAGTAAAGTTGACGATGGTAGTGGTTGTTATGGTTTTGTTATGGTGGTGGCGACGACGGTGGTGGTGGTTGTAGTAGTGGGACAAACATCGAATGAGAATTGGTGTTTTACTATTAAGATCTTATAATTAACATATGTGTTTTACTATTCATTGCTGACCGGAACAAACATTAAATGAGAATTAGAGATAAAGAAGGCTAAGATTGAAAGTTGGGAAGATATTGAGGGTTGAGATTCATTCTCCACTATAATGACTATGTTTGTAAATATAAAACATGTAGTAGGGCAAAGAAAATGAAAAAAATTGTGAAAAAGTTAGTGAAATGTACATGTGGCGAAGAGAGAAAGTATTGTATTTTTTTTTTTTTTAAGAAAATGAAAACTATCATAACTATTTACGTAGTTGTCGAATTTTGATAAACTTGGTATCATTGAAATGCAATTTTGAAGATCTTTCCAACAAAACCAATTAACAATACAAACACTTAATATTTCAAAATATGTATTTTATTTTTAAAACATGCATGTATTTTTAAGATTTTCGTGTTTAAGTATAATATTTTTCAAAGAAACGGACGAACATTTTATTGAGCATTCAAACAAAGACTCCGAACATTCAATCGATTCTAATTTTAACCGAGTTTGACTCTAAAGAGTTTAGTATTCTAAAATATTATATTTTTATGGACTTGATTGAGGGCAATGGTGGGGATGGAGATGTGGGTGTCTAGTGTATGATAATTAACAATAAAAATATGTGGAGTGCCAACGATACTTGTAATATGCTAATCTATATTACAACTTAGAATGATGTTTTACTTTTCAGTGATGATTAAGACAAACATCAAATGAGAATTGGAGATAAAAAAGGGTTAGGATTGAAAGTTGGGAAGATGTTGAGGGTTGAGAATCATTCTGTGTTGAATTCAAATTCCATTGACCGTTTTCCATAAAGCCAACCAAGTACCTAATTTATGTAACCGCCGTAAACTTTTGCATTATGCATTCTTTTATTGTGTACCAAATTAAGCCTTGGTATCATTGAAATGCAATTTTAAAGATCTTTTCAACAAAACCAATGATCAATACAAACACTTAAAATTTCAAAATATGTATTTTATTTTTAAAATATGTAAGTATTTTAAAGATTTTCATGCCTAAGTACATTATTTTTTAAAGAAATGGATGAACATTTTATTGAACATTCAAACAAAGAATCCGAATATTCAATCGATTCTAATTTTAACCGAGTTTGACTCTAAAGAATTAGTATTCTAAAATATGATATTTTTATAGAACTGATTGAGGGCAATTGTGGGGATGGTGATGTGGGAGTCAAGTGTATGATAATTAACAGTAAAAATAAATAAACATATGTGAAGTGCCAACAGCACGGGCAATATACTAGTGTGAATATAAAGGGGGGGGGGGGGGGGGGGGGGGGAAGGAATAGGAGGAAAAATAAATGAAATTAATTTGGGCTTCATTTAATCTTGTTTTTCTTTTGACCCTAATTTTGATTAATTTCATTTGGGCTTCATTTTGATTAATTTTTTGGGCTTAGTTTATGAAAGATGTTTCATTTGGGTGGTGACTTCTTCACTTGTTTTTAAAAGCCCAGTAGGGTGAAACATCTAATATAGCCTCTAAAGTTCAATTCAACAATATAACTTCTTTTTTTTCGATAAATTTGTCAAAAGTGATCTTATTTCTAAAAATCTATTAAAGAGTAGCGCAAATTTTGTGTCTACATAGACACTATGTCCACATATCTATTGTATTTTTCAAATATTGGTACCTTATTCTAAATTCTTTGACATTGTAAAAAAATTTCTTATTGGTTAGAAAACATGATTACAATGATACAAGGTGTCATCTTTGTTAGACATAATTTGGGACATGATCATCGATTTTATGCTCTACGAGTTGCTCTACTTGGATGTTGGCAAATTTGTTTAGATAACATATGTAAATCATTTGATTCACAAAAAACATATTCTTCACGAGTTAAGAGTTTTGTCAGAGAATATTTAAGAAGACAAGTCACAAAAACATCTGCTCTTTCAATGAATTCTAGTTTAGCCACAGTAAACATGTTAAACGTTGTATTCCTTTGTTATCATCAATTAATTTAAGATCCATTTTTAAAGAAATAGGTGATACTATATCAAGGGGATTAATATACATGTCTTGATGTTTTTTAATTGTGTTTTACATATTGTACATGCGTATATATTTATGAAAGTATTTATGTATTCATGTGTTTCTTTATATATTTTTTTGAATGGTATGATCCATGAATAAGATGTTAATTGGAGTGGAGTTCTAAGGTAGTAAAATGAAATTACCTTAAGGGATGAGATTTTACACAGTGAGACTAAGCTTGTATCCACCAATTGTAGCTCAGTTGGTTAGACATCCACTGTTCTTGTGAGAGGTCGCGGGTTCGAGACTTACCAGTTAGGATTTGTGAGTTTTCGCTCGATCATTAGGAGCACATGTGCTCCACCGTTGATAAGCCTTCAGGTATTGAATGCAGCTGCTTAGATGGACTAGATCGGAGCGAAGCAAAAACGAGTCTTCATGCAAGGTGAAGGCGATGGACCAGAGCGAAAGCAAGTCTCTATGCGAGATGGAAGCGACGAGGATATTAAGTGGCAACAATATTGTAGCCTTCGGGCCTGGTTTGGTTACCTTATAGGGTCAGTCATGTAGCCTTTGGGCATTGATTAATAAATAAATAAATAAATAAAAAGGGTCAATGACCCAATTTTTTTTTTTTGGAAAAAAAGAGACTAAGCTTGTGATAATTCTGCATTAGAAAAGTGGATAATTATGGAATATAGTGAATTTTCGACTCTACATCTTATATGAATTATCATTGATATGGTATTCATTTTTTGATAAAAAAAAATGTGTGTAATACTAGGCATTAACGAATTTGTGCATATCTTGTGTAGACATAAGCCTTGACTATGGCATCAACTTTCAAGAATATTGTCGTCGAATTAAGCAAATGTGAGAAATTAAACAGCGAAAACTATGAGATCTGGAGCATCAAAATTAAATATGTACTAGAAGAACAAGAGTCACTGGAAGCTCTTAATCATACCATGGAAGAGCTTGAGGATGGAAACTCTGTCCAAAATAGAAGGGATAGAGAGACTTACAATGTCTGGAAAAAGAAATTTCTATTGCTTGTATTACATTACTGAGCAGTATGATAATGAAATAATGCGAGATTTTCGTGAGTATAAAACAACCAAGGACATGTGGAAAACTTTGAAAGATAAGTTCGGTGAAAATTCTGTAACTAAACAAAGGCAATTCACAATCAAGTTTGACACTTACAAAAAATGCTCAATCCATAAAGTGAGACAACATATGAGGCAAATATTGAACGTGATAAGCGAGCTCAAGGAGGTTGGTCACACATTGATTGATAAACAACAGGCAGTGCAAGTTGTTATTAGGCCCATACCTCATAACTGGGAGCACATGAAGGTCCACCTAACTCACAATGAAAGCTCAAAACACTTGATGATGTTGCACGTCATTTGGAGTTAGAAGATGATCACATCGAAGCGACTATGGCAAATACATGTGTATATGGCTGGTTCTAGCTCATATGGAGGTTCAGACTTCAAAAGAAAATTTCATGGTTGATATCGTAGAAAGGGTAAGTGATTTGTCAATAAGTGGAGAAAACTTAACAACAACCAACAAGAGAAAAAAGGAAAATGTCCTTTAAAAAAGAAAATCAAATCAAGAGTAAAATGCTTCAATTGTAGCGGAAATGGTCATTATGCTCATGAATGTCATGAGCCAAATAAAGTAAAGACCTTTATGCAAACTTTAGTGCTGCATATTGATCAAGTTCTGTTTTTCTAATTGAATCTCAAATTCCATCTGGAGCGAGGTGGATATATGTGGGAAATAACTCGAGGGTGGAAGTTAAAGGAATAGGCGCCTGCAGTGTTGTACGAATCAGTGAAAATTGCGATTCAAATCGCCGATATGAATTGACTCGACATGCAAATGGTTTAAATCGTCCAAAAAATCGGACTTCATCCAAATCGGAGTGAATCGCCACCGATTCAGCGGTGAAATCGGTACATCGCGATTGAAGAACAAATGTCCGATTTATATGCTTCGCACAAAATGGAGAATACCAACAGAAAAAAAAACCCAGAAACAAACAGGGAAGAAGAAGAAGAACATGAGTCATACCTACTCAGATCTGGCTTAGATCCGCTCCGTCACGACATCTTTCCCTCGGCTCCGGCTCAGATCCGCTGCTTCTCAAGGCCAATCCCTCAGATCCGCTCATTATCGAGCTATTTTCGGCTCAGATTGGTTCGAAGAAATCATTTCGGCTCGATTGTTGAAGAAGAAGAAGGATCTGTTGAAGAAGTTTCGAGTCGATTGTTGAAGAAGAAGAGGATTTTGAGTTATTTTTTCTCGACTCTCTACATCTCGATTCTCTGCAAGTTCTCTCTGCATCTCGCAAGTTCAAGTTCTCTCTGCATCTCGACTCTGCAAGTGTTGTGTTGTGTTGAATCGATTTTTGGATTTCATTATGTATGAAGGTCAAGGTCAGGGACCCCTAAATAATTTTTTTTATTAATTATTATACTTAAATCCTCAAAGATAAATAATATAACTGGGACAACCTTATTTTCCAGAGAGTGATTTTTTATCTATAAAGTGCAAATTCGATCCCCCATTAACTTTTGTAAACCTAACTTTTCCCAAGTAAATAAAACCCTACCTTTTGCAAACTTAATTTTTCTATGGAAAATCTCTTCTTTCAGTGTTCTTCAATGGATACCACCAACAAGTGATTGTTTCTTTAACTTTTTCCATAGTCTTCTACTTCATACATTAAGTGTTTTCACCAAACAAAAGAGGTTTTGCTTCAACCAAAGGTAAATTTTTTTACTTCTCATTGTCTTTTGATATTTTTCACTAGATTACTTTACTATTATCACTATGCCAGATGTAGCTTGGGAACATTGTGTCGCTGTGAATAATAATAACTAACATGTTAAGTGTAATTATTGTGGAAAGAGATGTGGGGAGGGGTTTTTCGAATGAAAATGAAAAATCATCTGGGAAGAACAAACAAGGATACTTCACCATGCTTGAGCAATTCAGATGAAAATTATTTACTATTCAAGAAGATGTGTATTGATAAAGTGGTTGCAAAGGTTGCTGAAAGGAGGGAAAGGAATGCTCCAATGTATGGGGATGATGGAAATGTAGGTGGTGGAAACAAAGTTGATTATGGAGGTGAAAAAAAACAAACTACCATGAATGAGATATGGAAACCAACTGACAGGAAAAATGTTGTGTCAAAATTTCTAGGTTCATTTATGGATGTGCTCTGCCTTTCAACATTATGACAAGTGTATATTTTAAAGAGATGATTGATGAAATTTGTAAGTTTGGGAGTGGATTAAAACCTCCCACTTACTATGAAATTAGGAACACCTACTTGAAGAAGGAAGTGGAAGAGGTGAATGTGAAGCTTGAAGCCTATAAGAAAGATTGGAAGAAATATGGATGCACTATTATGTCCGATGGGTGGACCGATGGTAAAAGTCGAAGCATTACAATTTTTCTTGTTAATAGTCCAAAGGGAACTGTTTTCTTGAAGTCCCTTGATACATCAAGCATATTTCATAATGCTGAAAATTTGTACTTGATGTTGGATGAAGTGGTACAGAAAGTAGGTGAAGAAAATGTAATCCAAGTGTGCACGGATAGTGCCTCGGCTTATGTCAAAGCTGGGGAATACCTTATGAAAAATAGGCCACACCTCTTATGGTCTCCTTGCGCAGCACACTTGATAGATCTTATACTTTCGGGCATTAGTGATTTGCCCCTCCCAAGTGAAACCGTTAAAAAGGCCAAGAAAGTAACGGTGTACATTTATAGCCACACGTGGGTATTGAGTGTCATGAGAGAGCACACTAATGGTAGGGAGTTACCAAGGTCAACCATCACTCGATTTGCCACAGCCTACCTCACATTACAAAGCATTCTTGATAATAGGGTTGGCTTGAGGAGTATGTTTACTTGCACGAAGTGGGAAGAGTCTCATTTTTCAACGAAGCCAGAGGCACTTGAGGTAATGCATATTATACTGGGGGATAAACAATTTTGGCCCAGGGTGAAGTATAGTATTAATTGTGCATCTCCATTGGTTCGTGTTTTGCGTTTAGTTGATGCGAATGATAGACTTCCCATTGGCTACATTTATGAAGCTATGGATCAAGCCAAGGAAAAGATTGCAAAGAATCTTGGGAACAAGGAGTCGAGATACAAGAAAATATGGAATGTCATTGATGAAAGGTGGAATCTACAACTCCATCGCCCTTTACATGCGACATCATACTATCTTAATCCTCGTTTCCATTATAGTGACAACTTCCAAGCGGATGAAGAGATCATGGATGGCTATTATGAAACAATTGAACGTTTGATTCCATCGAGATGAGAAAATAATCTCATTGACCAACAACTTGATGTGTTCAGAAGAGGTGCTGGGACATTTGGGAGATAATCTGCCATTGAGGCAAGGACCACGAAACAACCTGGTATGTTTAATGTTTATTTAACTTGAACATTTCCATTGATTACATGTTTATGTCTTTTTACGTATTAAAATTGTGATATTATTATTGTAGATTATTGGTGGGAAAACTTTGGAAGCCATTGTCCGGAATTGCAGAATGTGGCTAAGAGAATTTTGAGCTTGACTTGTAGTGCTACGGGGTGTGAACGTAATTGGAGCACATTTGATCAAGTGAGCAAAAAATTATTGTTTGTCTATTTCATATTTTAACTAATTAGTTGTCATGTATGATGTGGATATTTAGTAATTTAACTTTCTAATATGTTATATGCATGGTAGATTCATACAAATAAGCGAAATCGATTAGAACAAAAACGACTGAATGCACTTGTATTTGTCAAATACAATCTTGCTCTTGACCAACGCCAACAACATAGGACACAAGGCACAGATCCCATTCTATTGTCGGAGTTAGATAATGACAATGAATGGATTGTGGAGCGAGAAGATCCGACACTCCCCAATGACACCTCATGGTTGGACATAGTAGATTGCTTCGTTGAGAATGAAGCGGAGCCAAGCCAAAAACGACGTCGTAAGTTAATAATTTATTACTTGTTTGCTTTATTTATTCAAATTTACTTCTAGTTGTTTACTAAAGTTACTACTTTTGAACTTTAATGTGAATAGGACCAAGAATTTTAACGAAGTCGACAAAGGGAAAGATCAAAGTCATTGAAGATGAAGAGGAAGAAGGTTGTGACTTGGAAGATGAGATTGATGTCATTGATAATGCAGACATTGCAATTGTTGATGCAATTATCGATGAGCATGAAACTACTTCATGAAGGGATCAAAGTTGGAACCAGGGAAATACTCTAACTTCTAATTTAATAGTTATTATTGCTTAATAGTTTATATTTTGCCTTTTGGGAGTCATTTTGTATACGGTTCCACACATTCTTGGGTATATTTTACGTATAGGATAGAATGTTAGAATGAACAAGAAGTGTTGAAGTCTTATACTTTTTGGCAAGTGAAATCTTTTACTTTTTGGCAAATGAAGTCCACTTTGCTCTACTATATTTTGTTTGTTTTCCTAGAATTTTCGAAAAAAACTTGATAAAAGCAATATTCTGCACAAACAACAATATATTGGAACTGATCAATTTTTTTGTAATTCTTCATCACACAAACAAAGTTGAACTTGGATTACATTCATTCATCTTCATTCTAACAATTTCTCTTCAATCGCAATGGTCGTTCTAATGGTCATCTCATTCGCACCTACCACATCTATTGCCCCACTTTTATACTTTGATCAAGCTGAATACACTTCGAGTTCCATGTAATTTTGAAATCTATAAAGAGTACAAAAATGTAAGTAAAAAGAAATGATATATTCTTAAATGAAGGAAAAAATATATATATATATATTATAATTAAAAAATATTACGATTAACGATACGATTTACGATTAAATCTAAATCTTACACGTTACGATTTACAATACGATTTACGATTCACTAACACCGGGCGCCTGCAAGCAAGGATTGTGATTTCGCGAAATTGTATGAAAATTTGTTGAAATTTTTGAAATTACGAAAAGAAAAAGGGCGAAAGAAAAAATTACATATTCGAGGGTTTTTCGTAAATTTTTGTAAAAATACCAAACCAACTACTAAAATTTACATTTTTTCATCCCTTAATTTCCTAATTATCACTTCTTCTACTTATATATAGATTTTTTGAACTACCCCTTGATTTTCTAATTATACGTATTTTAGTTTCATTTAACGTGTTTAATACATTTATTTACTTACATATTATTTTTTCACATATTTAATATACCCTCTAAATTCATTATATATTTCATTTATCCTCAAAATTTTTAAGTTTTTTCTTTACACACCGAAACATTTCTCAAAATATTTCTTAAAATCAGGAAACCGAAATTAACTCAAAAAACGAAATTACAATCCTTGCCTGCAAGTTGAGTTTGCGTGGTCTCAATGTTAGTTTTGCTAAAGTTAGGCTTTACTTTAAACTCTCATGGAAATGGTGTAAATGTGTTCTAAGGAACAACATTTTATAGTTCCAAATATTTGCTTGATGGTTTTATGATTCTGGATATCAGCTTAATTAATACTAATAGTCGTATCAGTGCTAGTTTTCCTTAATTGCATATGTTTCAAATAATTTAGATGATAATATAGATGGTTGACATGCTTGACTAGATCATATTTGCCAACAGAGAATGCATGATTGGTTATAGAGGACTTATTGGGCTCAATTGAAAAAGTCAATCTTTTAATATGTGAATATTGTCTAGCTGAAAAAATGACACATAAACCATTTGGCAAAGGAACCCAAGTTGAGATTCCATTGCAGTTAATCCATTTGGATATTTGTGGTTAGATGTATGTTAGGGCTAGAAATGGGTTTGTATGATTCATCACATTTATAGAATATTTCAATCGATTTGGTTATGTCTATTTGATCTCTCATAAGTCATAAGCTTTATATTGCTTCAGACGTTATGTGAATTTGGTAGAGAATCAATTAGACAAGAAAATAAAAATGTTGAAACTGATTGAGGGCGTGAATATCTGATGCAGTCGATTTTCACTCCCTGCTTGACCTTGACCTGCTGACCTGCACAATGAACGCACGTAAGCTACGAACCACCGTTGTGGTGGCCGATGACTCTTTGATGCTAAAGTCAGACAAAGATCTGAGGAAGGCTTAAAGCTGTAAACAAGGAATTTGTAGCATACCTTTGTTCACCGACCTCATGTCTTATTTATAGTGCTGAAGTCTTGGTTCGACCAAGCCATCGATGGCGTAATTTAGGGAAAAAGATCTTCTTGGAGATCATTATCTAATTATGAGTCGTCTTATAGAGGGGAAGTTTTCCTGTTAGACTTGTGCTCCTAGATACGTGGGAGGTAGTTTTCAATTAGAGTATTTTCCATAGGTGGAAGTTTACACGTACAACGTATACTCTGGTATTTGCTTCCTAGTTGGAGACAAATTGTCCAGACTGATCCCTGAAATACTTGCCTAAGTAGGTCTTACGGGTATTGAGATGTATGGGCTTAACACAATGCAATAGTTCAGGTCCGTCTGGTAGATTGCGCTACGTGAGTTTGATGCCGCTTGGGCTGGATCATTGCTAGGTTGACGCTTGAGCCTGTTATTCCTTGAAATCATCATGTCACATGTATGTGTAGAAGAGAAGGCAATTCGGTGTACCATCACTCGCTCCCCCCGATTTAGTGGGCCATCGTATCGGTTCTCTAAGTCACTTTTTGAAAAGATACGCCGCTTAGGATGATTGAATTTGAACCGTTTCTTGAGCGGCGCACTCCATTAGTTAAGCGTGAGTCGATTCAATGGAGAAAAAACAGAAAATCAATCTCATTTAGATCTCCTTTTCCGAAGAGATTGACTCTTCCATTTCTTCATTTTAGAGACTCCATTCTATTCAGCTTTTTATTGAAAGCTTATTCACTATTTTCATGACTCGCCAAAATCACCTTAACAATGAGCTTCTTGCCAAGGGCCTCCAGTTATTTGAAGATAGGTCGACCTCCGAATCGAGTCTCTAAATACTTGCGATTCTACACATTGAGTGATGATTAAATGCCAATGTTTCCTCCGGATGGATTCGTCTATTTGCACCGCGACATGCTTTCGACTGGTGTCTGTTTTCCTGTAATCGATGAGATCTGGGGCTTTTAGGAATTCCTTGGTATCCCTCTTGCCTAGTTGTTACGAATGGGTACATGATTGTTCTCCTTATATTGATCAGGGCCAAGGACGCTGGTGTTTGGGTGACTTCGAGGGTGATTCAGTTGTTAAATTTTCCTCGACTAAATAATCACGCCGTGTGTGAGATGAATTTCCTGACTTGCTTTGGGAAACTGCCAGATGACTTCAAGTTCTGACAGAAACACTACTTCCTGGCTCATTCGGACCCGAAGTATTTCGAGTTCAATGGTCGTCCACTTGAGCGGGAGTTCAGGCCACTTCGTAAGTATAATTTTGTCCTTTGCTTTCGTTGTGCCGATTGTATGCTGATCTTTACGTTTGTTCTCTGTAGGGAGGTTCCCCACTACTATTTTTTAGAGGAAGAAGCTGCTATGAAGGCATTCTGTGGCCTGCTTCGAATGAGAGTGGAGGATGTTATCTACACTTCCAATTTTAGTCGTATTGGGTTATGGGCCCATTAGCATGTGGCTCCCACTCTGTTCAGGGTGTAGAAGGTTCAGTCTGAAAGTGGAACTCCCTCTACGAAGAGGAAGGCCTCTAAAGTTAAGGCTCCCAGCCTGTCAGACATCGAGGGGCTTTATGAGATGTTTGCTTCATTTATAGGCTCGAAGAGGTCTCGAGCTTGGGCTGAGCCTGCTTCTAAATGGTCCGCTTTGTTGAGGGAGGAACATGATTTTGACTTGTCTACCGAGGCACAGGTTGTGATATTTGATATGGAGAAGCACCACCTACTGCTAGCAGGGGATGATGACGCGTTGAAGGTGAGTATTGAATAGGCTAAAGCTTTGAATAAGAAGCTGATGTTGGCCGCTGTGGCGACTTCTACTAATACTGACCAATCTAGACCTGTTCTGCTAGAAGGTCTTTATAAAGATTTGTCTGTGGTTCCCGAGGTCAATTGTCCTGCTGGTGGCCATTGCAGCGTGGTAATGGAAGGTTCAATAGACAATTCTCTTCCTTCTCTCCCTTCAGATTCTACTGAGTCGGCTCGCAATGGAGGGTCGGCCGCTGGTGAAAAGGGGAAGGCGGTGGATAAGGGCCTAGGTGCAGTGAAGACTGCAAAGGGCGGTGTTGAGGTAATTTTGCCTCTGGGAGAGCTTCATTCGGTGGCGCGGACGAGTTTGTTTGTTCCGGATGTAGTAAAAATGAGAAACCAGGCCTAGCACTAGGAGGTTGACATTGATTATGCTTCGAGGAACCATATCAGCATACGTTATAGCTGGTTGGTGAACTGCGCTTTAAAGCTAAATGAGGATACACTGGGAGAGCGTTTGGATTAAGGGCTGAAACATCGCATATTGGGGATGTCAAATCTAAGCCAAGTGGTCGTCGCTGGGGCGAAAGTTGAGGCGGCTCGTGAGAGGGTGTACACCATGGAGCGCGTCTTCTCAAATATGCAGAAGTCGTATTCTGATGCACTTTTTGAGATTGAATCGCTGAAAAAGCAGCTTGAAGAAAGGAGTATGGAACAATCAGCCACTGAAGTTTAGAGGGTTTGTTTGGAAGCCATCGAGTCCAATTTAGTAGAGGCGGTGTCCACAAGGGACAGATGCAGATAAGAGTTAAACTTGGTCCGCCATGATTTAAAAGTTGCACAAGAAGCTACGGCTAAGGTGCGTTCTAAGTTGCAGTCTCTTGCTGAGGAGAATACCAGGAAGGAATCTGAGTGGGTTGTCCAGAAACAACAATTAAAAGCCGACATGGAATTCAATGCTCGGGTAGCAAGGAAAGCTGGGGACCAACTCCTCCTGGAACAACATGAACTTAGTGCAGTTAAAGATAACCTGATTACTGAGCAGTCACAGACTAACACACTGATAGGAAAGTTGGAGCTGCTGGAGTGTGAGCTTGCTGAGGCAAAGACGCGAGAAAGAGCTTCTCAAGGCGCAAGGCACGTTTGAATTTCGCAGGATCGTCATGGGAGGTTGGAGCTGTTGGCGCTGATGAAAGATGAGCATCCAGAATGAGATATTTCTTATTACAGGAAGATGTCCTTTGCATATTTCAGAGAGATCTCTGAGTCATTAGAGGAAGATGGCAATCTGGATCATGGCGCTCAAGCTGAGGCACGCACAGACGCAATTTTTGCTTCTTTTCCTGTTAAGCTTATTTCTCATGTACTTGTATCTTCTCCTGATGAGGAGTAAATTTTGTACACCTGCACTTTTTGTTTAGATTGTTAATGAAAACAAATCTCTTTCAAGTGAACTTCGTGCCCTAATTCTATTTGGTCCCCATGAAAACAAAACTTATTTTGACATAGGTCCTGTTGGGTTAGTAGGGAGCCGAGTGGTCTGTCTGTTGTTGAGAGCTCGACCGTTTATGCCGCGAGTAATTCTGACATTTACTTCTATGAGGTCTCAGAGTTGCTATCGCGTGGTTATGCCCAATACTGAACATTCCGCGGATGGTTTGGCAGTGGGTTATTCTACGTTGGCTGCAGCTCATCCTTGAGGTAAGCCGTTAGAGGCTCCAATTATATTTGACCGTCGGTTGCAGTCGTTGGCATGAGTGAATTGTTGTAGTCGAGCACATGCATTGTCGCCTGTAGTTGAGCAAGAGCGCTTGGCCTGAGTTAGATTTCGTAAGCTCGGGCTGGTCTCCTGTGTAACATTCGTCCACGCTTAGCGGGTTAGTTTTTGAGTCAGCTCAAATGGCCATTGCTAATAACAAGAGGTCAGCCTATGCGGGCGTGAAGATGTTGCTTGAGCTTTGATCAGATTCGTCGAACACTGTCCTAAGAAAGAGCAGCGGAGTCGTGGCGAGCCGTTGACATCAATCGGAGCTGACTAGGCTTTCACCTTCCAAACCATCTACACCCGCGTGGAGCAGGCTACAGATTTGGGATAAGAAAATTTGGCGACCATGGTCTGTAGAATAGTAGTGGTCCCGTGGCAAGTCATCGACATCAGTCAGAACTGACTGGGCTCTCACATTCCAAACCATCTACACCCGCACGGAGCGGGCTACAAAATTAAGATGAGAAAATTCGGCGACCATGGTCTGTAGAATAGCAGTGGTCCTGTGGCAAGCCGTCGACTTCAATCGAAATTGACTAGGCTTCCACCTTCCAAACCATCTACACCTGTGCACATCGAGCTACAGATTTGGGAGTTTGAGATTCGGACCATGGTCTGTAGAAGAACAATGGTCTCGTGGCAAGCCGTCGCCATCAGTCGAAATTGACTCGGCTCGCACCTTCCAAACCATCTACACTCGTGTGGAGCGAGCTACAAGTTCAAGACTTGGAATTCAGAGAGTGTTGAGCCGATGCTTGAGCCCGTAGTTCCCCGAGATCATCATGTCACGTGTTTGGCTCAAGAGTGTGACCATTTTTATGTATCATCAGCTACTCCCCCCGAGTTAGTGGGTCGTCACACCGGTTCGCTAAGTTACTTTTTGAAGGGATGCGACACTCATGATGATTGAGTCTAAATCGTTGCTTGAGCCACACGCTGAAATAATTGGGCATGCGTTGGTTTAGCAGAAAAGAGACGGGAACCTGTCCTCTAAATAGGTCATCTGCAGTGTTGAGGTTAACCTTTCTGCTTCACTTGCTTTTGAAGATATTGTTTTGAAAGGTTCGTTCGTCTTCTTCATGGCTCGAGAAAACCTTCTTGATGATGTTGTTCTGGCCGAGGGCCTAGAGTTCTTTGAATACAGGCTGTGGTTCGAGCCTTGTCTCATTGAAATCCGTGCAAGGTTTGGAGTTTCTGAAGAGTTGTCGTTGTATCTCTTGACGGGGGACCAGGCGCCAATGTCGCCTCCAGCCAGTTTCATCTGTTTGCATCGAGGGATGCTTCAAACTGGAGTGTGTTTCCAGGTTCTTGACGTGATTTGGAAGTTCTTGGATTTCTTGGGGATTCCTTAAGCTCAGTTGGGACCCAATGGATACAAGATCATTCTCATGATTCTACTCAGTGCTAAGGAGGTTGGTGTTAACAGGACTCCGCGGGTGCTCTAGTTGTTGATTTTGTAAATTGACCGATGATTTCAAGTTCTGGCAGAAGTACTGCTTCTTGGCTCCTGCGAATTCGAAGTATTTCGGTGCAAGGGTAGTTCGCTTGAGCGACAGTTCGAGCCGCTTTGTAAGTTCAACTCCTTTACTGTGACTTTGATGTGCTTGATAGCGGGTTGAGTGATCATTGCTTGTGTTCTTTTGTAGGAAGGTTTCCCACTGCTCCCCTTACCTTAGAGAAGCAAACCACCATGGAGGCATTCCGCGTCATGGAAAAAAGGGAGGTGATTGATATCATAAGAGTTTTCAATTTCGTTTGTAGTGGGTTGTGGGACAACTGGCATGTCGCCCCCACTCTGTATCGAGAGTTGCACATTGAGCCGGAAGAAGGGGCCGCTTTTAGGAAAAGGAAGGTTGCTAGGGCCAACACTTTTGTTCTGTCTGATGCGAAGGATCCATCTGAGACGCTTGCTTCCTTTGTGAGGAAGAAGCCACACGTTAGGGCTGGGCCGTCTTCGGCGTGACCCGCTCTGTTAAGATAGAAGCACAAGTCTGCTAGGCCTGTTGAGGCGGAGACTAATGTTCCTGGCTTGGAGAAAGATTATCCGTGGTTGGCGGGAGTTGATGATGGGTCGAACCTTAGTGACGTGCAGATTGAGGCTTTGAATGACCGTCTGGTGCGGGTTGCAATAGCGGCTTCTGCTGGCGTTGATTGGCATGGGACCACTCTTGTAGAGGGCTCTGTTGAAATTCGCCTGTGGTGGTGGAATCTGATCACCCCACCGTTGACTTGTCTGAAAGTGGTCGTGGTACCAGCCGTGTCTCCTATAGTTCACATTTCCCACCGTCTCGTTCTAGGCCACAGCTAGAACTATTGGAAAGTTCTTTGGATATTTCGGTCCCTCCTCTGCATCTGGATCCTATTGGGCCATCTCGTAATAAAGGGTCGGTCATTCTTGACAAGGGAAAAGCCACGGAGGAGAGTCCGAGGACGGTGGTGACCGTAAAGGGCGGCGCTGGAATAGTTCTTGATCAGGTAAGCTTCATCCGGGTGCACGGATAAGTCTGTTCACACCAGACTTGGTGAACATGAGCTCACATGTCTGGCACCAAAAGGTGGATGTTGAGTATGCTTCGAGGAAGCATATAAGCAGGCGTCACAGCTGGCTGATGGACCACGCTCCGAAACCCAAGGAAGATTCGCTGAAAGAGTGTGTGGACAAGGGTTTAAAGTATCTTATGCTTGGTATGTCTCATATGAGCCACTCGGTCGTTGTTGGGACAGAAGTAGAGGCAGCTCGCGAGAGAGTATATACCTTGGAGTGTGTCTTCTTGCACGTGCAGACGATGTATTCTGATGCGCTCCATGAAATTGAGCGGCTTAAGAATCAGGCTGAAGAGATGCAGTCAGATCAATCAAATGTGGCCACTGAGGCTTAGAGGGATCATCTGGAGGACCTTGAGCTTAATCTGACCGAGGCGGTGTTCGAGAGGGATGGACTTAAGGAAGAGTTGAGCCAGTTCCACCTAGAAATCAAGGTTGCGCAGGAAGCTGCAACTAAGGCGCATTCTGAGCTGCAGTCTTTTGCTGAGGAGAGCACTTCAAAGGGAGCTGACTGGGCTGCTGAGAAACAACAATTGGAATCTGATGTGGAGTTCTATGCTCAAGAAGATAGGAAGGTCGATGACCAACTCGAACTGCGATGGCATGAACTCAGTGCTGTGAAAAGCAGTCTTGCCACAGAGCAGTCTCAGGTCGATATGCTAACTGGCAAGTTGGAGCTACTGGAGCATGACCTTATTGATGCAAAAGTGCGATAGGAAGAGCTTCTCCAGGAACAAGGCAAATGTGAGTTTTGCTGGGTTGTTCATGATCGGCTACAGCTGTTGGGGTTGATGAAGGAAGAGCATTCGGAGTGGGATCTTAGCAGTTACAAGAAGATGTCATATGCAGACTTGTATGTTACCTCTGAGTCGTCGGGCAAGGAGGACAGTTCAATCCCTAACGTCCAGGTTGAAGCGCGAACAGATCCAACTTCTGCCTCTGTTCCTCCTAGGCTTAGCTCTTCTGTTTCTGTACCTTCTTCTGATTAGGAGCAAACTTTGTGTGTTTGTACACTTTTTGTCTTGGCCATTAATGAAAATAATATTTTTAGTTTCATACTTGGTGTCTCTATTGTATGTTTTTTGTCTTGTTGTCTTACTTTGGCATAGGTTGGTTGAATCAATAGGATGTGTCTGCGGCAGAGAGCTTGTCCGCTTTGTATTGTGAATGACTTGGGGTCATTGTTGCGTAGTTATGTGCGATAGTAGGATTGTTGTAAACAATTTAACTAGGGGTTGAGTCACCCGAGTCGTGTCTTGTCCCATAGGTAAGCTGCTTGAGTTTTTTTCTTGTTTGTCTGACTGGTTGGCTGTAATTGTTGCCGTGGGCAAGTTGCGATTGTCGTGGGTAAGCTCGGGTTGGCGTCCTATTTACCTTTCATCTGAGCACCGGTTGTACTATCCTTATATCGGCACGAGTAGCCTTTTTTCTAATGTTAGAATGTCAATGCATTTGAACGTGAAGGTGCTGACTCATCTAAGTTCATATTTTTGTCCGCGGTCCTGAAGGAGAGCGGAGTTCGTGTGGAGAGTTGTTTGAGATTCCCACCTTTCGAATCGTTTATGACTGAGTAGAGATGTCGATAGATTCGGGGAGTAAAGGTTTGGCAACCAGGCTGAAGAGCAATGGTCTCGCGGCAAGCCGTCAGAATCAGTTCGGGACTGACTAGGCTTCCACCTTTCGAATTATTTATGACCGAGCAAAGCAGTCGACAAATTCAGGGAGTAAAGGTTTGGCAACCAGGTTGAAGAGCAGTGATCCCGTGGCAAGCCGTTGGAATTAGTTCGGGACTGACTAGGCGTCTACTTTTCGAATCGTCGACACCCTCCCCGTGTTGTGGGGGCTACGGGTTCGAGAGGGGTTTGGCGGCCATACTGAAGAGCAGTGGTCCCGTGGCGAACCATTAGAATCAATTCGAATAGGCTCCCACCATCCAAATTATCTACACCAGAGTGTACCAAGCTACAAATTTGGGAGGGTTCGACGGCCATGCTGAAAAGTAGTGGTCCCCTGGAAAATCATCGGAATCAGGTCGTGGCTGACTGGGTTTCCACCTTCTAGACTATCTACACCCTCGCAGCACGGGCTACAAGTCTAGGTTTGGTGATTTGGCGGCCACGCTGAAAAGCAGTGGTCCCGTGGCAAGCCATCGAAATCAGTTCGGGACTAACCAGTCTCCCACCTTTCGGACTATCTACACCCTCACATAAGGGGATACAAGACCAGATTTTGATCAGAAGCTTTCGTTTCTGGTCGTCACCAGTTAGGCTTACCTGATTAGGTTCGGCGAACACTGACCATGAATGAGGCAGTGATCCGTGGCAAGTCGTTGTCACCAGGCGTGACAACGCTGATTAGACTCCCACTTCCTAAACCATTGATGCCTGCACTAAGCAGACTAGGTGTCGGGGTGAACCAAAAGTTATCATCATCAGTGTTGACTGACTAAGCTTGCCTAGTTTAACCAGAAGTTTCGCCTGCTGAAGGGTGTGCCAACCTAGTGGTTTAAGGTGTGGACGAATATACCTTAACTCGGAGAGTCGTAAAGTTCGTATGTCAAAGTTGACTAGGATCCTTGAGTGTTTGTGCCAAGCATGCGACATGGTGTTGTTCGGATAACAGGCTGAGCCCATGGGCCCGCACAGGAAGGGCTAAGGTTTCCTGCATGGTGTGTTACGTGTACAGAGTAGATCGCGCGGTGACACGTGTATGGTGTAATCTGTGTGACGTTTGAGTATATTGGTTACTCCCCTTAAATTGATGGGGTTGAATGCAACGTCATTAATTGATTAACATGATCTGTGCAATTTTCTTGGGAAC
Source organism: Berberis vulgaris (assembly GCA_963556465.1). Taxonomy (NCBI): domain Eukaryota; kingdom Viridiplantae; phylum Streptophyta; class Magnoliopsida; order Ranunculales; family Berberidaceae; genus Berberis; species Berberis vulgaris. The sequence goes on along the minus strand of OY747129.1, from coordinate 64,652,294 downwards.
TGTTATCTTCCATTTTATCATACCACATTCAATGCTTGGCAGTTAATGCTGGAGTGCCCATTTGGTGAACCACTATGTCTATATAATGGTGTTTTCCAATCGTTGTAGGCACCATCTTCTGCTGAGTTTATTTCCTATAATTTTCTTGTCTGGAGAATATGCTTTGGGTTTTCTAAAGGCTGAATGTCACGCCCCAATTTTTGAACAACATAAATAAATAGATTGTCCAAAAACCAAGGCATGACATGAACACATAAAATGATACAGTCATAAGGCATAAAATCAACTAATAAACTCTCTCCATATTCTTCCTAAAAAATGAGGTCCACAACGAATAAATGAAAATTACAATAATCAATTCCTCAAATAAGTATCTGACAAAACTTAGCATTTATTTCCAAATCCTACATCTGATTACCTAGGAAATAATAATAAAGAACAAAAAATAAACGCGTCGACTCCTCAGTTATCGCCACGCAGCTATTATCCTTCCTTACACACCAATTAACCCTGATAGTTCTCTGGGACTACGCTCATTTAGAACGTACCCAAATTTGTAAAACAATACAAAATCTGGGTCAGTATAATCATACTGGTGTGAGCAAACTTACAATTCAAACAATTAAATATAAAAGTACAAAAATGCAAATTTCACCTTGAGGAAGACAGGTAGTTCTCATTCAAGATTTGAATGAGCGGTTAGTTTCTTCCCTCAAGGCTAACCTAGTACAAGCTAAAATAATCTCTACACAATTTAGTGACATGCTCAATTAAATGGTTTTATTTAATTATTTGTTTTTGATTTCAAATCCTTGGCTCCTTTTTCCACAATCGCACTCTCCTCCTGTGCCGAACACACCTCACCCAAGTGTGTCTCCCTTGCCATCGAAGCCACTCGGAGCGTACATGACCCAAGTGGGGTGCCACCTCGAGTGTCATGTCATCTCACCCGAAGTTCGATCACTGACAAGCATTCTACACGTACAACCGAACTCACATGGAACGGTGCACTGATATGCAAGCAAGTCTGCATACCCATCATTCTATCACACGTATACAAGCAAGTCTGTATACAAAAATTTCTTTTCTTTTCACATTTTTTTTTTTTTCGGAGTTGTGGAAGAAGAACATTTACCAAGTATTTTATTTGAGCCATTATTTTTTTATTTTTTTTTATTTTTAAATCAATTAACATCACATCACATTCCCCCTATAAGTACCATATATCTAAAACATTACCAAGGTGATATTCACAACTTGGCATCGTGACCCCTATTTCAACATGACATCATGACCACGGTTAACGGTAGATGTAGATGTAGATTAAAAACTGTAGATCAATGAAAGCAAACTGCAAATTTAATAAAGCATTTAATAAAGTAAATAAAGAAAATTGCGAATTTAACTTAGCAAACTGACTCTACAAATTAAATAAAGAAAAGTGAAAACTGACACTGTAAATGTCAATCAAATAAAGAAAACTAAAACTGTCATGGCTTCATGAAGGTAAGGGAGCTGAATTTTTTTTTTTTTTTTTTTTTGCAACACATAAGCATATATAAAAAAACAAAATTCGGAACTGTTAATTAGCATTGACGATAAATAAATACTCTGTAAAATCTTGTTAATTAACTAAAAAGGTAAACAACACCAAATTCAATTGATAAAGTGGTTTTGATGTAAATTCTACAAGGAGGAAAAAGATTCTTTACTCTATCTGACAGTTTCATTGACTACTTATAATAATGAATGAAACCTTTTGAAGCTTGGACATAAACACCAATCAACTTCATGTACAAACTAATATTTCAAATCAGTAGTGATTAAAATATCTGAAAGTATTCGATATATTGTGATTTGTATATCAAAATATGGTGACTATATACGTCATTAATATGTGTGAAATATCCCAGTTTTTTTTTTTTTTTTGAAATTGGGGTCTGACATGGTCCATTGATAACGATGTTTGAAAGTTGCTTTCCATACACAGAAAGAAAATGAAAACATGACAGAGGTCACTTCGCCAAAAAAAAACTGTAACTCATACACACACAAAAGGAAACTGAAAACATGAAAGGAAATCTTGTCCCATTCTTTCTCTCTTTCGACGTACCTCATACACAATAAACCTAATCAATCATAATACAAAAAAAAAACTTAACGAAGATAGAGTTGTACTCACTGATTTTTGCAAGAATCCAAAGTTCCTCTTTCCAAGCTCCTCCCACTTTCAACGTAAGATTTTTTTTTTTTTTCTTTCTTTTTTTTTCTTTTGTGTGTGTGTGCAAAGAGAATAAAAATAAACTAGGGTTGTATCTTTAAAGGGAGAATTTAGGGTTTCTTTGGCTAAACACACCCACCCTTTATCTCTTACCCACCACTAGTCTAAACCTAAGTTTGAAATCGTAAACTATTATTAATTATAATTATTATCAATTAATAATTACTACTACCAATAAATATTATTTACTTCTAAAATAATGCAAGTATATTAGTAAGTGAATTTGGCGGGTATTACAATATACACACCTTAAAAGAATCTCGTCCCGAGATTCGGTAGGATAAGGATTAGGCGAATAATTCTGGGTGCATACGCTTTACTTTGTCCTCCAGCTCCCAGGTGACATCGTTCTCCTTTTCACTCCACTGAACTTTGACCAAGTTGACTTTCTTACGTCGTAGTTGTTTTACGTCACGATCAATTATCCTCACCGGCCCAACTGTATAGGTCAAATCCTCATTCAGTTCAATAGTTGTAGGTTGAACAATATGAGTTGGGTCTTTCACACATTTTCTCAGCATCGAGACATGAAAGACATCATGAATCATCGACAAATTGGCCGGCAACGCAAGCTTGTAAGCTAAGTGACCAACACATCCGACAATCTCGAATGGCCCAATATACCGCGGGCTCAACTTTCCTTTCTTGCCAAATCTCATCACACCTCGCATGGGAGACACCTTAAGGAAAACTAAATCACCAACCGCAAACACTACATTCTTGCGCTTTTGATCTGCATAGCTTTTCTGTCTACTCTGGGCAGTTTTTATCCTTCCCCGAATAATCTCAATCTTCTCTGCAGTCTCCCTAACAATCTCTGGTCCCAACAATACGGTATCACCTACCTCTGCCCAACAACTAGGAGATCTACAAGGCCTACCATACAAAGCCTCAAAGGGTGCCATACCAATGCTCGATCGGTAACTATTATTGTACGAGAACTCCACCAACGGTAAGTGATCCTCCCAACTACCACCAAAATCCATGATACAAGCTCGCAACATATCCTCTAAAATCTGATTTACCCGCTCAGTCTGCCCATCAGTCTGTGGATGATACGCCGTGCTCATAGCCAAGGTAGTACCCATAGCACGTTGGAAACTTTCCCAAAACGCGGATGTAAACAATGGATCTCTATCTGAAACAATGGTAATAGGAACCCCATGCAACCTTACCACTTCTCGAATATACATAGCAGCTAACTTGTCAGTATTCCGAGATGCACCAATGGGGATAAAATGGGCGCACTTAGTCAAACGGTCAACAATAACCCAAATTGACTCATGACCCTTCCGAGATCTAGGTAAACCATCAACAAAATCCATCGAAATGTGTTCCCACTTCCACATGGGTATTTCTAGAGGCTGCAATAAACCAGACGGCCTCTGGTGTTCCGCTTTCACTTGCTGACAAGTGAAACAATGAGAGACATATTCCCCAACATCTCGTTTCATGCCTTCCCACCAAAAACTCCTTTTCAAATCATGGTACATCTTCGTACCCCCTGGATGAATAGTAAATTTAGAACGATGAGCCTCGTCCATAATCTCCTTCTTTAATGCCGAAATATCCGGTACACAAAGTCTACCATGAAATCGCAATCCTCCATCTATGTCAACGGACCAATCAGTAGGGCAGTCATCCAACGTATCAATTATCAAATCATTTATTTTGTTCATGAGAAACGGGTCAGTGTGCTGCATGGAAATGACCCGGGTAATCAGGGTAGGTTTAACTGTCAGACTACAAACATAAGCTCCTCTAGTATGCAGAACAGTCAAAACATCATGAGCTGCGATAACCTCGAGAATCTTCCACTCTTGCACCATAAGAGCGGTCAACGCACTATGTTGCCTGCTAAGGGCATCTGCCACCACATTTCCTTTGCCTGAATGGTAAAGGATTTCAAAATCATAACTACTAATGAACTCCATCCACCTCTGTTGCCTCATGTTTAAATCCCGTTGTGAAAATAGGTACTTCAAGCTTTTGTGGTCAGTATATAACTCAAATTTCTCTCCATACAAATAATGCCTCCATATTTTTAAAGCAAAAACCACTGCTGCTAATTCCAAATCATGCGTGGCATATCACCTCTCATGTGGCTTTAACTGCCTAGAAGCGTATGAAACTACTTTCTGATCTTGCATCAAAACACATCCCAAACCTGTTCCGCTAGCATCTGTAAACACCACTAACTTCCCGCCACGCGTGGGAATGATTAAAATCGGAGCTGTAGTCAACCTTTGCTTCAACTCTTGAAATGCAGTCTCACAGTCCTTAGTCCATATAAACTTGACATCCTTTCGAGTCAGACTCGTCAAAGGTGCTGCAATCAACGAAAATTTCTCAATAAATCTCCTGTAATATCCAGCCAACCCTAAGAAACTCCGAATTTCAGTTGCATTAGTGGGTTGTTTCCATTCCTTAACTGCTGCAACTTTGTCAGGATCGACGGCTATCCCTTCACTAGAAATCACATGCCCAAGAAATTTCACCTCTTTCTCCCAAAAGTGACACTTACTAAATTTAGCATACAGTTTGTGATCTCTTAACGTCTGCAACACTATTTTCAAATGCTCTCGATGGTCCTCCATGTTTCGAGAATATACCATAATATCATCAATGAAAATGACAACAAATTTATCAAGGTACGGACGAAAAATACGATTCATCAAATCCATAAAGAAAGCAGGAGCATTGGTCAATCCAAATGGCATGACCGGAAATTCATATAACCCATACCGAGTCCGAAACGCCGTCAGAGGTATGCTCTGCTCTTCAACACCCATCTGATGGTACCCAGTTCTCAAATCCAACTGTGAAAATACAACCGCCCCTTTCAACTGATCTAACAAGTCATCTATCCGCGGAAGAGGGTACTTATTTTTTATTGTCACCTTATTTAGTTCTCTATAGTCGACACACATCCTCAAAGTACCATCCTTCTTAGAAACAAAAATAGCAGGCGCACCCCATGGAGAATTACTTGGTCGTATAAACCTAAATATACACACCTTAAAGGATTAACCATAAAGTTACTCACAAGTAAGCACATATATATATAACTATTATAAAAACATACGAGAAAAGAAAAAAAAATTCTTACCCCTTCTGGAGTAATTCCTCCAGTTGGACTTTCATCTCATCCAACTGCTTAGGAGCCAATCGGTATGCAGCTTTCGAAATCGGTGCTGCCCCTGGCAACAAGTCAATTCGAAATTCGACTTCTCTCTTAGGTGGTAAACCAGGAATCTCTTGGAATACATCTACATAATCCTTCACCACCTCAACCACGCTAATATCTTTCTCTGGTATATCCATAGAGTATAGAGTGCTCGTCATTGTGGAGTCCCCACAAGGTTCACAAACATGACTAACTCGCGGCAACATTGGTGTATCTATCAAAATGGTTCTCGCGGCACAATCTATAGTAACATAGTTTTTACCCAACCAATCCATCCCAAGGATAACATGAAAATTCTCAAAATTCATAACTATCAAATCCGCAACAAGTTTTCGACCCATTAAAGAGATCTCAAAGTTTCTACATTGCTCAAATAATGTGACAGTGCCTCCTATGGGTGTCTCAACACATAAAGGTTTGATAAGTGGCATAGTTTTAAGATTTTCTTTTTCTACCATTCGCCGAGAAATAAAAGAATGAGAAGCACCAGAATCAAATAATACTCGCAAGGGAAACTGAGTGGTGATGGTACCTTCAACATTCTCTTGCCCTGGTATAACCGCAAATGCACGTGCTGGAGCTGGTGGGGCCTGCCTACCCTGTGGAGCGCCTTGCCAACTGGGACATTCACGAATGAGATGCCCTGGTTGGTTACACTTGTAGCATAACTTACCAGTGGGAGCCTGCCCTCGTGGTGCTGTAGGTACCTGAGGTCGAGGTTGCTGATATGGGCCTTGTGGGTCTTGATTCTGAAATGTCGGTCTCTGCCACTGCTGCCCTTGGGGCCTGTAGCCACCCTGCGGCCTAAAACCTCCCTGGGGTCTCTGCTGGAACTGACCTCCAGATTGGGACCTCGGCTGATACTGAAATCCAGATCCTCGCTGATTTTGATCATAAGGCTTATACCTGTTCTGATCTCTATTCCCAGATGAACGCGAGTTTCTAGACGACTCACCTCCCCTGCTCTTCTCTCTAGCCTCTCGAAAAGCAGCGTCTTGCTCTTCAAACTTGAGAGCTAAGTCTAAAACTCTGTCAAAGGGTTCTTTATCAAAGGGTAAAAGCGACTTTGACAAATAATGACCCAAACCCTTGATAAACTTCTGATTCTTCTTGGCAGGGGTATCAACCAAGTACGGAGCATACCGAGTCAACTCGTTGAATTTTGTCACATACTGGGTCACTGACTTTGTACCTTGCGTCAAACTAAAGAACTCTGCAGCTAGCTGAGACTTCACAGCTTCAGGTACAAACTGACAGTCAAATTTGGCCTTGAAAGTCTCCCAAGTCATAACAGTCGTATCCATGCTCTCCTCCACAGAATCCCACCAATACCTGGCATTACCATCCAAGTTATGAGCAGCTAATTCTTGTTTCTGTACCTCAGTCATCTGCATCCGATTGAATATGGTTTCACACTTGCGAATCCACTTCTCAGCTGCAATAGGGCCAGTCTCTCCGTTAAACCTCTGACCGCCTAAGTTCCCAAATTCCTTATTTCTCCTGGCAAACGGGTCACCATGACTATCCTGATGGTTGTTCTGCACAACCTGCAAAAGTTGCGTCATCATGGCTCCCACGTCTACCTGGACCAAGTTAGGACCCCCTCCCTGATCATTTGAACCATTTGGGCCATTAGTGTTATTCCGCCCGTTGTCACCATTCTGTCCATTGGCCCCATTTGATCGAGTGTTCGCCATTACCTTCAAGCGAAAATAAATAATCATTAATACTTAATACTCCAAACATTCATAATCCCATCTCCACACTTCCGAGGATCACCTAGACCTACCCTAGATCTAGGCTAACCAAATGCTCTGATACCAAAAATGTCACGCCCCAATTTTTGAACAACATAAATAAATAGATTGTCCAAAAACCAAGGCATGACATGAACACATAAAATGATACAGTCATAAGGCATAAAATCAACTAATAAACTCTCTCCATATTCTTCCTAAAAAATGAGGTCCACAACGAATAAATGAAAATTACAATAATCAATTCCTCAAATAAGTATCTGACAAAACTTAGCATTTATTTCCAAATCCTACATCTGATTACCTAGGAAATAATAATAAAGAACAAAAAATAAACGCGTCGACTCCTCAGTTATCGCCACGCAGCTATTATCCTTCCTTACGCACCAATTAACCCTGATAGTTCTCTGGGACTACGCTCATTTAGAACGTACCCAAATTTGTAAAACAATACAAAATCTGGGTCAGTATAATCATACTGGTGTGAGCAAACTTACAATTCAAACAATTAAATATAAAAGTACAAAAATGCAAATTTCACCTTGAGGAAGACAGGTAGTTCTCATTCAAGATTTGAATGAGCGGTTAGTTTCTTCCCTCAAGGCTAACCTAGTACAAGCTAAAATAATCTCTACACAATTTAGTGACATGCTCAATTAAATGGTTTTATTTAATTATTTGTTTTTGATTTCAAATCCTTGGCTCCTTTTTCCACAATCGCACTCTCCTCCTGTGCCGAACACACCTCACCCAAGTGTGTCTCCCTTGCCATCGAAGCCACTCGGAGCGTACATGACCCAAGTGGGGTGCCACCTCGAGTGTCATGTCATCTCACCCGAAGTTCGATCACTGACAAGCATTCTACACGTACAACCGAACTCACATGGAACGGTGCACTGATATGCAAGCAAGTCTGCATACCCATCATTCTATCACACGTATACAAGCAAGTCTGTATACAAAAATTTCTTTTCTTTTCACATTTTTTTTTTTTTTCGGAGTTGTGGAAGAAGAACATTTACCAAGTATTTTATTTGAGCCATTATTTTTTTATTTTTTTTTATTTTTAAATCAATTAACATCACATCACATTCCCCCTATAAGTACCATATATCTAAAACATTACCAAGGTGATATTCACAACTTGGCATCGTGACCCCTATTTCAACATGACATCATGACCACGGTTAACGGTAGATGTAGATGTAGATTAAAAACTGTAGATCAATGAAAGCAAACTGCAAATTTAATAAAGCATTTAATAAAGTAAATAAAGAAAATTGCGAATTTAACTTAGCAAACTGACTCTACAAATTAAATAAAGAAAAGTGAAAACTGACACTGTAAATGTCAATCAAATAAAGAAAACTAAAACTGTCATGGCTTCATGAAGGTAAGGGAGCTGAATTTTTTTTTTTTTTTTTTTTTGCAACACATAAGCATATATAAAAAAACAAAATTCGGAACTGTTAATTAGCATTGACGATAAATAAATACTCTGTAAAATCTTGTTAATTAACTAAAAAGGTAAACAACACCAAATTCAATTGATAAAGTGGTTTTGATGTAAATTCTACAAGGAGGAAAAAGATTCTTTACTCTATCTGACAGTTTCATTGACTACTTATAATAATGAATGAAACCTTTTGAAGCTTGGACATAAACACCAATCAACTTCATGTACAAACTAATATTTCAAATCAGTAGTGATTAAAATATCTGAAAGTATTCGATATATTGTGATTTGTATATCAAAATATGGTGACTATATACGTCATTAATATGTGTGAAATATCCCAGTTTTTTTTTTTTTTTTGAAATCGAGGTCTGACATGGTCCATTGATAACGATGTTTGAAAGTTGCTTTCCATACACAGAAAGAAAATGAAAACATGACAGAGGTCACTTCGCCAAAAAAAAACTGTAACTCATACACACACAAAAGGAAACTGAAAACATGAAAGGAAATCTTGTCCCATTCTTTCTCTCTTTCGACGTACCTCATACACAATAAACCTAATCAATCATAATACAAAAAAAAAACTTAACGAAGATAGAGTTGTACTCACTGATTTTTGCAAGAATCCAAAGTTCCTCTTTCCAAGCTCCTCCCACTTTCAACGTAAGATTTTTTTTTTTTTTCTTTCTTTTTTTTTCTTTTGTGTGTGTGTGCAAAGAGAATAAAAATAAACTAGGGTTGTATCTTTAAAGGGAGAATTTAGGGTTTCTTTGGCTAAACACACCCACCCTTTATCTCTTACCCACCACTAGTCTAAACCTAAGTTTGAAATCGTAAACTATTATTAATTATAATTATTATCAATTAATAATTACTACTACCAATAAATATTATTTACTTCTAAAATAATGCAAGTATATTAGTAAGTGAATTTGGCGGGTATTACACTGAAGTTGGATCTCCATCACTGAAGTTTTCGAAAGTTCTAATGTTTACCTCGACCAGGCATGGTGATAGTTGTTGTTATGCGTGATCACCTGTTGTGGGTGCGCACGTAGTTAATCTGCTGAGGTCTCATACCACGGAGAAGTAGTGTGGGTTTTCTACCAAGGGAGATGCCTTGGTGTTGCACCGTACCACTTGTGTCTTCATGTGCTAGGATCTCGCTTCTAACCAATGGCTGATCAAAGTGTTAGTCGATGTGCGATGTCTCCTGGTGTGGTAGCTCTCAGTCACACCTGCCATCGCATATGGGAAAAATGGTCTCTCATGATAGCATTATGGCACCATGACTGCGTCGTTGCTTGTGGCCATCCTCATCTGCCCTTTTCTAAGCTTTTTGAGGAGGTTGGATAGACGGTGGAACGTCTCTTGAGGAAATCAGCAGCTTGCCATGAGGTCCTTGATGTTGTAATTATAACACTTTGCTGGAGTGATTTGACGAAGCAATTTGACCGCTTAGTCCTTTCAATCCCCTCTTACACTTTTTTTTTATTTTGGGAAGAGGTCGAGCATCTCCCATTCTCTTAACTCCGTTGTATTCTTCGGAAGGGGTCAAACAACTTTTATTTTTGCTATCACTTGCAGATTACTCGTATCGGAGGGTTTGCAGGTTTTCGTCGGACTCTGTCAGTTGCAAAATTGTCTAAGCGAGTCTTTTATTTCAATTTGCACTGTATTCAGATGCTTGTAGTGTTCAGTCTTTTGTATCCGCCTCAAGGCGTTCGCACTATGTAGTCTTTTGTATCTATCTCAAGATGTTTGTTGTTACATTTTTCCAATAATCAATAGTGTTTGTTTTCGAAATTCTTGTTTCATTTCTTAAATGATTGTGAATCACATAAGTCTCTTAAGAACTCTAAACTCAATATTGACTACGGAAAAGGAAACAAACAACTTAAAGCAAACTAACTGTTGATGGAGATAAACTGATCTTGGCTTCAAAGCGAATTCAAATAGATTTCTCGGATCATTTAGCAGACTGTCGAGGTGTTACATAGGTCACTGAAAAGCAAACCTTGCAGAGGGGCGGATCTCTGCGCCGACGAAATGTTGGGGGGATGTGTTCCCGCTTGCCATTTCCATTACGACTCGCTGGGCAGGAAAGTTGACTGCTTCCATTTGGTGTAGCCACGGTCTTCCCAAGATGAGGTTGTAGGACGTTGGTGCGTCTACCACCATGAAGTCCAAAAATAGGACCTTCTTCAGCCGCGGTTCTCCAGCTACCATGGCTAATCTTATCTTTCCGATGGGAAAGCATTTATCCCCGCTGAATCCAATTGGTGGGTGCTCTGATGGCACTAGGTTTTCCTCCTTGAGGTCCATGCTGCGAAAAGCATTGTAGAACAGAACGTTGAGCGAGCTTCCTGTGTCAACGAGAGCTTTCTTCACTTTCCACTTTGAGATGGAAACAAAGATGACTAAGGCATTGTTGTGTGGTGCTCAAACTCCATCGAGGTCCTTCTCCGTGAAAGTCAAAGTGGGAATAGGGTTCTGAATTTTTGAATAGCAAACACGTCTCTCTTCATCCACGGGCCGTGTCCACATATCCAGCAGAGTCCGCTTGCGATACCCGTGCGACTGGTATTCATTTGGTTCGACTATGTGAAGTACGTATATTATCCCAGGAGTCTTCTTCTCTATCTCTTTGACTGATTCCCCCTGTCCCTGGTTTTTTCTGGTTGTTTCTCAGACTTCAGGAAATCTTTCAATTTGCCCTTGCAGATCTAGTGCTCTACTTCATACCTCAGACTTTTGCAGTCATTGTGTTGTGGCTGCCTTCCTTGTGGTACACTCAGTACTTGTCGTTGTCCCTTCTGGCAGGGTCTTTGCGTGTCTTTAGGGCCACTTCAATTCCTCGCAATTTTTCATGGGGTTGAGTACATCCGACAGACTAGCATTTAGGAGTGTCATACTCTAGATCCAACGCAGTTGGATGACTTCTCTGGCCTGGGATGATCAAGATACAATCTATTGTGAGTGCACTTCCTTTTGCTCCACTCCTCATCCTCGTGTCTCTTTCCCTCCTTCTTGTCCTAAGAAGCTAAGGGCTTCCTGTCGCCTTCGGTCTCCCTTTTAGCAGTCATTGACTCCTCCGGGGCGATTTGTCTATAGACGCTCTTGAGGAGCTCTGCCATGTTCAGATGAGGCTCCCAGGTGAGGTGCTCGAAGAGCTTTCCCTCTTTGAGGCCCGCAGTGAACACAATCACAGCTGTATCATCGCTGCACCTGTCGATGAAGGTCAACTCATTGTTGAAGCATGTGACATACTCTTGGAACGTCTCGCCAGACCTCTGCCTTAGAGAGAGTATGTAGTACGGGCCTTTTTTGAAACACTGACTTTCGACGAAACGTGTCAAAAATTCATTCGCCAATGTTTTGAAGGAGTCGATTGACTTCGGTGGAAGGCTATGGAACCACGTCAATGCAGGGCCTTTAAGACTGGTGGGAAAGGTTCTGCACATGACGGATTCAGATCCTTCCTTGAGCGCCATTACGTGCTGGTAATGGCGTAGATGATCGAAAGGATCGGTGGTTCCGTCATAGGAATCTAGCTTCGGGGGAGTGAACTTTTTCGGAAGTGTTTCATTCATGATCCGGTCCACAAAGGGTGGAACGGAGAGGGGATATAGTACGTCCGGGTCGTGCGCTTCTCTGTAGAGAGGGTTCCCGAGATCGAGCCTATCTGTCCTAGCGGCTGAATCAGTGTTAGCCGCACAACCTCCCTTAGTCCAATGGGAACTAGCGAGGGTTTGGCTCTCCTGCGTTTGCTCCCTATCGTCCACTGAAGGTGGAGGTCTGTGTTGTTCCTGGTATCCATTAGCAACGTGTGGATTCTGTCGTGTGAGTGTCTCCACCGCCTTGATAACCTGCTGTATTTGAGATGCCAACACCTCTATTCTGGGGTATGTGGTTGACGTCGTTGGTGCAGGGGTGTGGGTAGGCTGCCCGTGCGTAACATGAACTTGTATAAGGACAGCCGGAGCATTGGACGTGTCCCCCGATTTGTTGTTGCGTGACCTAGTGGTCATCATTTCTCTGGGATTTGGTAGGAGACGATGCTTAGTGTAAAGTTAAGAACTATGTTGTCCCCACGAACGACGCCAAACTGATGCAGTCGATTTTCACTCCCTGCTTTGACCATGTTCCAGCTGACCTGCACAAGTAACGCACATGAGCCACAAACCACCGTGGGGTGGCTGAGGGAACTCTGAAGCTAAAGTCAGACAGGGATTTGAGGAAGGTGTAATGCTGTAACAGGGATTTTGTAGTGTATTTTAGCTTTCCAACCTCATGTCTTATTTATAGTGTAAGGAGTCTTGGATTAACCAAACCATCGTAGGCGTAGTTTAGGGAGGAGATCTTCGTGGAGATCCCTCTCTAATTAAGAGTCGCGCTTTAAAATGGAACTTCTCTGTTAGCTCTGCATTCCTATATACAAGGGAGATAGTTCTCAATACAAGAGCAATCCTTAAAAGAGAGTTTCCCTGTGTGGAAGATACTCTGGTGTGAGCTTCTTAGTTGGAAGCAGAAAGCAGCTGTAGTTGCCCGTTCGAAGCTGATCCTTGAGATACTTGCCTGAATAGGGCTTATGGGTATTGAGGATGGTTGTGAGACGTATGGGCCTAGCATGCTGTGAGAGTCCGGGTTCACTTGGTTGGACTGAAGTTGAGCGGGCTTAGATCTGCTTGGGCTAGATCTGTATTGGACCGATGCTTGAGCTCGTAGTTCCTCGAGATCATCATGACATGTGTTCGGCTCAGGAGTGTGATTGTTTTTATGTATCATCAATAAGTATAAGGTCGGATATCTATTTTGTGGTTGGAATGACAAACAAATATCAATCAACTCCAGATTCAATTCATTAGAAAGTGGTCTAGAGGATATTGAGATATCTAAGAGGTACTGCGGTTACACATTAGTTTATGAAAAAAAAATGATATACATCTTGAAGGCTATACTGATGCTGATTGGGGAGGAGATTTAGATGAAATAAAGTCTACCTCTGGTTATGCTTTCTTACTGAATAATGGTGTCCTTTCTTGGACCAGTGAGAAACAACATGTGTAGCCTTATCCATAATGGAAATTGAGTTTGTGATATTCTCAACTGTACAAAAGTCAGTTTGGCTTAAGAGATTTTTAATCACTTGGGTGTTAAGAAATATGCTGCAAACATAGTCTTAGTGTACTGTGATAGTCAAACAGCAATAGCTTTCACAAAAAATCCCAAGTATCACTGTAAGACCAAACATATAAATACCAAATAAAATTTTGTTAGAGTCATGGTTGCATGAAAAGAATTGAACGTGAAATATATATCTATGCATAAAATGGTAACATCTCCATTTACAAAACCAATTCCCAAAGATGTATTTAATGATCATATCAGATCTTTCGGGTTACGAAGATATTGATGAGTGATTGTCAATTATGAATGATCAATGCATATATGTTTTTTATTTTCTTTTAATGTAATATTCACAGAGGAATAATAATATGTTTGTTATTCAGTTAGAGCCTAATATTGCTATTTTTTGTTGAAAGAATACACATGATACATGCTTAGTGCATGATATAAAAGGCATATCGGACAGATTGATTGGCCCTCTCACATAGGCAATCGTCTCTATGAATGTGTGATTTATAGAGATAAAACAGTTTGAGCATTATGACTTTATGAGAGTTTAAACTTAAACAAATGTGGCATTGATTAAGGATCAAGACGAGGTCACTATGTCTAAATTTTTATGATCGAAGATGAATAACCCCATGATTCATCTTATTTGATTTAATGCTTGGTGAAAGTATTGTTTGTGATAAAATAAAGAGTAGAGTTGTGGACTTATGTTAGATGCTGAGTGTATATGAACTATCACGACCTTTATGGTATTTGTGATGAAAGAAATGCTACAATGGAAACGAGAAAATAACATAGCATGTGTTTCATATCACATGCACAATATATCGACCAATGAGAGCAACAAAACATTATTGATCTCTCTTATTCGTTATGTGAGACTCTTGAGGCTTAGATGACCCATATTTTGTACCCTTATGACTTCTACTGATTTCTTGAGGCTTGGGTTTGATGTATGCTCTCTTAGAATGTTGCTGATGGCTAGGAATGATTCAACCTAAATGGGCATTTCTAAGAAAATCAATTGAACTGTAATCAAATGATTCTAAGACGAAAGGAGGACAACATTGAATATCATTAGTAAACTTATTATTATTCCTCTGCGAACATTATGATTTTATCCCAATCTTTCTAATTTATGATCTTGGGTTTGTGTTGCTTAGTTTCACAATTTTTCCTATAAGTTTTGAAAATCGGGGCCTAGAGGTAAAAAAAAATATATTTATAAGATACTTTGAACACTTTAAAGGATATGTGTTTATTTGTGAACAAGCAAATGGGAGCATAACTGAATTTGAATCACAAGATGTCGTGTTTCTTGAAACGGAATTTCCAAGCAACGTGAGTTAAACCGTGATTTAACTCTCTATGAAATAGCGGATTCAGATGAATTACTTACGCAAAGTTGAATGGTGAATTTATTTGATAATTCAAATAGATCATCAGATCTGAGTGAGAGCCAAACAAATGATAGTGAATTCATTTAACAAGAAAACCAACTGCGACGTAGTAGTCGTGGAAATATTCCTCGCCGTTATTTTGAAATTGAAGGTGATGCTTTTATTGTAGCCCCACAAGATGTTGATGTACCTCAAACGGCTGGGAGGCTCTCACATGCCCTACAAAAAAAATAATAGATAAAAGCAATGGATGAAAATATGGAATCAATGAGATCGCCAAGTTTGAAAATTGGTTGATCTTCTAGATGGACGAAAAACAATTGGGAACAAATGAGTTCTCAATGTTAAGCGTAAAATTGATGGAACAATTGAGTGATTTAGGGCTCGACTTGTAGCTAAGGGGTACACTCAACAAGAGGAAATTGATTATAAAGAAACAATATCTCTAGTGGTGAGATTTACCTCTATTCGCCTTATTTTGGTTATAGTGGCAAATATGGATGTAAAGATTTTTCTCAATGTAAAATTGCAAGAAGAAATTTATTTGGAACAACATGTAGCTTTCATTAATGAAAGTGAAGAAAACAAAGTGTGTAAGATTTTAAGTTCTATATATGGTGTAAAACAATCGAGCGAGATCGTTCAAACAGATTATGAACTCTTTTACAAGAATTTTGTATAGAAAAGATTCTTGAACGATTTAATATGCGAAATTTTATACCCACTGCCACTCCTATTACAAAAAGCGAATTTCTGTCGTAAGACTCCATTTGAAAGGGAACGAATGAATAAAGTTCATTATTCCAGTTCAGTTGGAAGCCTTATGTACATTATGATGTGTACAAGGCCAAATATTTGTTTTGTTGTTGGAGTGACAAACACATATCAGTCAAATCCATGTCTAGTTCATTGTAAAATTGCCATGAGGATTTTGAAGTATCTAAGAGGTATTGAGGATTACACATTGTGTTATGAAGGAAATGATCTGCAACTTGAAGGCTATACTGATGCTGATTGGAGCGGACATTTGGAAGGAAAAAAACGTCTACCTTTGGTCGTGCTTTCTTATTGCCATTTCTTGTAACAGTAAGAAACAAACATGTGGAGTCTTATCCACAATGGAATATGAGTTTGTGTCATTCTCAGCTACAGTACAAGAGGCGGTTTAGCAAAAGAAATTCTTTAATCACGTGTGTAGCCTTAACCACATAACTTCTCTTCCAAACTGTCCACATGTCCTTGGTTGTCTCGTACTTGCGAAAATCTCGCATTGTATCATTTTCTATATTCTTACAGCGTAATACGAGCAATGAAATTTTATTTTTTTATAAGCCTCTATATCCCTATTCTGGTCAAAGTTGTCATCCTCAGGCTCTTCCATGGTATGGTTAAGAACTTCCAGTGACTCTTGCTTTTCTAGTACATATTGGATTTTTATGCTCCAGATCTCATAGCTATTGTCATTCAATTTATCAAATTTGGCGACAATATTCTCGGAAGCTGATGCCATGGTCAAGGTTTACATCTACTAAAAGATGTGTGCACGTTCTTAATGCCTAATATTACATACACCTTTTTTTTTTTTTTTTTTTTTATCACAAATGAATTCCAAATCAATGATAATTCATTGTGCAAAATCTCAGTCCTTAAAGTAATTTCATATTACTACCTTAGAACTCCCACTTCAATTAACATCTATAACATTTTGCCAATATCCAGATAGAGTGCTTGTAGACAGGGGCGGATCCAGCATTGCAGACAAAGGGGGGCAAAACAGTTATGGATAATTCAATTTTTAAAATAAATACATAAATATGATTAAAATAGAGTTTTAAAAGTATTACACGAGAAACATACATAATGAGTCAATGTAGATGCACAGTAAATTTAGGTAAAAGCTTCAAGGATCAAATACCCACTTTGTCAAAGCCTAAACAAATTAAATTAAATTAAAAATCAAATATGAAGTTCTCCTGTATAAAGAAATATGATAAATCAGATGCTTATACAAACATGAAATACCGCACCTAAACTTGAACAAATATGAAACCCACTCAAAATTTAAACAACTAAACAAATACCTACCAATCTAAACATCAAGGTGATTCAACAAATACCCCCAACCTAAACATGAAGGCGATTAACAAAGTATGATTTTTTTTAATCTCTCTTTTTCATTAGAAAAAAACATTGATTTATGAGCAACTGCAATAAAATAACCTCCTTCTCCTCGGATAAAAGAAACGAATTTACGTCCTGGATTTTTTCTCTATCTCTTTGATTGATTAGAATAAACCTTTGAACAAATTTAATAAAATGAAGTTTTTTTTTTTATCTTTTTATTAAATACCCAAATTGATATTTCTCTCTTCAAAACCCACTTTAGCTCTATTTTCATCTCATATCTCTCTCTTTTCATTGAGTTCCTAAAAGACAAGAGGAGAGAAACTCTTTTCAGGAGATCTTTTCATTGAAAATCGACAAGAGGAGAGAAACTCTTCTCTAAGAAAATCAGAAACTCAGAGGAACCAGACAAGAAGAGAGAAACTCAGAGGAACCAGACAAGAGGAGAGAAACTCAGATAAGAGGGGCAACATAAAATTTTTAAGGGGGGCAAGATTAAAATTTTATATACTTTCATTGATTTTTTTAAAAACCTAATTGACCCCCTTACCCAAGCTATAGATCCGCCACTGCTTGTAGAGGAGAAAATCTATACTCATGTCTCAATGATGTCCAACAAAGTTGACACTTAGTATCATAAAGTTAACTATTTTGACATGCTCAATCAGACCAGAATTATTGGATTTCATCAATTATTCCTCCAATTGTGTGACTAATTCCCTTGTTTATGTTCTCCATACCTCTGTCCTTATAGTAGTAGGAGATTGAATCATTCTAATCATTTTTTCCAAACCAATAAGGGAAAAATTTACAATGTCATGGAATTTATAATATATGTACCAATATTTTTAAAGATACAATATAAATATGGACACATAGTCCATGTAGAAACAAAATCTATGCTGCCATTTTTTAATTGATTTTAAAATAAGATCACTTTTGGCAAATTTATCCAAAAAAATTGTTAGATCGAATTTTAGAAGTTATTAAATTAGGAGTTTTCAGCCTACTGGGCTTTTAAAAAACATAAAAATGTCATAGCCGAAATGAAACCTCTTTTATATAAATTAAGCGCAAGTGAAATTAATCAAAATGAAATTAATCAAAACGAAATTAAATTATGCCCGAATTCCTTTTATTTCATTTGATTTTATTCATTGAATTCTCAATTTCATTTAATTTCAGTGCAAATTAGACAACAGGAAATATTAAGATGGCAATGTTAAGAAGCTCCATCTAAACGATTCATCATTGGGCTCGACCTCATGACTCTCTCTTCTTAGTCTCATTTCTTTATTTTTTTCCCCTCTTTCAGTCACTCATCCTAGCCAAATTCTACTAGGTTTATGCTCAGTTTTGTTTTGGAGAGAAGCCATAAACAATGGTAAAATCTTCACCAAGGAAGACACAACCTATTATTTGATCTTCCAAATCACTCAAGTGGGTTTAATCTCACAAAAGCTTATCTAAGTCTTGGAAGATACCCGTGCAATGTTTGTAAGGGTGAGGAACTGTTGGTTTTTCTTAGGTTAGTGATTTATGCAAACCAATTTATGTATGATTTGCTACAAAACAAATTGCAAAGCAGATTTCAAATAAATCTACGATTTAATCATAGCTCTTATACTGATTTTGGTTTTTATATCTCAAGAAGGGATATGTTTCACCTCTTCACAACACCATCATGTCTAATGGATTCTCTACCAAATTCACAAAACATCTAAAACAATTCAAAGATTCTGACTTGTGAGAGATCAAGTAGACATAACCAAATCAAGTGAAATCATCTACAAATGTGATGAAATATACAAACCCATCTCTGGTCTAAACATTTATCGGACCACAAATATCTGAATGTATTAACTACAATAGAATCTCAACTCTTGTTCCTTTGCAAAATAGTTTACATGCCATTTTTCAGCAAGACAATGTTCACATATTGATAGATTGACATTCTTAATTGAGCCCAATAAGCCATCTTTTGTCAATCTATGATTTTCTTTTGGCCAATATGGCCTAGTATAGCATGCCAAACAACAATATTGTCATCCAAATTATTTGAAGTAAGATTAAGGAAAAACTATCACTGATACAACTATTAATATAGTAAATATCCAAAATTAAAAAACTATCAAGCAAATATATGGAGGCATAATATTTTGTTCCTTGGACATATTTATACCATTACCATGGAACTTTAAAGTAAAACCTAACTTTAGCAAAACCAACACTGAGACCAAATTTCAAGAACGCACAAAATATCATGTAGGATGAGCGTTCGACCATCACGCGAACTCAACTTGCAGGTGCCTATTCCTTTAACTTCCACATTGAGTTATTTCCCACATATATCCATCTCGCTCCTGGTGTGATTCGACGATATTCCACGAAACAATCACAAGTTTTTCCTATGTGGTTTATGGCGCCTAAGTCTACGGTCCATAAAGGATGAGATTGAGTTAGAAAAATAAAACTTGATACATATGAAACACTAAAGTTTGCATTAAGGGTCTTTACCTTCTTTAACACTAAAGTTAACATGTCTACTATGGCTAAAGTTAGAATTCACTGAGAGAGCAGATGTCTTTGTAACTTTCCTTATCAAATATTTTGTAACAAAACTCTTAACTGGGCGAAAATATGTTATGTGCGAATCAGATGATTTCCATATGTTATCTAAAACATTTTGCCAATATTTTGTTTAAACGTTGAAGTAAAGAGATTTGTTCTCTTATGGATTAGTTCATCACGTGCAAGTGAGAGATGTTGGTTTCTAATTTATGCACTTGATGAAAAGTTGTTTGCCAATATCCAGGTAGAATAGCTATATATATATATAGGGTAGAGGGTATTCTCGTCCAAACTTCGTGTGTTTATTTTTTGTCCGTCAGATTCACATCCTAAACGATATGGAGCATTAAGATCTAGGGTTTTTCTTCTCCTCCATGGCCACTCATCCAACTGTCAATGGTGGAAACCCCTCGGCTGGGCTTGGAGGTGGCTCGGTCGAGGTTGGCAAACCTCCTATCTCTTTTCTCTAAGCTTTAGGCATGGTGAAGAAAGTGGCTATCGCGTGGCACCAATGGAAGGGATAAGATTTCGAAAAGAGGGCAATCCGGCTTTGTCAATTACAACCTCGGATGCACAAAAATGTGAGAACTATGTCAAAAATTATGTCATCGTGCTAAAATTTTTGAGCTTTTGCCCTTCCCTAGAGGCGATAAGGGAAACAATTCATAAGTCTTGGGGAGTTTACAATGGGACTAATGGATCCACGACATGTTATTGTACGGTTCCAGTCTGAGGAGGAAGTCAAAAAATCTTTGTCTCGCGACTCCTTTCTAATCCGAGGGGTGTGATTCAAACCTTTTAGATGGCAGCAAGGTTTTAGTTTGAAGGCAGATCCAGTTCGTGCTCCATTATGGGGTGATCTTCATGATTTGCCTCTTCAGTTTTTCCATCCGATGTTCTTAAAAGTAGTAGAAGATTCTTTCGGGACCTTTCTACGTATTTTTGATAATACGAGATGTTTCACATGTCCCAAAACTGGCTCGAATCTAAGTGGAGATGGATCTGTCTGTGGCGCTTCCTACCAGAATTTGGATTGATATCTCGAGAAGCAAAGGTTTTTGGCAAAAATAAATACTGTGAACATTGTGTTATGATTGGGCATTCTAATTCTTATTGCAAGAGACTTCTAGCTCGTGAAAAAAACCTCCCTCCGATTTGAGAAAACATGAATCAAGCCAAGACTGGCGAGGTGAGGCAGGTCTATAGGCCAGTGGAGAGGAAAGTTAGGGAGAACATCCCTGTTGCAGGTCCAAGTGGTACCAAGAATTCCAATGGAGAAATTATCTCGAGTGAAAGCTCGGAAGAACATACAGTAAATTCGAATTCATAGATACAAATAACTTGTTGAAGGTGAATCCTTTTAATGCATTAAGGAAGGAATCCACCGATAGCAAAACTTCAAAAGTTAAGACAATTAATCGCCCAAAGAGAAAGATATTGGCTCAGAAAATTTTAAATTTGTGTTCAAATAGGATTGTAATCAGGCTGAGTATACAAGCTGTGGTATGATTGTAATAAGGCAACAATGCATGGTCGAGTTCCTCAACTACGGGAGGCGTGAATGACTTGTTTTTGAAAATACAATAGCAGGTTCCAGTTACACCTTTAGTAGGAATCCTAAACAATGAGAAAAATCTGGTTATGGATTAGATGGCAGCCCATACGTCTGTGGAGAGAGATGTTCATAGCGAGGTAAATATAGAAACAGAGTTAGTTGCAGAGGTTGGCGGTAAACAGAGTCCAAATCAGACTATGTTTCTATTGTAAATGCGATCCAAGACTTGACATTGCAGGGGAACGAATTAGGAGCAGTTCGGACACACGTTCCAGACGTGTTGATGACAGTCTAGGTATCTCTGAATAAAGATGTTGGCGCGGGTTACAAATCTGATTTGGAACAGGGGATGATTAAGGAGAATCCATTGAAACCAAAAGGTAGCAGGAAGAAAAAAGAAAAGAATCACAATCTCCACTTTGGAAAACATCAATAAAGACAGCTAGGAAACTGCTTCGGAATCAGAAGGTCTGCAAGCTACAACTATGAGTGATTTGGATTTGGGGACACATTTAGAAGGTGAATTGGGCATTGGAAAAATGTCAGTTATAGTTGTTTTCCCACCAGGTGAACATCGACAGACCAGGCAAAACATCTCGCTCCCCCTGTCTAAGGATGATTGAAGACATTATGTTCTCGAACGCACGGGGAGTGAGGAACAAAGCTACATGTGGTCATCTAAGAAAATGACTTCTGATCACAATATTAGGATTTTGATGATTGCCGAACCCATGATTGAGACAAACAGATTTGCGAAACTTGGCAATAGGGTTAGACTTTCTGGCTTTGCTTCGAATGATTTACTTGGTGGTAAAATTTGGTTATTCTGGGCGAATGATATTGAAATCTCTATTCAGCACGTGTCGGATTAGGTATTGCAGTGTAAAGTTTTTGACAAGTTAAGTAATCAGGTTTTCACAGTCTCCTTTGTTTATGCAAAGTGCTCTGTTGAAGAAGAAGGAACTTGTGGCTTGATCTAGAAAATTTTGCGTTTAACTCATGACTCTCCCTGGATGGTAGGGGGAGATTTTAACACAATCATCTCTTCTCTGGAAAAGTTAGAAGGGGACTCACCTGCTTTGGTAATTATGACAGAGTTTTCAACTTGCATTGAAAGTTGTGGATTGATTGACTGCGATGTATCGGGACCGAAATATACAAGGTGTAATAATAGACAGGGGAGAAACCATATTTGGGCAAGATTGGACAGGAATATGGTTAATTCCAAGTGGCTTATGCGTTGGTCGAACACTAGGTTGGAACATTTTCACTGCACCTGTTCAGACCATTTTCCACTTTTGGCTTCTTTGCTTATTCAGGAAAGATCAGGTACTGCCTCGTTTAGATTTTTGCACATGTGGACTACACATCCCTCTTTCAGTGACCTTGTGAATTCTATTTGGAATGACCTAACATGCAAGCACTGGATAAAGTAGATGTGAAACTTAAAAACCTTCGCAGGGCCTTAAATATCTGAAACAAAGAGATTTTTGGAAATGTGTTCAGCAGAATAAGGAGTTTGGAGGACGAGATGGCGCAGTGGGAATCTATCCTTTTATCGGGGTGGGAAGATAATAACAGTAATATTTTAAATGTAGATGTTATATGGGATGTTAATGCGGTGAGTAATCTTATCGTTGTCAGGCAGAATATAAGTTAGTCCAAAAACAGGAAGAGATGTATTGGATGCAGAAGTCAAGGGAAAATGAGATTACAGAGGGTGATGCTTGCTCTAAATATTTTTTTGCATCAGTTAAGTCTAAGTAGAAGCGCTGAGCCATCTTTTCCATTTCTCTCGCCCGGGCGACATATTTTGAAATTTGGCGAGATCCTAGAAAAAGAAAATTCATTTTTTCAGGAGTTGCTCAAATCTCAAGTTCCCCATTCCGATGATGATCTTCTAGATTGCATTCCTTCAGTCATTTCCATGGCATAATGTGATGAATTATTGGGAATTCCGACTCTGGAAGAGGTAAGACATGCTACGTTAAGCATTTCAAAGAATAATGCACCAGGCCTAGATGGGTTCACGTTAGGCTTATTTCAAACCTGTTGGGAAATGGTTGGGTCAGATATTTTGGAGGCAGCTACACAATTTCTCAGTGGTGTTGCTCTTCCCAGCGCTTTGTCTGCTAACTTGGTCGCTCTCATCCCAAAAGTTGAGATCTCGGGTTCTTTTTCAGAGTTTCGACCTATCATTCTATGTAATGTAATTTACGAAATTTTCATTAAGTTACTTAGTAATAGATTAGCCAGTTTGTTGCCAGATGTGGTAGTGTAGGAACCAGGAGCCTTTGTCCGAGGGAGAGCAATTGTGGAAAACTTAGGACTTGCTCAAGAGCTTATGCGGGACATCAACAAAAACGTTTTTGGTGGAAATGTGATTTTGAAGATAGACATGGAAAAAAACTTATGATTGCATTGAATGGAGTTTCCTGTTTTCGGTCCTCAGACGCTGTTTTATTAACCGAGTATGTCATGTGATTTCCACTTGTATTACTAATTGTGGTTTCTTTGTCTTACTTCAAGGAAGGTACAAGAGCTATTTTTAGTCATCTCGAGGATTGAGGCAGGGAGATCTTTTATCGCCTCTCTTATTCGTCTTAGTTACGGAAGTACTTAATAGAGGCCTTACGAGAGCTTTTAAGAAAAGAGAAATTGGTTACAATAATACGCCAAGAGCTTGCACACCTGTCACTCACTTTATGCTAATGACACTTTGATTTTTCTAAATGGGAGGAAGACGTCAGTGAAAGGTTGTATTACTTTTTTGGATAGATATTGTAAGACGTCCGACCAGAAAATTAATATGGATAAAAGCTCCTTTGTAGTGGAATATAAATCCCCAGCAAAACAGGTGGTAGCAATCAAATCCTATACCCATTTTCAATTTAAAGCTTCTCCAATAAAGTATTTGGGAGTGCCAACATATCAGGAACAGTACAATTTTTTATTTTTTATTTTATGAAATGGTTAGCAAAATCAGCGAAGGGTCGAAGGTTGGAAGGCTAAACTTCTATATCCAGGCAGTAGACTGTTACTTATAAAACATGTGCTAAGTTCAATCCCTGTTTACACTATGAGTGTCGTTTGTGTGCCAATGTAGGTTTTATAAATAGTTCAGAAATTTTTGTTTAATTTTTTCTAGGGAGATTGTGAAGGTAGACTAAAGAAAAAATGGATATCTAGGGAGAAAATCAGCTTCCCTTTGGGGGAAGCGGGCTACGAGTAAGAAATTTGTTTATTGTTATTAAAACATTTCGACTGAAGGAATTATGGAATTTGGTTAATTCCAATTCACTATGGGCGTGTTTTGGGCGAAAGAAAAATTGGAAAAAAACTTACCTCTCATGGAACAATTGCTTAAAAGTGGTGCGTCTCCTTTTGTGAAAGAGCTCATGAAACTTCAAGGTATTTTATCTGTTAACTCTATTGGCAAAGGAAACATAAGTTTTTTTGTTGAAAATTGGAACTCTCATATTGTTTTATAAGGTCTTTGGAGATGATATAACAGGGTTGTTGGCCGTCTATTCGGGAGGTCAAGGATGAAGAATTTGAGGCTGTTAGTTTGGGCCTACACGACACTGCAATTAATTTGTACAATGGACAATTCCGAGGCGACATTAAACACCTGGACATTTGTGTTTGGATGCCTAGCTCGGATGGTCTCTTCTCTATTCGAGGGGCTTATACAACTTTCAGACACAGGGGGGCGGAGAACAAGTTGTTCAAGAAGATATGGCACCCGTATTTGCCTTCTAAAATTTTGGTTTTCATCTGGAAAGTGGTTTACTCCCAGTGGATGGAGAGTTACATAGATGTGGATTCAGTTCGACATCAAGGTGTGTTTGTTGTCTGAATCTGGCAGTTGAGACACTTAAACACTTATTCATTGAATGGAAGGTGGCTTCAAAGGTTTGGGCGCACTTTGATTCTATATTTGAGGTGCATTTGTGCCGTCCAGCCGAGGTTCCAACCTTGCTTGCAGTCTGATTTTGACGTGCAAATAAGACAACTCAGATGGGACTATTATATAACTTAACTCATATTTTTGTTATTTGGAAATTTGGAAGCAAATGTGCAAATGCATTTATGAAAACACAAGGTACAGTGAAGTATATGTTATAGTTGCGGTGAGGAGATGGTTGAAACTGGTCAGCTTGATATTTATTAAAAAAAAAATCTAGTGATGCCCTGTTTTTTATGTTGGGAGTGCATATTCAAGTTGCAAATTCTAGAAACAGACGTATAGAGTATTGGGAGATCCCATACGCAGCTCTGAATGTGGATGTTTCTATTAGAATGTGTAGGCTTGCACTCAACATAGTCAAACCCAAGTTCAAAATTGATTCACCTCTACAAGAAGGAAAGTACAATAGGAAAATACAATAATAGGAAAGTCAGAATGGTTAAAGAATTAAAGTCGGAACAGGAAAGTTTGAATAGGAAAGTCAGAATAAAACTTTATTTTGTATAGGAAGTTTCAAGTTTCATGTTTCCACGAGGTTAGGTAGAAGTTAGGTTATATAAGCTTGTATTTAGTCAAAAAATAAAAGCAATAATAATACAATTTTTCAATTATTTTCTTTAGAGTTTGTTCCATTGATAACAAAATTTCATGGAGGAACGGTTCTAAGGAATGAAAGGGGTGAATGTTTAGGTGCAAAACAAATGATTTTTTGCACTGGTTCGTAATAAAGCTGAGGTAATGACTCTTTTAGAAGGTCTGCGATTAGGCATTCAATTGGGTTGCTCCAAGGTAGTTATTCAGACGGATTCAGAGGTGGTTTACAGCTGGTTTTATGGAAGGTTTAAGATACCATAGAGTTTGGAAAATGATTGGGAAGAGATTTTCAGTTTGTCGAGAAGGATGGACGTTTATTGCATTCACGTGTTTCGTAAGACGAATGCGGTGGCAGATTGTTTGGCGAGGCATGCACAGAAGGATGGGCAAACACGGTTATTTGATGCTACTAATCTACCTGCTAGAGCTTTGGCTTTGGTTAGGCTTAGACAACGTAACTTTTATCAGGGGAGTTGTGCTAAATTTATTCGAAGCAGTATATGGTGGTTTTTTCATGTGCGTTTATTGGTGCCACTCAACAAGGATCGATCTAGATGTGCTTTTAGTTTTTTTATACTCTGTTTTTAAATTCTGTCTAGGCTGCAGTACAAGGGATTCAGGACCTGTTTCTGCTGTTGCACAGGGACTGGAGAAGGGGGTGTTCAGGGGCTGTCTTATATGGGTTGGTATCTCAGATTCTTGCATGCTCTCTAGGTCGATTAGCTGTGGTTTTGAAATGGATTCAGGCTGTGAAAACAGAGCAATGGAGGTTCTGTTTTTACTGCTGATGAAACAGCTGGTAATTGCGAGTGTCAGGATTTTCTCCTGAGTCCAAATTTCAGGATTGGATGGTTGTTCGCATAGCTTTGTTTGGGGCAAGATGGATGCTGGATAAGAGTTTGATAGGAGACAGAGTTTGGGTCTTTTAGATAGCATTTCAATGTCTTGCTTTTGTTTAGTTTTGTTAGAATTTAGGTGCTTTGAATTCTATGTTTTTATTTTCGGGTAAAGTCGTAATGCATTCCACTCTAGATTGTAAATATTTTTTTATCAAGTAATAAAGGTTCGGCATCCCAAAGTTGCCCTTCCCTCCTGAAGGTTTAATTTAAAAAACAAACGTGTAACCCAAAATTATTGTCAAGGACCACATAATACTCCCAAGAACACAACAATTAACAGTGAATTCAGCAAATAAAACACAGCCACAGGGATTTCAGCGCATTTGGAGGATCATAAATTGGTTTCCCACCTTCCCCAGTTATCAAAGACTTAGATTTCAGTCGAGTACAATCACAGCACTATACCCAAATCCACGACAACTATAACAACGAAATGCAGCATCATATGAAATATTGACTGTTTTATCATCTTTAGGGGCAACAATGACAAAAGGATTTGAATCATTGAAACACCAGCAAGTCTCGCAGCGGCAGTGATCTCAAACTAAACCTTAAGTTGTAAAGCCTACTCCACAGCTTCATCAAAAAGAATTTCTATATAAGTATTGACCATAATAATTTTTGTTTCCTTTCTTGCACCCTTGTTAACAAGTTGAGCTCAGAAGTGACGAGAATAAAAACCTTTCATAAGATATTTCTTCATTTCTAGTCATGAGGTAATATGGGCGCTTACCTACAGTTTCTCCCTTCCCTTCATTGTTTTCTCCCACGAAAATAATTTTTTTTATATCCAAATACCTTTGCAATAGTGTCAACCAATCCAAGCACACATCTCCATTAATTCTATCTTGAAAAATAAGCTCATCGATTTAACATTAACAATTCTAACCAGCCTTGTTTGTTGGTTTCTTTTGAGATTTTTTTTGGCTTTTTTACAATTTCACCCCTTCTATAAGTGGTGTTTGTGGTTGTGTTCTGAAGAAAATGAGTAAGAAGTGTAAAAAAATCAAGAAAATGCTCAGAAAAACTAGCAAACATGACTGACTAGACTTATTGATTTAACATTACTGTACGTAGAATGCTCGTGGCAGTCTCAAAAGTCTATTGACAGCAATTAGACCACCAACAAAATCATCTGGTTCATGAAGTTTCCTGAAATCATCCAAGCTATGTGAGGAGAAAACAAAAAATACCAATAACATATAGGAAAAATTACAATAAAGTGAAACTGTGCCAGAAGAACATAAAGTCCTCAATTTTCTGCATACCTTTTACCACATTGTGGATTTAACTAAAAGGGTGATGCGATCAAATGAGTAGATTTATGCTTTGAAAATCTCAGCTGTTCTCTCTTTCTATAATGCATTAGATACATAGTAAGAGGGACCCTTTGCCATCACTAAATTCCAGTTAATTAAACTGTTTGTATTCAATTATATGTAAACCACTGCTGATTGATTCTCTCACAACCACATATTGAATTTGCTGAATTTGAATAAACCAAAACAAAGTTCCCTAAATTTTTAGGGTTACCCATCCAAGGAAAAGGTCATCGTTCCATTCATCCCCACCTTGATCGCACATTGCACAATGCACATCACACATCAAGCACCAGTTTAACTTCCTTTACTTAAAAGATCATCATATCCTTGTTAGCATCCTACATTGAAATGTAACCCAGCAAATTCGTGGCACATCTCTCATCCAAAAATTCTCTTGTTATCCATTTGTCCATTCCCATGGAAAACCCTTCTTGCTTGTCTTGCCATCCCCACATCACGTGAGATAACCAAAAAAAAAAAAAAAAAAACATTTAACCTTACAGTTTGTAGCTAAATCTTTTGCTCCTTTATCTGTTGCTCGTCCCGGTATCACAGTAACAAAAGTAACCATAATGCTTTTTGAGTTTTGACAATGTAGCTGTATGTACCACATGGGTAAGACCAAACCATAACCAAATATAGCACATGGTCTTATCTATCAATTCCAGCATATTGATAGTAACCCAGACAGTTGGACTCGTCCCTCAACCATGACCAATTCTAACCCAATCTCCTCCTCCTCCTAACTAATTCTGCTAGCCAAAACAATGCAAAACCATACGAATTATACATGGACAGAGAGAAATACAACACGTAAACCAACCCTCCAACAACCAGAATTAAAATTTGTAATGGTTTCCCAATGAAACACGGACACTTGGCTGGCCAAGAAGCATCAGATCACTCAACAGAAAATTTGCAATAAAAGAAAAACTCTCTCTCCATTGTCATTTTGCTTTGTTGAAACTGACTTCAAACCATCCCCAAAACTAAAACTTCGGACCGGATCGATCATCTTCTTTCATCCCTTCCCTCTAACCAACGTTCTCCGTCTTCCCCACCTCAAAAACACCTACCTGCTTCGATCTCTGGCTTATCAACCATGCCAGAGATCGAGCATTGTCCCCCTACGGGGACTGCAGGTGTAATGTTGGAGTTTGATGAGTACTACTCGTCTGAAAGTACTATCTTTCAGAAATATGAGCTTGGTAAATTGCTTGGCTGTGGCGCCTTTGCTAAGGTTTACCACGCCAGGAACGTGGTGACAGGGCAAAGTGTTGCCATTAAAGTCATCAGCAAGCAGAAGATCATCAAAGGCGGACTCACATCACATATCAAGAGGGAGGTTTCTATCATGCGCCGGTTGCGCCATCCCAACATTGTCAAGCTTTACGAGGTTCTGGCCACCAGGTCAAAAATCTACTTCGCCATGGAGTATGTTAAAGGCGGAGAGCTCTTTTCTAAGGTCTCCAAGGCCCGGCGTCTCTCCGAAGATCTCAGCCGTCGTTATTTCCAGCAACTCATCTCTGCAATTCATTACTGTCATTCCCATGGCGTCTTCCATCGGGATTTGAAGCCTGAGAATCTCCTGGTTGATGAGAACGGAGACCTTAAAGTGTCCGACTTTGGCCTCAGTGCTGTCACGGATCAGATTCGTTCTGACGGTTTGTTGCACACACTTTGCGGTACTCCAGCTTACGTTGCACCAGAGATCTTGAGAAAGAAAGGTTATGACGGTGCAAAGATCGACATGTGGTCCTGTGGCATCATACTATATGTCTTGAACGCTGGGTACCTTCCCTTCAATGATCCTAACCTTATGGTAATGTACCGTAAAATTTACAAAGGCGAGTTTCGTTGTCCTAAATGGTTTTCCTCTGATCTACGCCGTTTCCTATCATGCCTTCTCAATACTAATCCCGACCACAGGATAACTGTGGATGAGATCATACGTGACCCTTGGTTCACCAAAGGTACTCACAAGTACAAACAGTTCAAACTATACAACGAAGAAGCACATGTACAAGAAGAGCTAAAAGAAGATTTAGGTCTTTCTTGCAAAGCCGATGAAGGAGACACTGATCAAAGTTTCTATTTGAATGCGTTTGACATTATATCCTTCTCTTCTGGTTTCGATCTATCAGGTCTTTTCAACAATTCAGATAACTCAATCGAGGATGAACGATTCATCTCAACTGAGTCACCAGACCAAATGTTCAAGAAACTCGAAGAGGATGCCAAGCGAGAAAAGTTGACAGTGAGGAGGAAGGACTGGAGGCTTATGCTGATCGGACAAAATGGTAACTTAAGTGCCTGTATCGACTTTTATCGTTTGACAGAAAATTTGTATGTGGTGGATGTACGATCGTATGATGGAATATGGAAGAATATACGATCCGCACAAAAAGAGAGTAGTAGTTTGAAGTCTCAACAAGAAGAACTGGTTTCTGGTAATTAGCTTGGCAGGTATGCCAGATTGTGTATTATTACTTATTTTGTAAATTTATTTCATGTATGAACATTGTAAATGTCCATGTACATGTAAAGTATAAAAGGGTTACCTAAAACAGGTACTGGGCAATTTTTTATCATTTTGCCCGGTTTTTAACGCCTGTTTTTGTTTCGGACTTGGTGTATGTAATTAGTAAATGTTACAGTTTTTAATTAGATTAAAATAAAAATTAGAAAAAAAAAATACATTATTGTACAAACTATAATATGGTAGGAAGGCGTGTTATAAATGAAATGTTGGCAAGATTCTGCAAATCAAGAAAACCAGTGTTGTTCAATTATGTACTTCTAGTAAACATACTTGGTTTATCTACAACCCAAGTATATATGAGTCTGGGACTAACATAGACTTAGAGGCTTTGTGAGATCATACAAGTGGTATCAAGGTTTGAAGAAAGTCAAAGTAAAGAGACAGTCAAGTTGAAGCTCGAGCGAGAAGTTCAAGTCAAGGACATGCATGCCAAGAAAAAGTATCTCAAGTTAGTCAATGTGATGTAGCGCGGGAACGAGAAAAAGAAAGATGAGAAAAAAATTAAATGATAGGCTTGAATCCATTGATTGGTTCATCAATAATCCAAAAACAATGGGTTCTACAATTCGTTGATTGGCGCACCAATAATCCGAAAAGTAGGAAACAAAGAAGAACACAATAATCTCCTCAGAAAAAATATACCAAGTTTATTAATTATCAAAAGTCTCCCTACAATATTGAGGAAGAGTTTTATTTATAGTGTTCAAATAACTTGAATAACAACCAGCCTATTCCTAAAAGAAAAAATAGAATCAAAGACTAATAACAAGCAGTTTATTCCTAAAAGAAAAAATAAAGCTTAATCCTGAAAGGAAACTAAAAAGACTCATAATTAAATTAAAAGATTACAAATAAGTTATTTAGTAAATAACTTTGAGAGCAAATTAGGAACCCTAGAAACCCTCTCTACATCATCCTCACCGGGTGGAAGTGAATTCTCCCTCGAATTCGAATATTCAGAATAGCTAGAATCATCTGTATATGGAATGAGGTGCTTGACATTGAACACGTCATGGGTCTTGATGTGACTAGGAAGCTTGAGACGATAAGCATTGGGATTGATTTTTTCAATGATCTCCAAAGGTCCAATCTTCCTAGCAGAAAGCTTATTATACTCACCCACTGAAAAATGAGTCTTGGTCAAAACAACCCACACTAAATCGTCCTTCTCAAATTCCACCATATGTCGGTTTTGATCAGCTATGGACTTATAATGAGCCGTAGACTCCAATAACTTTGCTAGTGTCTGTTGGTGAATTTGCTGCAAATTATTCACTAAATCTTCTGCCTTCGTATGAACATGCTTCATATCCAGAATATGAGCTAGTTCTGCTGGAGCTCGTGGTTGATAACCGTACACAATAATAAATGGACTATTACCCGTACTCCGATTAACAGAACGATTGAAAGTGAATCCAGCTCAGAATAGTTGTCGATCCCACGTCTTCGCATTCTCTTCAACCAAACAACGCAACAGATTGCCAAGAGAACGATTAACTACCTCTGTTTGACCATCTGTCTGAGGATGATAAGCACTACTGAAATCAAGTTTTGTACGCACTAACCTCCAAAGACATCGCCAGAAATGACCAAGAAACTTAGAATCCCGATCAGACACAATAGATAATGGAAGACCATGTAAATGATAGACCTCCCGAAAATACGGTTGGGCACAGTTAACAACATCGGTGGTCTTTTTACAAGCAATGAAATGTGCCATCTTCGAAAATCTATCCACCACAACCATAATGGAATCTACTCCTCGCTGAGTACGAGGAAGCCCGACAACAAAGTCCATACTCACATCAACCCAAGGCTTCTCAGGTATAGGAAGAGGCATATAAAGTCTAGCATTCGTTGAAGTACCCTTTGAAACTTGGCACACCCGACAATTCCGAACAAAACGCTCCACCTCTTGCCTCAAAGTAGGCCAATAAAATGTTCGAGAAATGAGTTGAAACGTCTTGTCCCTCCCCATGTGTCCCTCATTATGCAATTCAGACACAATTTTGACTCGTAAGCTAGAGTCAGGAATACACAAAGATGTTCCTTTGAACAAGAAACTTTTATGTAATAGAAAATCTTATCGTTGGCCTATAGTAACTTCTTCAAGCACAAGAGAAAAGAATGGGTCAGTTGAATATAACTCAGAAAAAGTATCGAACCCCAACACTTTTGTCTGTATAGTCGTTATGAGCATAGAACGTCGACTAAGAACATCAACTACTTTATTGAGAACTCCTGATTTATGCTTGAGGACAAAGTTAAACTGTTGTAAGTAAGCAGCCCAAGAGGCATGACGATCCAACAACTTCTCTTGAGAGTTAATGTGTTTAAGGGCTGCATTATCAGTATAAAGCACAAATTCCTGATGTAGCAAATAAGATTTCCAATGTCTCAAAGCCTATACTGCCGCATAAAACTCAACATCATAAGTAGAGTAACGTAACTTACTCCCATTCATTTCTCACTGAAATATGCCACCGGCTTTCCCTCTTGACTCAAAACAGCTCCAGTGCTCACTTTGGAAGCATCACAATGCAACTCAAAAGGTTTTGTGAAATCAGCTAGTATTAGAACAGGAGCCGTAGTTAGCTTTTGTTTGATCTCCTCAAAGGCCTTAGTGGTCTCGGTAGTCCACAAACTTTCCTCGCTTCATACAATCTGTAATAGGAGCCATGATTGTACTAAAGTTTTGTATAAACCGCCTGTAGAATGAGGCCAAGCCATGGAAGCTATGAACCTCAAATAAATTCTTCGGTTGCTTCCACTTTCGGATTGCTTCCACCTTCTCAGAATCAACAGAAATCCCATCCTTTGACACAACATAGCCAATAAATAAAACACAGTCCTGCATGAAAGAACACTTCTTCAAGGCTTCATAATATCATCAAAATAGACAACAGCAATCTTCCTGATAAAAGGACGCAAAATCTGGTTCATAAAGTGCATAAAGGTACTCTGTGCATTTGACAACCCGAATGGCATAACCATCCATTCATACAGACCCTCACGTATTTTAAATGCAGTCTTCCATTCATCCCCTGGTCTAACTCGTATATGGTGGTACCCACTCTCAAGAAGATCAAGCTTGGTAAAGACTGAAGCACTACGCAACTGATCAAACAAATCATCCAACCTCGGAATGGGGAACCTACACTACACCACAAATGTTTATTCATAGCGTTTAAAAAATGTTATTGTAGGATATCATAGCGTTTTAGTAAATGTTGTGTCTGCCAGAGCTATAATAGGTACTGGGTTATTTATAGCGTTTTAGAAACGCTATTGTAAGTAGACCAGTTATAGCGTTTAAAGTGCTATTGTTTAGATTGTAATAGTGTTTTAAAAATGCTATGGTTAAACCTATAATAGCGCATAAAAAAATGTTATTGTCTAGCTTGTGACAACACTTAAGAAACGCTATTGTATAGTTACCAATATTGTCTTCCCTCACGTAGCATTTAACAAATGCTATTGCATTAGTTTCTATAGTGTTTCTAAAATCCATTTTTTTTCTATAGCACTCATC
The DNA here is from genome assembly GCA_963556465.1 of Berberis vulgaris. Taxonomy (NCBI): domain Eukaryota; kingdom Viridiplantae; phylum Streptophyta; class Magnoliopsida; order Ranunculales; family Berberidaceae; genus Berberis; species Berberis vulgaris. The sequence continues at coordinate 64,617,962 of OY747129.1, read as the reverse complement.
AAGTGCTATCAAATGATTTTTTATAACACTGAGTTCTTTAACCATAGAAGATAATATTGCAATATCTATCTTTGGAGATGTACACCACTTTTTTATAGCTGTAAGTTCTTGTAAAATTAATTCAACACTAAAAAATCCAAACAATGGTAATATCTATTTTGGAAATGTACGACAAACAATCTGTAAATTCTTATAACATTGTACCAATTCAACATTAAAATACAGTTCCCACTACAAAAATTTTAGGTATAACACGCCCACTGAACACAAGATAGGGCGTCTGCAAGCGAGCTTGGGCTTCCCTCATTCTCTCCATAGACTGTGATGGCGTATCAAAATTCTTCATCTGTTTAATCTTCAAATCATCTTGGAATTGCTTCATACGTTTTTCTTTCTTCATTTTCCCAGGCTCCTTCCCATGAAATTTATGAGAAATCATCCGAAAAGCCTCTTTTGGGGTCATCTAGGTAAGAAACACAAACAGAGAAGATTTCAGAATACAATAAATTGCTTGAAAACCAAATATGAACTTCTAAAGGATATCACACTAGGAAACAAAATATGTCTTGATGGGATTCCATTTAATTCCTCTAGGAAATGGTTAATACAAGGGGAAACATTGCAAATGAAATTTACAAAGGAGCTCAGATTCATCATATGAATCAAAACTAGCTAATGATGTTAATGTAATAAGTATCCTTAATAAAAGACTTAACAGGTTGAAAATGCATTCATAACTGGAAGCTATGGTCAGAATTGAGTGTTAGCCTTTTGAGATCTCAAAGGTCAAGCTGCATTCAGATGATTGAACACGAACATACTTCTACTGCATCTACCAATTGCAAGGCTATTCTAGTCATTATGATAGCATGCTATATATAGAACAGATTAACATTATAAAGGCGGTAAATAAAAACTTACAATGCAACCAAACTCATCTCTCATTTCCATATGTTTTCTTGTGGTTCTCCCAATGTGACATTTTGAGTCTCAGGCGCTTGATTTCTAGAAGCAAGAGCTAAGGAAGCAACGGCCTGCAGACCTGACAGTTTTTCCTCCTCCTGCTTCTTCAGAGCTAGTTTTCTAGCTTTCTCTAGAGATTTGTAGAGATCTCATCTTCATCTCCAAAAATAGGAGTTTCCTCTTCCTCCATTTTAACTGGAGATATATTTTGACGGAGTGCTTTAGATGCCTCTTCAGCTTTTGCAAAAGTTGTTTGGTATGCATCATTCTTACTTTGCGCCTCAGATCGCTCTTGTTCCTCTTTGGCAATTTGCCTCTTCCCATCTTTCCTAGAACCAAGATCCCCAACACCCAATCCAGCACTGACAGCTTCTTCTTCAAGGGCATCGAAATCAAGTTTCTCTTTCTTTCTAAGTGCCTTTTTCTTCTTGGGTTTCTTGAATTGAACCATTTCCTCTTGTGTATAGTAGTCCGATGATACCTTTCCTGATGAATTGAGATCCTCAAACCCACTGGTCGTGGAAACACCTAATATCCTTTTCCTAAGCTAGAAAAAGTAACAGTTTTTCTCTTAGAAATTAATTATTTGTCGCAACAAATTCCCCTATATTCAACATTACATTGGGAAGGAGCTGAGAGTTACCTCTACTAGCTTCTTCTCTGCTTTGCCAGTAAAACGCCCACTTTCATCTAAAGTCACGACCTGAACAAATAAATAATAAAAGATAAGATGATCTACTATATATGCCTATATATTACAAGGTATTACAAAGATCCAATGCTAGGGCATGGAGCTAACCTCCTCATCAACAAGATCATCATACTGTGGAAGGATTGTCTTCTGAGCACTAGACTCATCATTGAACCTGAGAAGAGATAATACAGATCGTAGATACTTTAGTCGTATGAAGCACATCTGTGAGAAAAATACAATAGTAATAAGATCAATCTTACTTGTCATCAAATATCCCAGTCTTTTTCTTCGCAGCCTTGTAAGCATCATCTCGTTTTGCTCTCCAATTTCCACATTTTCAAGCATATCAACCTCTGTCAATCAGAATGTCGTTGTAAGATTTTAAGGAATTAGATGTGATAAACACTGCCTTAAAGAAAATTTCAGGCAAACGATAATTACCATCATTGATGTCACCATCAGCTAATATGCTCTGATATTTGAGAATCAGAACAACTGCTCCGCCTACAATGACTTTATCAAGACCGTGAAGTACTTTAACTCCAGCAAGGTCCTCTGTTAGCAAGAAGAAAAAAAATAAGTTTAAGTTTTGATGGCATATATTCATGCATGTAACAAACTAACTGAATAGATCCCTTTGAGTTTGCAACAACAGACCACATGCGAAATGCATTTTTCATGTGATATCGTCGTATTAAAGAGACTTTACACATATATACCCAATCCACGCTAAGTGCAAGGCATAACGCATATATAAGCGACGGTGTGCATCACTTTCACAGAAAACATGTGTCTATCAGGATTCTAACACTCATCTAGAATTCTACTACATAATGAGAGGTCATAATCCAATACAAGGAACAGTATTGGATTAACAACGATGTACAAAAATTTCAGTAATTTTTCAAAGAAAATAAAGTAAATGAGGCTTAGGAAGAGCAAGGGCAGTACTCATAGTATGCTGAGTTGACTCCTTTTCTTCGTTTTCTTCTAGAACAATATTATCCTATGGAAGTTGAATCAAAGAGTTATCTTAAATGAAAAAAACCACAAAGTAAAAAATATCACCGCCCAAGAAAACAAACTAATCAGAAAGGAGAGACTCTAAAACATACTTGCTCCTCGAAAACTCTTGAGAGATGCAAAGCTTTCTCTTTTTCGGCATTCATTTTCTCCTCAAGTTTGCGGCTCTTGCTAACCCATGCTACAATCTCAGGAACACCTTCAGAACCTTTCTTTTTTCTTTGTCTTTCATGGTCATAATCGTTCTCCTTCACCTTCTCCTTATGCCCATTATTGTATTCATCCGTATCTTCTCTCGCATCCCTACTGGAAACCCGTCGATCCTTCTCCCTTTCCCTTGTAGTATCGGTAGTCTTTGAACGCTCACACTCTTTACTTCCATGGTCTTTCTCTTCTCTTCGGCTCTTCTTGTGGTCCTTTCCCATTATAAAGGTGTCCTTATGCAACCAGGAAAACTGAAAGTCAGAACAACAGATGTAATAAAGCTACTGAAATAAATTTCTAAAATTAACAAATTAACATGTGCCATGATCTAAAAAAAAGTGACATGTATATAGCAGTGAAATGTTTCATAGGATAAGAAACAAACCCTTTGTGAAAAAAATAAAAAATAAACAAACACGGATACTTGCAAATATGTGATAGACTACATTACCAAGCTTGTGGTACCTTTTACCCTGAAATTTTTTAACTCACTGTCAGAAAAAGAATGTCGATGATGCTCCTACCACTATGAACATGAAGAATCGCGTTCCCCAGTTATCATATCCTCATCTCCTATCGAGAGCTTGTCATAATGTTTAATAAAATTTCCTCGTGTTACATGTAGGTGTAGGGTTTGACTGTGGTGTTTAAAAGCTATGCTTGTGACTCGAACATATGATCAACTCAAAACCACGGTAACCAACTGAATAGAGATCCAAAAACAAAGAGGAGAGATTTGTGTCCTCTTTTTCTACAATGTAAATATCTCCTTTCTTGCATCAATGGCCAACATCCAATTTGATTATAACTCAACATATCCAAATGCATATACAGAATCTATTACCTTTTGAAGCTTTCGCATCTGGGAGCGAGCTTCCTGTAGACAAAATTCCGACTTCGCTGTCCTCTTCTTTAGTTCCTGATCTATCCTACGTTGTATTTCTAACAGCTCATAAATGAGAAAATTTTACAATTGTAAGTACTTGAACAACAAGGACTAATCAGTGGCAAAATGACCAAATGCATTTAAAAGGTAAAAAATCTCAACAGGAAAAGTGGACCTGTGATTCCAACTGCAGATTTTTCAGTCTCCAATCTTCTGATGGTGTCCTGATTTCCTTTCACAATTTGTCCCTCTCTTCATCCTTTGAACAAATCAAGATCAAGAACTACCTAGAAACCAAATCGGTCAAGAAACAAATTTCAACAGATTTTTTGCTCACAAATGTCAAGAATTGCAACTCAATTGACCGAACAAGAACACTTGAAATCGAAATCAAAAGCTTACTTGAAAGAAGAATAAATCGAGTCTTTAAATGAAGCAGAGAGAATCCAAGCTTTCAATCTATAGAGTACAAAACATGGCGACCAAGAGGGAGATGAAGAATAACGACCAAGAGGGAGATGAAGAACAACGACCAATAGGAGAGGGAGAGGAAGAAAGGCAAACAAGAGGAGTGTTTCTCTCCTTAACTCTCTCCGATCCCAGCAACATAATTAAGCTTATTCTTGGTTCATACATTCATTGATATGAAAAGGCAACAAATCAATATGGAAATGGAATAAAGACTTACCACGACCACATTTTTAGCATTGCCTGAAGTCTTTATACCAGGGTCCAAAGAAACAACTTCAAAAACCAAAGCAAATTAACAGTAAATATCAATGCGAATATGCAACACTTAGTGAATTGGGCCAAATTTGGCTTAAATGTATCCCAAACAAATAAAATACAATCATAATCAACAATTTAAAGAATCCATCTTCTGTTTGCTTCTGTCAGCATGCTTTAGGACTATTGCTTTCTTATGTCTAACTTCAATTGTAAAGATTGTGCTATTAAGTGTGCGTCAGCTATAATTAACATTGACAATGCATGAACAAAATAAATGGGGCGTTTTTCATGTGTACTTATTGTCTTAAAATGCTACAAAAACAAAAAAACCTTGTTCCATTTTGTCTCAATTCAACATGTCAATTAGCCTAACTAATATGGTTGCTGTAAAATCAAACAAATGAAACAAACATAACATAACAACAAACCCAATTGCCAATCAAAACCAAAATCTGAAAATCAAAACAAAAAATAATTCAATACAAATTGGGAACTAAGTGAGTGAGTGAACTTTACCTTTGGTGGGTGAGTTTTTATTGAAGCAACAGTATAGAGTGGTATGAGCTCCATTGATCTTCGAAATAATGAATGTTGAGTCCAAATCAAATTTGGGAACAAAAGGGTGTCTGGAGTGTGAAAGAATCAACAAGAGAAGATAAGAGTCTCAAGTGGTTCAATTTCTAGTCAGTGTTCTTGTTTTTAACCTTCACTTAGTGAAGCTTATAGTACCCATGGATCTCATTGATTTGATTTGAACAATCGAACCCCCGAATATCAAAACTGAGCCAAAATTACTGAAATTGAGATTAAAGATAGAAGAGATAGAGGACCTCGTGGAGGGATTTTACAGTGGGTTTCAATTCTTGGGTATCTTATGGCGAGATGGAGAAGAGGAGGCCATGATGTATCTGTTGGTGGCTGCAAATGGACCTGTGGCTGGCGACTTGAAGAGGAGGCTGTCAAGATCATGTTTGCTGCTTGCATGGAGCAAGAAAGGGCGAGAAGGAGAGGAAAGCTCTGTTAATTGGCCTATGGATCTCTTTCTCCATCAATCTCTTTGTCTCTCAATTTCTCTCACCCAGGATCTCGCTCGTACTCTTAAGTCAAAGAAAATTAGGGATTTCGGTAACCCTAGCTCCAAATCAATTGAGACAATTGAAGAAGAAGATAAACAAAAAGGAAAAGAAAGACAAAATGATGAGAGTAAAGAAGAGCATCACAAAGAGATCGATAGAGGGATAGTCAGAGAGAGAGAGACAAGTATAACAATCTCCTGCTCTGGTTTTTATCAAAAATAGAGGGATAGTAAGAGAGAGAGAGTGTTGTGTTTTTATCAAAAACAATTGAGCGGTGTTATCCGCTCTGGTTTTCCACAGCGTTTTAACAATGGAATGGCATTAAAATTGGGCTTATCACAGCACAAGTATAAAAAATGCTATAATTAAATGCTATTAGTAGCTAATTGTGGTATAGTGTTATACCTCACAGTAATTTTGTTGATGGCATGACTGTCAACGCACATCCGCCACGAACCATCCTTCTTCGGAGTAAGAATAGCAGGTACCGCACATGGACTAAGACTTTCCCGAATAAAACCTTTGTCTAACAATTCTTCCACCTGCCTACATAATTCTTCATGCTCAGTCGGACTCATCTGATAATGGGGTCTATTGGGAAGTTTTGATCCAGGCACTAAATCAATGCGGTGTTGAATATCTCGTAAAGGTGGTAATCCTTGCGATAAATCATCTGGGAAGACATCTTGGAATTGATCAAGAAGTGGACGGATCAATTCTGGAATGTCGAGTACAGCGTGACCACTATCCTTCCCAATCAATACAAACATAATCCCATTCCTTTGTAATTCTCCCATAAACGATGGTATGGTCAATAAATTTGGATTCTCTCTTTGTACCACTTTTGGAGCTTCTTCCTTAGCCGGAGTTAGGACAATTTTGACTTGGTTAAATAAGAAGCTATATGTGTTTCTCCTACCATCGTGTATTGCAGCTCTATCAAATTGCCATGGACGCCCCAAGAGAATATGACATGCATCCATGTTCACCACATCACACCACACATTATCCTTATAGATTGAACCAATAGAAAATGAAACCAAACAACGCTTAGAGACCGTTACTTGATTACCTTTCTTTAACCAAGATAGCTTGTAAGGACTCGGATGGTCTTCCGTCTTCATCTCCAGTTTGTGAACCGTTTCTTCGGATACCACATTCTCACAGCTGCCCGAGTCTATTACCAAACGGCACACTTTTCCAGGCACTGTGCAAGTGGTTTGAAAGATATTGTTCCTCAACCAACCATTACCATCTGTTCCTCGTGGTGTAAAACAAGCTCGTCGGACTACAAGTAATTGACCTTCATCTCTTTCGACAACCTCCTCTCGCACAAAATTTTTATCAAATAGCGGTTCACCCTCATTCGAGTTTACTTGGAATTGCTCGTCCTTTCCCAGCTCTTCATTGTCTATGAATAGACCTTTTCCGCTCCTATCACCCTTTCGAAAATCCGCCATACGATGTCCTGCTTCCCCGCATTTGAAGCAACGGTAAGTTGAACTATTCGGTTGGTGCCTATTGCCTGGCACCCCGTCTATATGAGCCCTCGTGGTGTTTGTTTGTGGAGGATTTGTGGCTTGTGTGGGTTGAGGGTTGCTGGTATTAGTCCGACTATTAGACGATCCCCATGAAGGGTTAGTGGATCGCCTCTATAATTGTTTCTCAATTTGTAAGGCTCGTTGATGCGTTTTTCTGAAAGTGTAAAAGCATCATACATGTTAAGAGTATCTCGAAAATTATCACGCATACCTCCAATGTATCTTGTGATCAATTGTTCGTTGGTCTCAGTGAGGTCATTTTGAGCCACCAATTTGTAAAACTATGTCGTGTATTCGTCCACCGCTCGCGCTCCTTGCTTCAAGTTCTGAAGTTGTTGATACATCAACTTTGAATAATTATGGGGTCGGAATTGAGCGCGCATATGTTTCATCATCTTTTCCCAAGAGGTAATTTTCGGCTTTCCTTGTCGTTGACGAGTGAGTTTTGATTGTTGCCACCAAGCCGCTACTTTCCCACGGAACCTTGTAGCAATAAGAGCCACCCGTCTATCATCCAAAACCTCCTTATACTCGAGTACTTCCTCAACTGCTGCCAACCAATCCAGAAATTCTTCAGGTTGACCATTCCTATGAAACTCTGGTATTTCCATCTTCAAACCAGATTCATATCGCCTAGGCTCCATATTATATGCAAAACCCCGACCACCTCCACGATGTCCGCGTCCTCCGAAAGGATTCTCGAAGTCCTCATCGGTGTCCTCTTCATACGCATGACGATAATTGATGGTTATTGAAGCCCCGTCCTCTAGTGCCATCCCTCCCACCATGACCCCTCAAAGGTTCTTCGAAGTGATCATCAAACTCGACATCTCCCTCCTTGGCGTGTTGCTGATTTGGTTGTCTACCAGGGTGAATTTGTAAGAGCCCCGTGATTTGTTCAGTTAGGGCCGTGAGATTAGCGTTTGTGATCTCAATATTAGCGTTTGTGGTTTCAAGTTGGGCTTGTACCTGTGCTACATACGCCTCAACTTGAAGAATTTACCAGCTTTGGCATGTTGCCTCTCTTTATCTCTCTCATATATGTTTTCAATTATCGCCTCCCTTGGTTGACGAGGCGCCATAATAAAAAACGTACTAGGCACTGATACCAACTGATGCTGAGCGAAAACGAGAAAAAGAAGGATGAGAAAAAATTAAATGATAGACTTGAATCTGTTGATTGGCTCACTAATAATCCGGAAAAAAAGGTTCTACAATTTGTTGATGGGCGCACCAATAATCCGAAAAGTAGGAGAAAAAGAAGAACACAATAATCTCCTCAGAGAAAATATACCAAGTTTATTAATTATCAAAAGTCTCCCTACAATATTGAGGAAAAGCTCTATTTATAGTGCTCAAATAACTTGAATAACAAGCAGCCTATTCCTAAAAGAAAAAATAGAATCAAAGACTAAAATGACAAGCAGTCTATTCCTAAAAGAAAAAATAAAGTCTAATCCTAAAAGGAAACTAAAAAAACTCCTAATTAAATTGAAAGACTACAAATAAGTTATTTAGTAAATAACTTTGAGAGCAAATTAGGAACCCTAGAAACCCTTATTTAGTAAATAACTTTTAGAGCAAATTAGGAACCCTAAAAACCCAAGTTAGGAACCCTAGAAACCCTCTCTACATCACAATGACATAGGGTACTCAATCACAAGAAAAAAGACCAACTAGAAAGCATCGATCTCAGTTTAGAAGCTGAGCTAGAATGGTTGATTGTGTCGACCATAGCTGTTGAAAAACTAGTCATTTGAATAGAGTTGTTGAGGCACAAGAGCTAGTCCACTATAGCATTTGAAAAGTGGACATTTCTCTATAAATAAGAAAAATGTCTCCCAGTAATAAATTTGGATCTAAGGACAAAATAAGTAGGCGTAAAAACTCTAAAAGATAGAAACGAGACCCCATTTTGAGAGAAAAGGGGTCATGCACTTATGGTGATTTATCGCCTCATTTGGAGAGTTGAAAAGCCTAAAAACTTCAATCTCAAAGCACTCTTCACCAACTTATTCCTTTGTGAGGTGGTGATTGTATATGTTGAACAAGTTCCTTCATTTAGACATCGAGTGTGAAAGCAAGAGAGAAAACAAGTGAGAAACCAAATCTTTGTGAATAACATAAAAGTACCAAATTTAAGCATGACATTGTGTTCCACTACACCATAAAGGGGTTTTTGTTATAGCTCTTACATGTTGTTAAAATGAATTGTAACACTTTTGTGCCCATACCAAATGAGGTGATGCTAATATTTGTATCACCAACCAACCCATTCTAATGGAATAATTGCAACTTGATAAAACTAATACTAAATTTTTTATAGTTACATACACTAGCTAATACTAATTTCAAATGAAGTTGATACTCAATTTTGTTTTGTATCATTTAAAAACTATAGCTAATTTCAAACATTTTCCAAATTAAAAAAAAAAGCTAAAAATGGATAGTACACATCCAAAATCTCCATAAACTACTACATTCAAATCTTCATACACTACTACATTCAAATCTCAGAGGTACGTATAGCAAAACCTATATTTTAAATGAATTTCGAAGTAAACAAGTAGTAAGAAAATAATGTGCCAACAGAAGTTATATGAAAGAATGTATGTGCTCTTTTTGAGTCATAATGTAATCGAAACATGTAAAAGAATGGAAAATAATCTCTAAATCCAAAAAAAAAAAAAAATGAACTAGCTTGGTACATTTTGTTTATACCAGCTACATACTAGCAATTTAACACCTAATTAATGTTTCAATAGAACGAAAGTGAAACTGCCATTAATGAGCAGATAAGGCAGCTGATCCAGTGAAACTACCATTAATGAGCAGATAAGGCAGTTGATCCAGTGAAAAAACACGTTGGTCCATTGAGAAAGCAAGCTGATCCAGTAAACAAAAACAAGATAAATTTGGTTAAATGAATCATATTATTGCAACAACAGATTCTTCTGGCTCAAGTGGTGAAAAACAAAAATCATCAAAATTAGACAAGCCTCGGCAAGAAGCTTTGCTCAAACATCAAGGTACAAACGAAGAAGAACATTCAAACCATTTGATTTAGAGCTAATTAAGAATGAGTCCAGTGAGAAATATGTCATGCTAAAGTACGCCAAACTGCAAAAAATTCCATCCTCCTCTAGTATTTTGTTCGATAAGAGCAACAATGAGAGCAAAAAGAAAAGTAGCAGCAGCAGCAACAGCAACAACAAGGTCTCCATGTCATTGAATTCCACAAAACAAAAACTTGTGCTTAAACTTCTGATAGTGCTATAGTTTTTATATTGAGTCATTTTGTTGTATGGTTAATACTTGAGAATAAGAGAAGTGGTTAAAACTTGTGCTTAAACTTGTTACATCTGATCTGAGTCAAGCCCATCTTGCTTGAATGTTGATAGAGATTCTTATCCTTTTGAACAAAATCACAGAACTCTTAAATAATAATATATTTCTTTCTTCATTTTCAACAAAAATGTTTGATTAAATTTACACTTTAGTAACACATCTAAATTGGGGTAGAAGTAAAACAACATAAATCATTATGACAAAATATTTGTTCATAAAATTGTTTTGCACATCAGTTCATTTTCTGGGTGTTTATCACAAATTTTCTATCCAAGCAATCAAAAAAATAAAAAAATAAAAAAATTTGTTGTAGCTTTAATGGAAAGAGTTGGATATTCCAACTCTAAATTAAAGAATTGAGAGCAAAAAATGGTAAAAGCAAACATGAGCTACTAACCTATAGATATTTGACCAGTGCCTTCAACCACACTACAAAGCCACCCTCGCCAATGTCTCGAAAACAGGTTGCATCAACTTGTTTCCCCAAGTATAAAGCAACATTGTAATTTACTATCTCATCTAGCAACACTTTCTCTTCCAGCTCATCAACTTCGTGACCATGACAAAGTTCACGATGCTTGTCCAAGACCACTCGCCCCTTGGCTACTACTTCACGCTTCAAACTTAGTAATTCACAACTAACTTCGGCGTTTTTGGAATGTATAGTTGTAGCAGAGTTTGATGTAGAACCAACATTTCTAATGTTTCCTTGGTCATGGGTAGAGCCATCCCCTTGTATCCATTCAATAAAGCCTGCAATATACATAGCAAATAACTATAAATTCTCAATCAATCAATTACATGAATGTCATTGAGACATCAGCCATGATAATCAAAACTCAATAGACAATCAATGCAACGAGTGTGAGGAATATAAAAATCACATGAAATAGAGTATTACCATCATTTCTTGCATTTGTTCTGTCATAGTGACCATATGAGATTCCATGGAGGTCATTCGAGAGGCAAGACCACTATTTTCAATCTCAAGTGATAAAACCTTCGCTAATATAGGAAGTGAAGCTTCAATTTGCGTTCTTGATACAAGAGATCCAATACCACGAACATGTCCTCTAGTGTCTTTACCAAACACCTTCCCTAAGGGGTCATTTTCTAATGAACAACCAATGTTCTCACCCTGATTCAATTGAATGCTCTTCACTTGTTCCTATATTTCAAAAACAATATCAGTTATTCCAAATTAATTGCATAAACCGAAGAATTTCACCATAAAAACTATAATATAGAACCACATCCATCCATTGAACAAACATATATATTGGCAGAATCAAGTTTGGACTTGGTTTACAATAAAGAAAGGTAACTATATAATGAAGGATATAGTTGATCAACAAATTCTGCAGGTCTAACAAAGATGCTACGGAAATTCTGATATAACTATGCATAAAGAATACACAACTGTAATCAGAGACAATAGCCATGAACAAAGAAGAAGCATGTGGCATAATGCATATACAGTGACAGTGATGTCATTTATCATACATACAGACAGAGAAGCATACAGATGCCATTTATCATCAGGAAAAATTGGAAAAACATGTAGAACCCAATAATATAAATTCTATGATGAAATAGAGAATGGGAAGTAGAACCCAATAACATAAGTTTTCTCATAAACCTCTTAATAGATTCTTCAAATTCTCATTATCATCAAGCATAGATTGATAAACGGAAGGGACCTCGACTTCATCAACACTCTTAGTCAATCTCTTCGGTGTATGTAAGACGACATGCCATTTATCTTCTTTTATATCCTTGGAATAGAACACTTGTATGGCTTCGAAAACTAGAATGAAAGGTTGATCACCAATTTTATTTTTGCTCTCCAACTTATCCAAATTTTCCATCACTTGTTTTACCCAATCACAATAAAATACAGCTTGCTTGAAAAAAACATAATCCAATTCGATTATTTCTCTAATAATTCCATAGTATGTCAACTTTGCTTCTTTGTAGTTCTTATCTCTCCAACTAGCCTTGCATTTAGTAATAACCTTCATAGATACACCACTATTTTGAGTCACTCGTCTTCCATCAAAATCACTTGTTGAAAAAACAAACCCATTTACCCGATACTTTGTATATGATTGTGCCTTGTACATTGGCCCATTTGCTAGCCGCCAAAGCGTCGAATTAGTTTCATTGGCCTTAAATAACTATAAGATGCAAAAACAAAAACAAAAACAAAAACAAAAAATTTAAGTCTTTAGACATATGCATACATACAAAAAAAAAGTATTATGTCAACAGATGACCTCTTTACATAACCATGGTATGAACTCAATTGTATCCTTCAATCTCCTTCCTTTCCGGCTACACCCAGACTCCAAATAAGATTCATACTTCCTACATTATTTGCAAGCGCATATAGAAAGTGAACAACTAAATTTATTTGAGCTCATACAAACTAAATTTTTTTATTTATAAAAAAAAGAATTATCTTACCTTTTCCACTCATACATTTGATGGTAGCGATCCAAAACCCATTTACGAACTTGACCGAATTGTATTTGGGTTAACTTAAAATCCTTCCCTTCTCCCAAAGGACCCTCATCAACACACTCAATATCTTCATCTAGAAAGTCTTCAACTATGGATTTTCGCTTTCCATTAGTTGAATTTGGCAAGTTTTCCTTGCAATACATACTAGATTCCTCTACAAGGTATGCTAGTGCAATGCTTCCTTCAATGTACCTTTTATTGCGTGCGTACTCCTTGTACTTCTTCGTCAACGTATTGGGAGAAAAAATGATCATAAAATGGTTTATTGATATGGTTTATTAACATGTACTAAGAATGTTAGATTCGTACCTTTCAAAGGAGTACATCCAGTAATATCTTACTGAGCCGCATATCAATGCTTCATCGGCTAGATGCACCATGAGGTGGATACTAATGGTAAAAAAGGAAGGTGGAAAATGTTTTTCCATGACACATAAAGCCTCAATTAAACCTTTTCTCGCAGCCAAGAGATCATCCCTTTTAATAACTTTTGCACACCACACATTGAAAAATAGGCTTATTTGTTGAATAGCTCTTCGAAGATCCTCATGTTTTGGATAGGCGTGTTGAAGTAACAAAGGAAGCAAGACTTGCATAATTGCATGGTAGTCATGAGACTTTAGTCCTTTAAGTTCAAGGGGTTGTAAGCTAACTTTATTACTCAACTTAGAGGAAAACCCATTGGGTAATCTCAAATCTTTCAATTTATGAAAGAATTGTTGTTTTTCATCTTTACTCAAAGAGAATGACGTTGTTGGTATAACACTTTTGCTTGAACTCCCATCTTCTATCACCCACAATTTTTTCTTTATTATCATGGTTTCCATATCTTTACGAGCATTTGTTCCATCTTTTGTTTTATCTTTGATATCAAGAATTGTGGACAAGAGAATGAAAAAGGTTGATCACTTCTCAATGTGCATAACGTCCAGACAATGTCGAATCATGTGTTCTTTCCAATACAGTAAATCAAAAAGTGTCGACCTTCTATACCAAGCACTCGAGGTATTTTCAACCTCATTATCACCATCATCATTCCTTTTACGTTTTCTATTCACGGGGAACTTTCCTTTACTAATTTTCATCTTGACGTTTGTCACTTTCTGCTCAATATCTACACCGGATAAACATTGTGGAGCTGGGCGATCTTCAACCTTTCCATTAAAATTGCGTGTATCTCTTCTAAACTTGTGGCTTTGGGGAAGGAATCTACGATGTCCCCGATAACATAACTTTTTACTACTCTCAAGACGTTCAGATTTGGTTTCTTCACCGCAAACTGGACAAGCAAAGTAACCATGTGTTACACAACCTGATAAAGTCCCATATGCGGCCGGGAAATCATGAACCCCTCCACATCAGCATAGCTCTCAAAGTGAAATTGGTTTTGGTGAACGAGTCGTAAGTCATTACTCCCTCAAACCACAAAAGCTTCAGTTCATCTATTAATGGTTCTAAGTACACATCAATGTCCTTGCCTGGTGCCTTTGGTCCTGGTATCAATATCGATATCATAGCAAATCGCTTTTTCATGCACAAAAAAGGTGGCAAATTATAAGGCCCCATGGTAACCGGCCAACAACTATGGGTGCCACAGAGTGTGCCATGTGGATTAAAACCATCAATTGACATTGCAAGACGGACATTGCGACCTTCCGTTGCAAATTCAGGCCACTTCCTATTAGCAGATTTCCATGCAGACGATTCCATATGATGACGGATAACACTTGAAGAAGATTTTGCTCGAAAGTGCCAAGTCATTTCCTTTGCTATCCACGGTATACTATATAACTTCTTTAGCCTAGGTCAAAGGAAAATGTCTCACCACCTTTTGAGGCACTTTACTAGACTTATTATTGCTTAAGTTCAGCTTAAATCTTGGCATTTTGCATATAGGACATTCAACCTTATCTTCATGCTCCTTCCTAAACAGAATACAATCATTCACACACGCATGAATGGTTTCACAAGTCAGACCGACATCGTTGATCATTTTCTTCATGTAAGTGTAACTAGCTGGCATTGTGTTTCCTTCAGGTAATAACTTTTGAAAGAGCTTGAGTAGTTCGGTAAAACTATTATCTAACCAACCAAATTTTGCCTTTATGTAATTTAATTTAACCACAACTTACAACGCTGTCAACTTTTTTAGACATGAAGGATACAAAGGTTGCTTGGCATGAACATGCAGAGATTTGTATTTTTTACCTCCATGCATTTGAGGTTGATCATTACCCTCAAAACCTGCACCCTCACCATCTTCATTCTGAACAATGTCCTCAAAACCTGCACCCTCACCCCCACTATGTATTTCAAAAGCCTCATTAACAAGGTCTTCCATTCTAGTATCGTCAAAATCATCATTACTTTCTTCGACACATGTCGTAGTTGATTGTTCTTTCTCTATATTTTGTTCCCCGTGATGCTACCAAACCTTATATGTCTTCATTATACCATACTGATGCAAATGAAAAGAAATTTTATCAATATCAACCATCCCCCTCCGATTTCTACATTTATTACATGGGCAAGAAAACAGTTGTTGCCCACTATCATTGTCCTCCAAAAACTTCAGAATTTGAGAAACCCCGACCCTATATTGTGGGCTTACTGTATTAGACTCGTCCATCCATTCTTTACTTAAATATGACGCCATTCTACACAATGCAATACCTCATTTAAAAAAATGACATGTAAATATAAACAAAATTAATCAACAACAAAAGATATTTTCATAAACAAAATATTCAGAGTTAAATTCTCATTGAAATGACAAAACTAATGCATGTGCTCACCTCACCTAAGTTTAAATAGCAAATTGATATGTACGGTAAACGTTGTTGCTGAATTTACTTTTTTTGTAGTGCAAACATCGATCATAAATTAAGTGCTAAAGGTGAAATCTTCAGCCTACACTTTAACTTGTCAAATGAAATAACATAAAAATATGTTTTTCAAACACTGTTCATATATAGGGCCTAAAGTTAAAAAAAATAACCTAAGTAACAATAATCCACTTGGTGATTTCATGGTAGAGACAAGGTAAACCAAAGGTCAACAAATGATTCAGGTTTTCTTGTAAAAAAAATGACGATATGAACCCCACATAAACTTTAGTAGTCAGCCATCCACTAATACCCCCAATCAACCACACCACCTCCTCCTTTAAGAGACAATATCTTTCGCACACAAAACAACAGTCGGCTTAAGTTGAATGGTCATTCATCAACACCAGTCAAGATCTAGATTTGAACATCCTAATCATCTCAGTGTTAGTGATAAGGAGAATCATTCTTCCATTAATAGCCTAACACATGGAACGACAAAGAACGATCAATGACAAAACAACTAAAGTCCCTAGCTAAAAGACTGCTACAAATGCAGGCAGATTGTATTGAGATGTTTGATTATACAAGTTTCGAAAGGAAATACGATATTAAGCATCAAAATACATCAATTATGGTTCATGTTTATCTAGCGAGAGTACTGGAAATCCTAGTGGTACTAAAAGGAGGAAAAGATAGAACAATGAGAGTTTTAATTGACGAAGTGTAGAGTAAGTGCTTTGTATCACTTTGTATCTAAAAGTTGAAGAAATGAGATGACTTAGAATGTACCAGTGGGGGCAACACATCGGTCTCCATGTTTTTTCTTGTTTTATTACTTTGGTTTCGAAATGACATTTTACAAAACACGTAGTGTTGTTGCGAGACCATGCCCACCTCCCCCCACCCCTATAAAATAAAAATTGAACCAGCTAACATTCATCAACCAAACTAGAAACCTTCCACAGAAATCACATTGGTAATTGTCATGTAATACTATGAATCAAATGCAAAATTATAATGGGAAAACACATCATAATAGGTCATTTCTTCTGCTTGTGATTTCTCCTTACAGGACAACAAGCTGGCACAAAAAAATGAACCATCATAGACTGTATAAAAGTCCATAGATCAACATGGGTGAAACATATAACACAGGATTAGGTACAAACTAAGTACTATCAATCTATATAACAGGAACTGATGCAATCAAACATGCATAACATCCAACATGAGATTGTGGAAGAAAACCATCAATTTCTCAATGAAAACCCTAAGATTGGCAAATACAATAGTCTCAACTTGATAATTTCCCTAGGATACAAATATCAGATATAAAATATATGTTTGTTGGCATTAATTTTACATCACCATGAGAAATTAATTAAGTGAAGATGTGGATAAATGGTTTTGATTTTAGGTAGGACAATATTGCTAACTTAGGTAGGATAATCAATATTGATAGTCAATCTGGATAGCTTATCTGTTCCGGCAAGCTATCTTAAAAAATCGTAAAGGCTTTTCAACTACAACACAAGTGAGATTTCAACAAACAAAGGAGAGATTACAATTGAATACAAAAAGCAAGGAATCGTGTTAGAAGATGGAGCAAAATGAGAGTTTACCTTAGAGAAAACTAAACCCTAGAGCAAAACTAGAGAGAAAGTGTGTTTACCTTGCAGTGACTAGGAGAATCAGTGATGGTTGAGCGAGAGTTGGATCGAGAGGGGAAGAACCGCAAGAATCGTGAGGGAGATTTGAATCGAGATGAAGCACCAGCAGTTGATTCGATGATACCAATTTGCTTCGATGAACAGTGAGTGATATTCTAACACGATTAACAGTGAGGGAAGTCCCAATCGAGAGGAAGAGGGAAGTCCCAATCGAGAGGTTTATGTCGTGAGGGAAGTCTCGATTCACCAACTATTGCTTCGATGAACTGTGTGTGAGAAAGAGAGAGAAGGAGAGGAGAGGGTTTATGTCGTGACCGTCAGATCAGATGATGAATTGCTTCAAATAGATCATCCACCATTGGTAACACAATTTAAGAGCATGG
Source organism: Berberis vulgaris (assembly GCA_963556465.1). NCBI lineage: Eukaryota > Viridiplantae > Streptophyta > Magnoliopsida > Ranunculales > Berberidaceae > Berberis > Berberis vulgaris. Next base: position 64,600,094 of record OY747129.1, on the reverse strand, counting down.
CTTAGAATTGTATCATTTAAAGGCAGTAACTATAAAAATAAACTAATACAACTATTGCTACAGTTGAAGAATGATACAATTAAAACTTTGATTGTGTTGCAAAATTGCAATTATGGCGTAGTGTGAGGTTGAGGAAATTGGTGTATTGCTTAATACAACTTTTTTTCTCACTTTCAAGAAGGGAAAGCTATTTGATGATACATCAAAATAGACCAATATCGCAGCCATACACATAGCGAAAAATATGCATCACGAGGATCTGGCGTCCCATCTGTTAAAATAACAACACCAACACAAGAAGTTTGGATAATCAACTCAAGAAGTCTAGAGACTTCAAGACTCTTTTATGATTTCTCTAGAAAGAATTCTTCCCTAGAAGTCTCTCCCATGAACTCAAGAAGTCAACGTTATCAAGCTACACCAACTTAAAGTTAGCTATTCCCATGAACTTAAAAGAAGTCAACATTATTAAGCTCTACCGACTTAAAGTTAGCTATAAATAGGACTGGTCCCATCAGGTTGTAATGTAGGAGAGCAAGCTGCATTGTGTGAGGTGTCTATCTGTGAGATCGCATATGAGAAATGTGATGTATGATGAGACACTACAACACAAATGCTCATTAATAGCATATGACAATAGCATTTTTTCATTAAGTGCTATGAAAAAGCCAAACTTTGTTCAATTTGTATCCCTTCTTCACATTGTAAAATGCTATCAAAGGCTGGGCGGGAGTTGTATTTTGCAAGGCGCCAGAGTGCCCACTCGATCGAAAAAAACAAAGAAAGAAGGAAGGAAGGAAGCAAGAAGGCGAAGTTCCTCTGTCTCCCTCTCCGACTGCTCTCATCTCCCTCTCCCTCTCCATTCTGCTCTCCCTCTCCGATCGCTCTCCCTCTAGCTGTCAACCTCCTCTCCGACTACCCATGCTCTCCCTCTCCAACGTGTTCTACTTCTCGCCGTATTCTCCCTTTCCGTTTCAGGTTTCAAGTCTCTGATTCTCAACACACTCACTCTCTCTTGCTTTGCTTTCACCGCAAACCCTAACAATTTTTTTGTATCAGTTTTTGAAGTAATGGATGTTATGGATTGGTAGATTGAAGGATCGATTTTTCAGATAGGTAATTGTCAATGTTTTTAGGGGAAAGGAATTGTAATTTTTTTTTCTTTTTCCTCTTTGATTTCCTTATTAGAGTATTAATTTGGTTGAGTTGTGTTGTTCTTCAATTTGAGTTGTGTTGTTCTTCAATTTAGATCTTTTGTATTCATCAGATTCATAACCTTCTTAACTGGGTCATAATTTTACAAACCTTATTGACCTCAAATCATGTTGTTGCATTTTGATTATTACAGGTTTGTTTTGGGAAACCTTGTCAATGGATGGATTCCCAATGAAATCGGCAATATATATACTTTACAAGAGCTGTAAGATTAATGTGATTCTGGAACTCTTATAGACAAGTTTTGAAGTGAGCAATTTTATTTAGTTAGTCCAGTTGGATTTACAGGGACGTGCAAGATACTTTACTTGGAGGACCACTTCTTAGAGAGCTTGGTCGACTATCGAATTTGACAAGATTGTGAGATTTGAATCTCTTGTTTAATGCTAGTTATTTTTTTTTTTTGGAGGCATTTGCTTTTGCCCTTAAACTAACTAGAGGTCCAAAATTTGCCATAGAAAACAAATTTTTTTGTTCAATAAATGCAAACCTCTTTGGTTGTTCTTATAAAGAAAATGTAAGTATTTCACCCGTAACATTTGTTTCAATTGGAGAATCTCCTATGGTTTGGATAATCTAATAAATACTCCATTCGAGAAGATGTGATTTCATTGTTGAACTAAATGATTCCCATGTAATGGTTTTATTTTATTTTTAAATCTTTTTGTTTAGATCAATAGTTTAGGCTTTTCCCCCTCTTATTTATTTGTTTGTTTCAACTTACCTCTGTTTGAATATGAACCAAGTGACGCAGAGGTTGAAGGGGGAAAAATTCAAATAGTTCTATTAAGAGGAAAACTAAAAGGTTTGTCACTTTCTCTTTTGAAACAACATTTAGTTTATTTGCTTTCTTGAATTACTATTTCTATCTTCATAAAAGATAAGGATTTATGCTTTATTATATTTTTGTATTAGTTCTGGAGCCAATTTTTGTACCTCAGTAATTTATTTAGGCAAACATACAATACCATTTGAGTAAATAACTATAAAATTTTAAGTAATTATCATCTTCTGTTATAATGTTAGATACATTCAATAAAATGAGTCATATCAATACCCCCTAAAAGGTTGGGAAAAAAAAAAGAAGTAAGCCAAAGTAGTGTGGCAGTCTGGCAGACTAAATGAAAGGGGGAATTGCACCTCTGAAGGTGGTGTGATTTAAAGCTTTCCTCCAACTTTTAGCGTAGTGTAATTCTGGAGATGAAAGTTCAATCTCTCCATTCTTTGTTATTGTTGCCAAGTAAAAGTTATTTTTTATTATAAACTATCTTGACTGGACCAAGAGTTATTCTTAGCTTGTTTCGGACATTTACCACCATTTTTGTTCTTCTTCCTTGTTTGTTATGCAAAGAAGTTGCACGCACATATGAGAGGAGAAAGTATTTCAGTGGGTTAAGCTTTGAAGTATCAGTCTTATATAGAGAGTAGATATATAGCATATCTACAGTGATTTCTACTTCACCAATGGGTTGTTTTAATTGGCTAAAACTGAGACACGCAAGACACACTAACTAATACATGCTCTATTTTGTTTTTTTGTTAAGTAGTATGAGTCATTTATATAGATTATTCTTCAACAAAAAGTTTCAATTGGGTGGTCGGGTTTGTTTTATATATATTTTCCTAAAGATGTGTGTAAAGATAGCATCTATCGTACTTATGTCGAGAACATCCTACTATGTATGTAAAGACTGATCAGCTTCACACTGTTTAATTATGAGAAGATCAATATTTTCCATAGGAGATAGATGAGGATATATACTATATTACATGTTTTGTTGATTCCAAATTACACCTAACTAAAGCTTTGGATTCTTATATATATGCACGGTAGGGGCAGGGCACTGACTCATGGTTGAATGGGGGTGATGAGTTGAAATGATAATGATGATGAATGAGGAAGAGTTAGCTTCAAGACTTTCCATTGTTTTTTTTTGCTAATTGTTTAGGATTTTATATTCCAAGAGAGTCAACGATGGGTTGTGTTTGTGGGGGAAGAACCTCATTCCTTTATTGAAAAATAGGAATAAGATTCTCTTCCCTTTCTTCTTTTTCTCTCACTAATCACTAAGTGCCCAAAAGTCTCCTATTTCCCAACCTCACAATAACAAGCTGATTGACTTGAATTTTTTTTATTTTTTTTTTCTTCTTCTGCCATATAGATATTGTGAATGATTCCTTTCCTTCATGATCATTATCATGAAATTCTTCTTTTTGTGGAATGAAGAGTCTTCTCTCCACTTGATCAAATAGAGAAAATGACATGCAAACTTGTCGTGACTCTTGCCAACCAAGAAGACAGCGACCCAACTATAATTGCGATAATTCATCATAATAATATAGATTATGGGAGTAGTACCATGCATGTACATAATATATATAGTGGACAACTCTGTTCATGATCAGTACTATCGCTCATCCACTTAGAAGTGGTTGGACAAACTCAGATCCCCCAGGAGATCTAGAAATTTTGTTCACCCAAATACATGGATGGATGGTTGATAAGATTAGAGTACTTCTCTATTCTCATGAATTAGCACTAGCATCTAATCCAAAACAAACAACAGAACGGGAAAATGGCCATATTAACACTCTGCAAGTGATCCTTGAAGAAAAAAAATGCACACACACACTCAGCAAATGATCACTAGGCAATAGGTGTAAATTTTTTTAGGTCAATTATATATGCATGGAAATGATATTGCAGAAGGGATATTATTCAAAAGTTATGTAAATTGTGTTATTTGAGTAATACAATTTTTTAATTTTTTTAAAGATGGTGTTTTGATTCATTTTCTTGGTTGATCTAGTTATAGTTTTTAGGTCACTGTCATGTATGCAAGGAAATGATGCCATAGCGGGTATCATTCAAAAGTTTCTAACATATATTCTGAACGTATTATATATAATTACGATTTCTTTGAAAAGATGGCATTCATTACTACACAACAATTGCTCATTAATAGCATATGACAATAACATTTTTTCACTTAGTGCTATGAAAAGGCCAAAATTTGTACCCCTTCATCACATTTATGCTGTAGCGTTGTCTGAATTTAATTTCTGTCTTTGTGTTTAACATTTATGCTGCCAGTTTGTAATGCTTTCAGAACGGATATGAATATTTATTTAGTATGAAATTGGACTTGTCTTCAAGTACTGCTTATATATATATGAAATTGGACTTGGTTCTTTTCATCTATCTAGTTGCGCGGATTGATTCTGAGAGACTACTATAGTTCTTAAGTTATGGCTGGTAAGACTACTATATTGTACAAACTTAAGCTCGGAGAGATTGTCACAACAATTCCAACCATAGGTAAGTTTATAATTTCAGCAAACAGTTAATTGTGTTCTTTTCCATGTATTTTCTGCAAATGCTTATTGCTTATTATCTCTATTGATTTCATGTGAAGTTCAATGTTCTTGATCCCTGCTTTGTTGTTGATTTTCTTAGGTTGCTTATTTTCTTCCAGATAGCAATGTCAAGGCGTTTAAGTGATGCTAATGCTGGACAACAGTGCCTGGAGGATTCAATAACTGAAAACCCAAAGGGTAGTAGAAAGATTGAAGACTCCTCTGTGTTTGAGAAGTCAAACCTCACAATTCCAACAATTACTGTTCATGATAGAAAATGGTCGGACGGTAGTGTCCCACTTGATGCTGTTTCTGCTAATCTTGCAAGGCTTGGCAAGGTATATGTTGAATTCAATCTTGCATGTGTTTGTGGTTTGAAAAAATTAAATCACAGAAAATACTGTCCACATATCAATGCACTGATTACCAATTCATGTGTGTACTATTCATGCAATGTAAAGGGACACACTGTTTTATCATCAAATTTCTTTTTTACTTCTTAACTTTGTTAATCTTTATAGCAAACTTTTCTATAACTGATTGCATCAAGTATGCTATTCACCTACAAAAAAGAATTCATATCAGAAACTACTCAACTAGGCTTTGTATAGCTTTGGTCATGGTCAGTCCTGGACTAGGAGGAGTTTAGAACCACAGAAGCGTAAAGGAATTTTCATTACAAAGGGCGTCCTTCTTTTGGTTACTCATTTTTATTTCCAAACATTAAACTTGAACCCTTTATCTAATTTGCTTACGTTATGCAGGATGCTTTAAAAAGGAGAGTTCTTGCTTCCACTGCAGCAGTTCAGGCCTTGGAAGAAGCATCTGCTAGTGAGTCTATTTTCAGAAGTTTAAGGTAAGCAGCTGAATTTTTTGCATGACATCCTGTACTGCTCATGTCAGTTGCATACTTACTTCCCCATCCCCATTTTTGTGACTGATTCTAAATCATTTTTTTGCTAGCATGTTTGCAGACCTATGCTCTTCATCCAAGACTGGAAATCCTCTAGCAACCATTGACGGGTTTATATCTGTTAATTAACTTGCAACGAAATCAAGCGTGATCATTGATTCACTTGTTCAGACTCGTAATTCTTACAAACTTGAGAATGGTGCCTCCTCTGAGCGTTTGAAATCCATTTCTCTTTGGATCAAGGATGCACCGACTCTCCGGAAAACCTCCGAACCACGCGTCAAATACGTGTCGGACACGGATTCGCGCCCGACACGCGCTTGACACGTATTGGATACGGGGTCAACGGTCAAAATTCGTTGACTGGCACAGACACGGCTTGGACACGGCACGGACACGGTCCAGACACGGCTGGACACGGTCCAGACACGGCTGGACACGGTCCAGACGAAGTCAAAATGTGTTGACCAAAATTTTCAATTAAACAGCCCGATCCTTCCTCCCTCCTCCCACACAGCGACAGGGAAAACCAAAAAACCCTAACTCGCAAACCCTAACGGCCTAACCCAGCTCGATCGATCGATCGAGAGACGGAGGTAGAGAGATCGAGAGACGGAGATCTATGGCGTCCTCATCAACACCAGGTACGTTCGATCGATCGATCGATTTCGTTTTTTTTTTCCTGCTATTTTTCTTTTAATGTTTCTTGCGATTTCATCGATCGATCGATCTTCCTGAGATTGATTTCTGAGATCAATCAATTCAAAATCGATCGATCATGCGATTTCGTTTTTTTTTTTTCCTGCTATTTTTTCTGTTAATGTTTCCTGCGATTTCATCAATCGATCTTCCTGAGATTGATTTCTGAGATCGATCGATTCATGCGATTTCGTTTTTTTTTCTGCTATTTTTTCTATTAATTTTTCCTGCGATTTCATCGATCGATCTTCCTGAGATTGATTTCTGAGATCGATCGATCGATCGATTCGATCATTCATGCAATTTCGTTTTTTTTTTCCTGTTTTATTTTTTTTTTCCTGCCTTGCGATTCCTTTTTTGGCTGTTTTTCTCTTTTTCTTTCTCTGCATATATATGAAAGCATGCATGAAATACTTCAAATACCCCATATTGAGCTTACACCTATTGGCTGTGAAAACTAAATAAGAAACTAAAACTGGTTTTAGTAGGCCAGGTAACTGGAGATGATCTTTGGAAGCTTGTGACAATTGATCCGCTGGTTAATGAAGAAGAAGAAATGTAGCCGCCTCGCCGGTGAGTTTTTGAAATTATCAATTTACATTTTATTTACATTATCAAGTTAATGAAATTATATTGCTTATGTTTTATCATTTATGAGTATGACTTGAGCAGTTGAGCTTGACTTTATGATGTATTTGTAAATTTGAATGTTTTATTGATATGTTTTATCATTTATGTTCTTATGAGTTACAAAAAAAATATATTAAAAAATTAAGTTTGACCGTGTCTCCGAGTCGCTGAGTCCTATTTTTTTGAAAATTGCCGAGTCGCCGTGTCGTATCCGTGTCCGAGTCCGAGTCCGTGCATCCTTGCTTTGATTGAAGCTGCTTTGGCTACTGATCTTGAAGTCGTCTCCATACTAAATAACCCACCTGACAGCTCTCCCAAAGTTCAGAATATTGAAAAACACAAAACAGATATTAAAGATATGAGGCCGTCAACATCCCCAAGGACTAGCGTGTCCAGGAGGCAAACTAAGGTTCATTTATCTGAATGTGATCTTGGTGGGTCGTGGTCACCTGGCTTGAGTCTCAAGGAGACATTGGAGCTGGCTAGAGATTTACAATCAGAGATGCAAATGTGGTTTTTGCGGTTTGTTGAGGACGCCCTGGCTGCAGGTTTCAGTGTGTTGGAAGGAGATTCACATGATGTCCATCACCAAGAAAATGTACAAATTGCAGCAGTTCTGTCACATCTGAAACAAGTTAACGACTGGCTGGATCATTTAGGGGGAAGGCGAGAGGAGCTGTTAAGTGAGAAAATAGAAAGGCTTAAAAGAAAAATTTATGGATTTGTGATTCAACATGTGGGAAGCCTCATGAGAATTCGATTCAGATTGTGTAGGCATTATTTCGTTTTCTATTATGACGTTGAACCTCAATTAAAAGGTGAAACAAGTGCATTTGTTTCCAAAAGGAGTTGATATTTCTTTTCACTATGGTTCATTTGTTCCAATATGTGTTTATGTCATATTCTTCCAGTGCTGGATCTAATCAGTTAATTAAGGATTTGTCATATTTGTTTTTGGCAAACCTTCAGTTAATTAAATAGAGCCTTGTTTGGTCCTTTTTCTTAATCAGTAATAGTATATTTTTGCTGCATTGAGGATGTCTTATTCCTTTGGCGTATGTGCATGTTCGTTAATATATCTTAGAGCATCTTCAGTATTGGGTTGTATTTTGTACTGCCATGTAGTCTTGTGGATCTTCTTTTGTTAAGTGTTGAATATCAGATGCATGAAAAAAGCCCTAAGCATGACATAGCCACAATTTTGCAGGATTTAATGTGGAGACTGTCGAATACAAGAACATCAGCTTCACAGTTTGGAATGTTGGTGGTCAGGATAAGGTATTTTTAACTATTTTCAGTTATTTCTTAGTTACACTGTTCATAGCCCTATTTAAAGCTAGATACCTTAAAGTTCATAGCCTCAGTAATAGAATTCAAATCATCTTAGCTGGTATGTAATTGCTCAAAGTTTTGAGTTTGATATGTTATTTGTTTGTTCCTCTCGCAGATCCGTCCATTGTGGAGGCACTACTTCCAAAACACACAAGGTCTGATCTTTGTGGTAGATAGTAATGACAGAGATCGAGTTGTTGAAGTGAGGGATGAGTTGCATAGGATGCTGAATGAGGTAAGCCACCTTGTGATTTTTTCTTTATATTTTCATTGAATGATATAATATCTATTGAAGAACATTTATACCACTGAACCAATTTAATGGGCTTATTTCGTAAAAGCTTATTATTAAGCATATTCCGTAATGAGATAAGCTAGTTATCTTAATCAGTAGTTTACCAAATTTCATGTTTCATTGTCATGGCCTTGTTCGGATTAGCGATTACACCGGTTCTATGTTGAGTTGATCCACCCAGTTACCTGTCAAATAGATCTTCTTAGCTCTTCTTGGCAGCATGTTCAAAATTGGTATTGTGAGATGTCATTATAGTTCACAAGTTCTTGTGTGCCTCGTTAGCACGAATTGCAAACTCAGATGTCTGTTGTTGTATGCTCTATGGGTGTAATGAAAGGGTTTTAAATAGATGTTCCAGCAGCTGCTAGCCATCTTAGTTCCATTTCATCATTAGACTGGTTAACTGTCTGTTGAATCCAGTGGTGCACATAAACTTTCTGCTAACCCAATCTCTTTGCGTGTTGGTATCTCCCTCAATGTTCCAGCACCAGCACCACATATGTTCGAGATAGTTCAGTCGCATCCTGGAAGTACACAACATGCTAAGAGTTGGAAATGCATCATTGACAAAGTTGGTAAAGAGATTGTCGACATTCAAATGAGGTTTGAAATCTTGTGTTCCCCATTTTTGATAAACATTAACCGACTCATGCATTTTCCTGCAGGTTCACATCATGACCCCATCAGAATTACATGTGTGACCTCCTTAGGATTAACACCGACAGGGGTGTAATGCTTAATGATGGCAAGTCGAGGTTCTCAATTAAAGGACAACCCGTATTTCACTTTGTGGGAACTTCCACTTTCAGTGAGTACACTGTTGTTCATGTTGGCTGTCTTAGATCAACCCTGCTGAATTTGGTGTGACTGAATTTGTGAACCCCAAGGATCATAGCAAGCCTGTTCAAGAGGTACTAATTAGTGATCAGTGTATCAGGGTGAACTCCTTTTGATATGTAAAATTGACTGCAGTTTTGTTGTGATTATTGATATGACAAATGGAGGAGTGGACCGCAGCGTTGAATGTACTGGAAGCCTAAATGATTTGGCGTTGCTGCGTTTGAGTGAAAGTTGGGTGCAGCAGGTTTGTTGCAGCCGGTCTGCGGGCTGTGTTGCGGTTTATGCTGTTGAGGGTGCGGTTGCTGTGTTTGTTGTTATTGCTGCAGGTGCGCAAGTTGTGTTGATTGGTTGTTTTGGACTGTTTGGTGGCGGCGTTGGCTGCTGCGCGCTGAGGGCGTAGTGCTGAAGGCTATATGTAGTGGTTTAATTATTGTTCAAGAAAGTTAATTTAGGTTGGTAATGACCCTTTTTGTTATCAGTGTTTTGTATTATTTTTCTTTTGTTATTGAAGTATGACTATTTTTTATTCTATTTGAGTTTTTCATTTGAAGTTTAAAATGTGATTTCCTAATAAATAACCATTACATTTTTGGATTTGCATTATGATCGAGTTTTGTTTTATGTAGCAATTGCGGAACTTATTGACAATGCAGTAGAGGAGGTATAAGATTCTATTTGAACATTCTGTTTTATCTTAGTGGTAATAATGTTTGTTTCATTTGTGGAAGTTGTTGATGTCCCTTTATTAAAGATCTAATTAAACTGCATTGAAGAGTTGCCTTCAACTTTTTGTGTAATAAATTCCTGAACTTCTGTCCAACATTTGATTGTATGTTTTCACAGATTCCTAATGGATTGAGCGACCTACACAACTATAGAAAAATTCACTAATCCAAGAGATAACTCTCCTGGATTACTCTTCAGAGGTACAGCTTGAAAATCAGATTTGGAATTATGTTTCTTGGTACAAATTAAGGTTATAAGCAGGGGAGCATCAAAACCCCAACAAGAGATCTGCTGAGTGTGAGTTGATGATAATTAACAGTAAAAACTTGGTAAATTTTTCTTTGCAGATGATGGAGGGGGCATGGATCCCGAAGGCTTGCGAAATTGCATGAGCTTAGGTTATTCATTTAAGAAGGCAAACACAACAATTGGACAATGTAAATTTTGCGACCTTTGATATATGTTTTTATATTGGCCATTAAAAAATACTAACCTCTATGTGTTTGCAGATGCAAATGGTTTCAAGACAAGTACCATGCGGCTTGGTTCTTTAGCCGTGCAACTCGTGAAAGGTAACACTAGTGTATTTATATTCAAATTATCCATCAGGTTCCTTTATCCATGCCATACTAATAATTTTCGCACTACTTATGGAGTTCAACATTTAGTTTCTATGTAGAATATCCTTTTGCAATAACTCTATATATAATGATCTTGTCCGCAGCCACTCAACACAATGTATCGGTCTTCTGTCATATATTCACTTTTGATGAAGACCGGACAGCAGGATGTGATCATTCCAATGGTAATATATATTATCTATAAGTATCTTATTGACTTGCCTTGGTTTCTTTGCAAACTTGATATTTTGTTACACTGATAATGCAGCTTGATTTCGAGCTTTCTGGGAACCAAGCTCAGCCAATTGTCTATGGATCACAGGACGATTGGTTCACTAACTTAAATCTCATACTGGATTGGTCTCCCTTTGCTTCAAAGGAGGAGCTTATATTTGTCGCTGAGCGCTGATTGGTATGGCGTCTTGGGCAGAGTTTGTACATGCTTTTGGGTCGATGTTTGGTGTGGTGTGACCATGCTTCAACTGAAATAAATGTAGTCTGATCTTTATTATTTGATAAATTTTGTGACTCGATGTAATACATTATCTTATTAATTAATTACATTATTGTGCCTCCGTTCATGGAAATGTTTAAGTGTTTGGCACATTTAAGTTTTTATTTTCTAGAAATAAAACTTATAAGATGTTAAAAAAAGTCATTTGATAGCACTTGATGAGTGCTATAGAAAAAAAAAGGGGGCCTTGAGAAACGCTATAGAAACTAATACAATAGCATTTGTTAAATACTACATGAGGGAAGACAATAGCATTTCTGAAACGCTATTGGAAACTATACAATAGCGTTTTAGAAACGCTATTGGTAACTATACAATAACGCTTTTTAAGTGTTGTCACAAGCTAAACAATAGCACTTTTAAAACGCTATTGTATAGTTATCAATAGCATTTCAGAAACGCTATTGTATAGTTACTATAGCGTTGCAGAAACGCTATAAATGGTCTACTTACAATAGCGTTTCTAAAACGCTATAAATAACCCTGTATATATTATAGCTCCGACAGACACAGCAGTTTCTAAAACGCTATAGTATCCTACAATAGCGTTTTTGAAACGCTATTAATGAGCATTTGTGTTGTAGTGAGAGTTGTGGATGAGGTATTGTAATGTGTAATTGTGGCTGCTCTAATCAATAAAATTGTGTGTTTATAATCGGTCCGTGGGTGGGAATTCTAATAATTTGGTATCAAAGCCATGTTTATTGTGGAGTTATTGTTGAAGTGTTGTAGTGCTGTCGAAATTATGGCGGACATGGCAGGCATACAGAACGAGATTGAGAAGCTTAACAACAATAATTACATTTATTGGAAGTCGCGTTTAGAGTCGTATTGCCAAGGGAAAGACCTATGGGAGATTGTTGGTGGAGATGATGTTATTCCATTGGAATATACTTCGACAAATGTGGAGAAGTTGCATAAGTGGAAGATACGAGTTGGAAAGGTTATGTTCGCACTCAAGTCTTCAATCCAGAAGGATTTGATTGAGCATATTCGTGATGCAAAAAATCCAAAAGAAGCATGGGACACGTTTGCTGCATTATTCTCAAGAGCTAACGATGTTAGGCTACAATTACTAGAGAACGAGATTGGCACTATTGCACAAGATAACATGTTCATCTCTGACTACTTTATAAAAGTTAAAAATATATGTAGCGAGATTTCACAGTTGGATGCAGAGTCAACAATTAGTGAAGCTCGTATGAGGATAATTATTATTTGGGGGCTGTGATTCGAATACTATGGATTTATTGCGGCAGTTCGAGGGTGGCCCACACAACCCTCTTTATTGGAATTAGAAAATCTCTTGATAAATCAAGAGACGTTGGCGAAGCAAATGGCGAAATTTTCAATCAAAGATGATAATGAGGAAGCCCTCTACTCTAATAAAATAAAGGGCAGAAGTCCAAGAGACTTCCAACAATATAAGTTCAAGAGGGGACACTCAAATAATGATGGTGATGAAAAACACGAAAATAGAGAAATAAGGACATGTTACAGATGTATAAAATCAGTTTATATTACACGTTATTGCAGAGAAAATATCATAGAAGAGTGCCCCAATTGTGGTAAGAGAGGTCATTATACAAAAGACTATTGGTCGAAGAAGATGACTGTTGAAGGTAACTTGGTGACATCTAGCAATCACCAAGATAGTGAAGAGGAATGGGATTTTGCAGCATTCGCAACCACTGAGATAAAAGATTTTTTTGAAGAATAGATAGACTTCACAGGCTATGAAGACAGTGATGCAAAATGGGAGGAGCTTGAAGATCACATAGCCCTACCGATGATTGAAAAAGATATTGATTATGAAAGTGATTGGGAAGTCGATTCCAAATATGTGGAGGAAGACAAGGAATTTTAGGATAAAGCAGCGGAGACACCAAATGATGTGGAGCCACTCTCGAAAAGTATGGAGATTGTTGAAGCTGGAGAAGGAAAAATTGAAGAGGTGCAACAAAAGGTTGATGACTCTACCATGAGTATAGTAGATAAAGAAAGCAGTAACCAGATGAAGCCAAAGACAAGTGTTGGAGATGAAGACTGCTCTAAGGAGCTAAACATCGTTGATGAGGATGGAAACTACTTTGAGGATGTTGAAGGAAGACAAATCAGGAAGCTATAAGAGGATAAAGGAAATTGCAGCGAAGACGACGAACATGACATCAAAGCTTGCATTGTTGGCAGAAGAAATAAAAGCACTTAACATGGCATGAAACAATAAGAATAATGATTCAATGAAAAAGGATGAGGCACCACCTTGGAATCGTAGTGAGTTGGTGTTGAGGAGGGATGTTAAAATAACAACACCAACACAAGAAGTTTGGATAATCAACTCAAGAAATTCAAAGACTTCAAGACTCTCTCATGATTTCTCTAAAAAGAATTCTTTTCTAGAAGTCTCTCCCATGAACTCAAGAAGACAACATTATCAAGCTCCACCGACTTCAAGTTAGCTATTCCCATGAACTCAAAGAAGTCAACATTATCAAGCTCCACCGACTTAAAGTTAGCTATAAATAGGACTGATCCCATTAGGTTGTAATGTAGGAGAGCAAGTAGCATTGTGTGAGGCGTCTATTTGTGAGAGATAAAATATGAGAAATGTGATGTTTGTGGATGAGGTATTGTAATGTGTAATTGTGGTTGCTCTAATCAATAAAATTGTGTGTTTATAGTCGGTCTTTGGGTGGGAATTCTAACACCGTCTACTGGGCCAGCTCGTAAAACCCAGGAAGGTTAAAATCGATCATAATGCCCTTAACGGGGTCCATCAAAGGAAGACGCAATCGAAGCCCAAATCCAGCCCCATGCGAATCAAAGCCCAAATCCAGGCCTGACACGAGCTTTCTCATAAAAAAAGGAACGTCGAACAAAAAGAGTCATGGAGGGAGTTACGCCTCCAAAAACGCATTTCCATGAAGGAGGAGATTGTTACGAAAAATATCTACTTCCGTTACGCCTCACATACTTAAGTCGCGCAGAGAATTAACTACGACTATTATAAAAGGTAAATGGAACATTCGACAAAGGTATGCAAGTTTAATTGAGTTTTTTTCAGATTTATTTCCTTCTTCAAACAAAGTTGCTGACTTAAGCATTGGAGTGCCTTCAGCCACCAAAAAGGTGGTCTTTGGTAGTCTAACATCTATTTTGCAGGTTAAACTCACAGGAGGACGAGATTTGGACGCATCAGTTTGGCATCGTCCATGGGGAACGCCAAGTTTCCTTTCTAAAAAGAAGTTCCACAATGACAAAGTTCACCAAAATCTGATAGATGATCGACAAGCTGTTAGAACAAATAACACACTCTACAGATCCTCAACCCAACGACGATAACAATAACCCTCCTTCTGACAACAATGTATCGCAAGCAGCTCGCGAACATGACGCAACTAGACCATCGGGTCAATTGCACCCGACAATTGAGATTCATAGCATGCAATAGCTCAGACAACCCAGACACCCGACGACACTGCCACGGATCCTCGGGTAAACTTGCTTATGGTTCAGATGAACCACATGACAAAGATGTCAAAAAAATTCACACATGAGCGCATTCAGTCAGCCGATCCTATCCAAGCGCCGCCCCAGCAAAACTCCACCAACCGAACTCGAGAAAGCGACGAAGTTCCAGCAGAACCTCAACAGGGAAACCTCGAGAGCAATGAACTTCCCCAGAGTAAGACTCCACAAAGCGACGGAACGCCTGCTGAAATCCAATTCAAAATCGGAGTCACCAATCCCAACGTATTGTATGAACTAGCCAATCCACCATTCTCCGACGCCCTCATGATAACTCCCATGCCACAGAAGTTCACTCCACCAAAGTTCGAAGTATAAAATGGCACCATCAACCCAACAGATCACTTGAGGCACTTCCACCACATGATGGCGTTGAAGGAGACTACAGAGTCAATCTTGTGCATAACATTTTCGACTAGTCTTACCTCCATGACAATGAATTGGTTCAACAGCCTACTACCGAAGTCAATAGACTCCTTTTAGGCGTTAGCCATTGCCTTTATCACGAGATTCATCGGAATTCAGTGAATGAGAAAATGATCACACTACCTCCTCCATATCAAACAAAAGCCCGAAGAGATGATAAGGGAATACGTCACTCATTTCACTAACGATGATCGATGGATGCAGTGATGACACGTCGCTGCTACTTTCACTGCTGAGCTGAAAAAATGACCTTTTTATGTTCTCAACCTGGAACCTCCAAACACTACACCACAATTAGCTATTAATAGCATTTAATTATAGCATTTTTTTATACTTGTGTTATGATAAGCCCAATTTTAACGCCATTCCATTATTAAAACGCTGTGCAAAATAGATCGAAAAAATAACACCGCTCAATTTTGCTCAAAATTTTTAGAAAACCGGTCGTCTCTTTCGCTAAAAGATAAAAGAGTCAAGCTAGCTGTCGAGGAAGCCAGCGAGGAAATCAGCGAGGGGGGACCGTCCATCCCCCGGGGATGCGCGCATGAAATCAGATGGCATGCATCTCGGGGGGATGGACGGTCCCCCCCCTTGCTGATTTCCTCGCTGGCTTCCTCGACATTTAGAATTTTTGAAGATAAAACACAACGCCCTCTCCCTCTTGCTCTTGTTGTTGCCCTATCTTTCCCTCTCTGACTATCCCTCTATCGGTCTCTTTGTGATGTTCTTCTCTACTCTCCTCATTGTTTTTCTTTTCCTCTCTGTTTATCTTCTTCTTCCATTGTCTCAATTGATTTGGAGCTAGGGTTACTGAAATCCCTAATTTTCTTTGACTTAAGAATATGAGCGAGAGATATTCTGGGTGAGAGAGATTGAGAGACAGAGAGATTGATTGAGAGAGAGATCCATAGGCCAATTAACAGAGCTTTCCTCTCCTTCTCGCCCTTTCTTCCTCCATGCAAGTAGCAAACACAATCTCGACAACCTTCTTTTCAAGTCGCCAGCCACAGGTCCATCTCGCAGCCACCAACAGATACATCATGGCCCCCTCTTCTCCATCTCACCATCAGATACCCAAGAATCGAAACCCACTGTCAAATCTCTCCGCGAGGTCCTCTATCTCTTCTCTCTTTAATCTCAATTTCAGTAATTTTGGCTCAGTTTTGATATTTGGTGGTTCAATTGTTCAGTTCAAATCAAAGAGATCCATGGGTACTATAAGCTTCATTACTAGGGGAAGGTAAAAACAAGAACACTGACTAGAAATTGAACCACTTGAGACCCTTCTCTTCTCTTGTTGATTCTTTCACACTCCGACACCTAAAAAGAAGAAATCCAGACACCCTTTTGTTCCCAATTTTGATTTGGACTCAACATTCATTATTTCAAAGATCAATGGAGCTCATGCCACTTTCTACTGTTGCTTCAATCAAAACTCACCCATCAAAAGTAAAGTTCACTCACTCACTTAGATCCCAATTTGTATTGATTTATTTTTTGTTTTGATTTTCATATTTGGGTTTTGATTGGCAATTGGGTTTGTTGTTATGTTATGTTTGTTTCATTTGTTTGATTTTACAGCAACCATATTAGTTAGGCTTATTGACATGTTGAATTGAAACAAAATGGAACAAGGTTTTTTGTTTTATAGCATTTTAAGACAATAAGGACACATGAAAGATGCCCCATTTTTTTTGTTCTTGCATTGTAATTGTCAATTATAGCTGTATGACGCACACTACATAGCACAATCTTTACAAATGAAGTTAGACATAAGAAAGCAATAGTTCTAAAGCATGCTAACAGAAGCAAACAGAAGATGGATTCTTTTAATTGTTGATTATGATTGTATTTTATTTGTTTGAGATACATTTAAGCCAAATTTGGCCTAATTCACTAAGTGTTGCATATTCGCATTGATATTTACTGTTAATTTGCTTTGATTTTTGAAGCTGTTTCTTTTGACATATAATATATGCAATATTATCTTCTATGGTTACAGAAATCAGTGTTACAAAAAGTCATTTAATAACACTTGATGAATGCTATAGAAAAAAAAGGGACTTGAGAAACGCTATAGAAACTAATATAATAGCATTTGTTAAATGCTGCGTGAGGGAAGACAATAGCGTTTCAGAAACGCTATTGGTAACTAGACTAGCATTTCTTAAGCGTTGTCACAAGCTAAACAATAACACTTTTTACACGCTATTACAGGTTTAACCATAGCATTTTTAAAACGGTATTACAAGCTAAACAATAGCACTTGAAAAATGCTATAAATGGTCGACTTACAATAGCGTTTTCTTAATCGCTATAAATAACCAAGTACCTATTATAGCTTCGGCAGACATAGCATTTACTAAAATGCTATGATATCCTATAATAGCATTTTTGAAATGCTATGAATAAGCATTTGTGGTGTAGTGAAAAAGCATGGTGATCCTGTTGAAAATAGCCCAAAAGCATATTTCCCTCGAGGAGATGAAAGCTACAGGAGGAAAAATGACCAAGAAAAGGGAGAATCATTCACAGAAATGGGAAATGAGGGAGGAAAGAAGACGATATGACGGACCCCGGGAAGATAACATTCATTCAAAGAAGCATCAGAATAGCGGAATAACCGAATCTAACCAGCAAGAGTCCGAGAAGCTGCAGTCAGCACGACCCCAACACGAGCGGGTAACAAGTGTGGTAAAGAAGACATACAAACCATACAAGGCATGGAAAACTAATCGGGCCAATATATTGAAGCATATGGCAAAATGGGATGACATCAACTAGCCACTCGAGATGAGAATAGACCCCGAAAGAAGAGATAAAAGCAAATGTTGTTCCTTCCACAATGATCATGGGCGCCATATCGAAGACTGCTACAATCTGAAAAATGAAATTGAGCATTGGGTTCAGAGAGGACGACTCGACGAATTCATCGGAATGCCAAACAAGCAGCTCAAGGGAAAGGAAAAATCAGATACCACTACGGGATCAAAAGTACAGCTCAAAGAACTAATATACACTTTACACTGCATGGCTGGAGGAAACAAAATAATCAACCCAACTAAAGAAGAAACTAGAAATTCCTCCCACTCGAGCTGATTTATATCGAAGTAGGAGTACTAACGAAACCAGACGGACCATTTTTACCAATGCACAGAACATGGAAAAATTTGCATCAATCAACTAACACAATTCAAGGACCCTACCGACGGATGCAAGCCCAACCCAAATTATCGATGACGAATGACGGCAACGGACTCGACCAAACCTCGGCAACTGGTGTCGAACTCCATGCTAACATGAGCATGATTGGACAGTTTGGCGTTGTGAGCATGATTGGACAATTTGGCATTGATGTGAGCATGATTAGACAGTTTGGCACTGATCAGACAAATCAATATTGTTCAACTACCAGATTAGAAAGCACCCCGAGTCCATTAGCTACTATAATATATACAACGAATAAGCGAAACATAACCAATAGCAAAACTGGTGATTGAAGACATAGGTTGTACGAGAGAAAGCAACAAAAACATAAATCTTTAACACGAGGATCGACATCAATCAAGCAAAAATCAAGAGCACACAGCAAATCACTCTTTAATCTAGCACAACTGCTCAAGAAAAACAACCGTTAGGGTTGGTCAGAGTATCCATAAAGGAGTATCAATAAAATTGCAAATTTGGAATCCCCATCTTACGCATGGACAACGGAATAAATGCATCAAAATTCAGCCATACAAAGCAATCGGCATACCGAGCCAAAAGAAATCAAGACACAAGTCGGATATACATAATAAACTTTTAGTATGATCAACCACGAAGTAAAAGTTGGACAAACAAGTCAACTTAATTAAAAGACAACTGCGGGTCGACAAATACATTGAACCAACAAAGTAAAAATTGGACAAACAAGTCAACTTAAGTAAAAGGCAACTTCGGGCTGACTAGTACGTCAAATCAACGAAGTAAGAGTTGGACAAACGAGTCAACTTAATTCAGAAAACTTTGGGTCGACCGGTGCATTGAACTAACAAAGTAAAAGTTGGACAAACGAGTCAACTTAATTAAAAGACAACTTTGGATCGACCAATATGTCGAACCAACAAAGTAAAAGTTGGACAAACAAGTCAACTTAAGTAAAAGACAACTTTAAGCTGACTAGTATGTCAAATCAACAAAGTAAGAGTTGGACAAACGAGTCAACTTAATTTAGAAAACTTCAAGTCGACCGATGCATCGAACTAACAAGGTAAAAGTTGGACAAACAAGTCAACTTAATTAAAAGACAACTTCCAGTCGACCCAACGAAGTAAAAGTTTGACAAACAAGTCAACTTAAGTAAAAGGCAACTTTGGGCTGATTAGTACGTCAAATCAACAAAGTAAGAGTTGGATGAACGAGTCAACTTAATTCAGAAAACTTCGGGACGACGGTGCGTTGAACTGACGAGGTAAAAGTTGGACAAACAAGTCAACTTAATTAAAAGTCAACTTCAGGTCGAACCAACGAAGTAAATGTTGAACAAACAAGTCAACTTAAATAAAAGGCAACTTCGGGCTGACTAGTATGTCAAATCGACGAAGTGCGAGTTGGATGAACGAGTCAATTTAATTCAGAAAACTTCGAGTCGACCGGTGCGTCGAACTTACGAAGTAAAAGTTGGACAAACAAGTCAACTTAATTAAAAGACAACTTCGGGTTGACAAATACGTCGAACCAACGAAGTAAAAGTTGGACAAACAAGTCAACTTAATTAAAAGGCAACTTCGGGTTGACTAATACGTCAAACCAACGAAGTGAGAGTTGAAAGAATGAGTCAACTCAATTTAGAAAGCTTCGAGTTGACTACTACACGAAACCAACAAAGTAAGAGTTGAATGAACGAGTCAACTCAATTCAGAAAGCTTCGAGTCGACTAGTACGTCTAACCAATGAAGTAAAAGTTGAACAA
This sequence comes from Berberis vulgaris, assembly GCA_963556465.1. Classification (NCBI taxonomy): domain Eukaryota; kingdom Viridiplantae; phylum Streptophyta; class Magnoliopsida; order Ranunculales; family Berberidaceae; genus Berberis; species Berberis vulgaris. Next base: position 64,580,045 of record OY747129.1, on the reverse strand, counting down.
ACGAGTTAACTTAAAAGGCAACTTCATCAAACCAACAAAGTAAGAGCTGAACGAACGAGTCAACTCAATTCAAAAAATTTCGAGTCGACTAGTACATCGAGCCAGGGAAGTAAGAATTGAAGGAACGAGTCAACTTAATTCAAAGAGTTATGGGTTGATCGATACGTCGAACCAACAAAGTAAAAATTGAGACGGAAAAGTCAACTTGCTTGAGTAAGCTCCAATGCATCAAGAAGAAAGGATAAAGTCAACCTATGTCAAGATAGTTAATGCATCAAAGCATGAAAATAGCCCTAAAGGAATTCGTGTGAAAAAATATGACACGCAATTCACGCGACTACAATTGGACTAAAAAGGAACAAGCAACGTACAATGAGTCGACAAGATAAACTACGAAAACATGCAATACCAAAAAGGGAAGCTCTTTTCATTAATAACAATATTTTTATTACATCCGGAGAAGAAGATGAAGGAGTTAGAGAAGAAATAGAGGCAACCACAACATCAATAGCAACAGCATCTATAAGAGAGGGGGCGAAGTTCTCTCTTTAGAAAGAGAAGGAAGCAATGGCTTTTCAACCAATGGAGTGCTCGAAGGGTCCGGGGAAACTTCCTCACCATCATCGTCTTCAAAAGCTTGATCAACCAAGTAGCGGTACTTGGTCAAATCCACACCGAGCCCCTTGATATAATCAAGAAGTTCAACCCGTCCATCAACAACTAGTTTCCAATCTTCCGCCACCACAATGTGAAGCCTGTCCTTGGCTGTAGAAGTTCGTTTTTGCCGCGGCAAGCCGTCCCTCATCGGTGGTAAGCATAACGAAAGTATCTACCTTGACCTTGTCGTGCGCAACTGTTAACTGTTCCACCCGCTTCTCAACAATATCACGATTAACAGATTGTTCAATCACAACACGAGAAGCCTCATCATAAGCTGCCTTCTCGGCCGATAACTCCTCCACATCACATAAACGGGCACAAACCCCATCCAACTTGGCCTTCAAGGACTCAAGCTCAGCGGCAGACTTATCCTGCACACTTTCCGCTTCAACCAACGAAATCTGAGCAGCCCTGGCAGTTTTCTCTGACTCTGTGCATTGTGCTTTCAACACGTTGAATTGAGAAAGGACGTGAAAAAATACTAGCCACAGTGTTGCCAATTTTTTCTTCAAAGAAACCACCGGATCACGACTAGCTCGATAAACTGAGCCCATCACTCCTGCATATGCGAGATGATTCATCCCGTCCATTATCTGCTCCAGACCATAGTTAAGGTGATCGCTTGGATCCAATATGGGTATCGAAGGTCTTTCCATTGACAACTTGTGCCATTCATTTATCAACTTACGCACACCATCTTGCACGTCAAGCTGAGTAAACTAGCAAAAAAATTTGCCTGACTTGATACGGATATCTTTTGAGCTACGCTCAGCCCAACCAACTCGTGGGTGAAGAACATGAGGATCCAGAAGCACGGAGGAACCACCCCAACAGTCGGAATGGCGGGTAGAACAGCAGTGACAATGAAAAAACCACTCTTGCGCTCCCGGCGCTGAGAAACCATAACAGAAACGTGACTAGTGGTGGCAGCAGGAGCAAGAGAGTCCAAACGAGCAGGAGAAGAAACTAAGAATCCAGCCGCATCACTCGTTAATAGAAGGAAAATGAGGAGGGTGAACTTCAAAACTCTGACCACTACCGACAACCTCTTTAGATTGCTCCATCGCCAACTGAAGCATTTTATCATCGATAGCCCGAGGATCATCGTTAGACCACTCAGAAATGTTCGAAACACCACAGGCGAAAACAAGCCTTTTTTCATTATCGTCCAACGGACAAGTAGTATCTTTCTCGCTTATCTCTGGCACCAACCTCATCTCCTCAGCCTCCTCGAGGGATGCGCGATCCTCTTTCATGACATCTTCGTAAGAAGGACTCAGACGAGAGGTGGCCTCCGTAACATCCTTGCCAAAAGAACTCGGACGAGATGCAGTCCGAGTAACGCCACTAGTAGAAAGTCATTTCCTTTTCAGAACCCGACCAAGATTTACCGACAATCGTCTCGATGGACTAACGAGCCTCGCAATTTTCCTCTTCTTGGAGGTCGGGCCTACGACATTAACAGGAACATCGAGATCTGTAACACACTTGTCCAAACTCACTTCCCAATCAATGCTAGCACCACTAACGCCAGTAAATGTAGTACGAGCAATGATATCCTCAGTGCGGGATTCAGTAAGTAAGGCCCGCTCCGATTCATTCATGGTGTGTAAACCACTACGATCCAAGATGTCTTCAGAAAGAAATACCTCCACAGGGAACTGGGGAAGCTTCAAGAATTGGTCACGGATTCTCCGTTCATCCATAATCAACTGTAAATTCTTCCATTTGTTAAGAACTCAGAACGATCGAAAAATCAGACGACCTCGCAATTGGAAGTAGCCAGAGTTAACCGAAACATAAAACCAGGACCTCGACCAATCACGGATGTCATCATTAAGGTTCGCGAAGCATCCAGGAGAATGGAGGAAGCAGATATCCTTGGACACCATCAGACCAACCACCGAATGCAAAACCCTCACAGTCAAAGGAACGTTGGATGGAATAACTCTCGCATAAAAAGAAACCATGACTCTCCAGCCATTAGGACCCATTTAGGCAGGAAGAATGCAAGATATGATGGCTACGTGAAATCCCAAAAATGTGCGCATAAATGAACGGGCGAGCAAGAAATCGAGACACCAACCCACAAAATGTTGCCGATAACATTAAATACAAGGCAATGATGGAATTGAAAGATAAACCGTCACGAAGTTAGTGGCCACGTCAGCATACCCACTAACTAAGGGAGAGTAGCTGATGATACATCAAAATAGATCAACATCGCAGCCATACACGTAGCGGAAAATATCCATCATGAGGATCTGGCGTTCCATCTACTGGGCCAACTCATAAAATCCAAGAAGGTTAAAATTGATCATAAAGGCCCAGACAGGGCCCATCAAAGGAAGACAAAATCAAAACCCAAATCTAGGCTCGCGCAAATTAAAGCCTAAATCCAGGCCCAACACGAGCTATCTCATAAAGAAGAATAACGTTGCACAAAAAGAGTTGTGGAGGGAGTTATGCCTCCATGGACGCATCTCCATAAAGGAGGAGACTGTTATGAAAAACATCTCCTTCCATTGCGCCTCACATGATTAAGTCACGCAGAGAATTAACCACGGCCGTTATAAAAGGTAAAAGGAACATTCAACAAAGGTATGCAAATTTAACTGAGTTTTGTCCAGATTTATTTCCTTCTTCAAACGGAGTTGCTGACTTAAGCATCAGAGTGCATTCAGCCACCAAAAATGTGGTCTTTGACAGTCTAACATTTGTTTTTCAGGTTGAACTCACAGGGGGATGAGATTTGATGCATCACTATTAAATAAGTGCATAGCTTTGCGATCTTCAATCTCAAGACGCTTTTCACCAACTTGTATTCCTATTGTGAGGAAGTGATTGTATGTGTTGAACAAGTTATTTCATTTAGAAATCGAGTGTTAAACTGAGAGAGAATGAGTGAGAAACCAAATCATTGTGAGAAATATAAAGTACCAAATTTAGGCATGACTTTGTGAAGTTAAGGAAACCGGTGCAAGAGATGAGCTCCTATTGAATGCATATTTGTAGTCTTACTCTCAAGGAAGAAACCAGACGTGCATAGCTTTGTTTTTTCACTGTGGATTTAGCCTCATGGCTAATCAAATTTTGATGTTTGACCCATGTTATATTTGCTTGTCTTTGGTTTGGTTTCTTTGTCTTTGTCTTTGTCTTTGGTTTGGTTTGGTTTCTTTGTCTTACTTTACATTTTGATTATCACTTTAACTAAATTTTATTTCACATAATTACTGATGCGTCCAAATCTCGTCCTCCTGTGAGTTTGATCTGCAAAACAGATGTTAGATTGCCAATGACCAGCTTTTTTGACGGGCGAAGGCACTCTGATGCTTAACTCAACGACTATGTTGAAGAAGGAAGTAAATCTGGACAAAACTCAGTTAAAGTTGCATACCTTTGTCGATTGTTCCCTTTACCTTATATAGTGGCCACAATTAATTCTCTGTGAGACTTAAGCATGTGATGTGCAACGGAGAGAGATGTTATTCGTAACCATCTCCTCCTTTGTGAAGACACGTCCGGGGAGGCGTAACTCCCTCCACGACTATTTTTCTATGTAACGTTTCTCTTCTTTATGAGAGAACTCGTTCAAGCCTAGATTTAGGCTTTAGTTATGACTTCTTCTGATGGGTCTAGTTTGGGCTTTTATGATTCGTTTTGCCCTCTTTGGGTTTCATGAGATGGCTCGATTTTGGGATGCCTGACCCTCGTGATAGATGATTTCTGCCATGTGTACAGCTGTGATGACGACCTATTTTGATGTATCATCAGCTACCCCCCCCCTTAGTTAGTGGGTACGTTGACGTGGCCACTAACTTCGTTACGGTTGGACTTTCGATTCCATTATTGCCTCGCATTTAATGTTCTCAGCAACTTTTGGTGGGTTGGTGTCTCGATTTCTTGCTCACCCGTTCGTTTTCGCACACATTTTGGGATTTTGCGTGGCCATCATATCCCACACATCATCCCATGAGCAATCCCTTCGTTGTTTGATTCTATAAAAGGGGACGTGACGGGTTTGTTTCCCTCTTTATGCCATCTTTGAAATTAGGGTTCTTTCTTATTTCCTTCTTCGTTTTTCTTGCTCATTTTTCTTGCTTTTCTTGTTCCTCCGCGATGCCTGCCAGCGATTTATTGGACGATGAGCAGCTTGCTGCTTGCGAATCACTTTTCTCCCAAAAAGGTTTCTCAGGCAACATTGGACAATGTTCGCTCCGAATACTCTTTGACCTCCGACCTTGAGATCATTTTGCCCCGACATAGCAATAGTCCTTGTTGTCCAAGGAATGGCTATGTTGCACTCTACCCATGCATGTTTCAATCCAACCTTCAATTTCCAGTTCCAGAATTATTCTGGGCATATTTAGACATTTTGGGTATCCCTCCTGCTCATATGGGTCCTAGTGGTTAAAAGTTATGGTTTACACTTATGCAAGAGCACCCTTTCTGGTATTCCCTTGACTGATAGGATTCTGCACTCGGAGGTTGGTCTATTGGTGACCAAGAACATTTGCGTTCTTCATTCTCCAGCGTGCTTTGGTAATCTTAATGAGGGTATCATGGGTTGGTCGCAAGATTGGTTTTATGCTTCCATCAGTTCTGGCTAGTTCGATTTGCGATGTCGTCAGATAGTGAGGTCTTTCTAGATTCCTAATAAATGGAGGGAACTGCATTTTACTGCGAAGGAACAGATGGTCAGCAAGCATTTCTTGAAGCTTCCCGTGGTTATTTTGGAGGCATTCCTTTCCGATGTCATGGTGGAGCGCACTGAATTGTACAACATGAACAAGGCTGAGCGAGTTTTGCTGATAGAAAGGCGACCTGAGGAGATTGTTGCCCATGCTGCATCTGTTCGTGTTGGTAATGTTGGCATTGATGGGAAAGTGAGCTCGAATGTTATGGATCTTGATGTTCCTGTTAGTGTTGGTGTTGTTGGCCCAACTTCCAGAAAGAGAAAAATCCTGAGGCCTACTAGCCCGTCGAAGCAGTTGTATAAGTCCTAACTATGGTCCGAAGAGGAAATGACTTCTTGGCTCTACTCGTCACATTGTTCCTCATTCGAGCTCTATTGACGGGGGGGGTTGCAAAAGTGGATCGCTTATCTCTCGAGAAGGCTGAGGAGATGAAGTTGGCGTTGGAGATGAGTGAAAAGGAGACTACTCACCCGTTGGATGATAATGAAAAGAGGTTCCTCTCTGCATATGGCGGACCTAACGCTGCTAAATGTTCTATTGGTGATCCTCGAGCTATCGATGATAAGATGTTTCAGCTAGCGGTTGAGCATGTAACGAAATTGATGATCACAGTCAAGATTTTGAGGCGTTTTCTCCCTGATCTCCTTCTGCTCTATTGACGGCGCAATGTAGTTTGTACATTCTTCCTTCACTCGCTTGGATTCTTCTGCCCCCATTGGTACTATTTCTTGTTATGTTTCTGCTGCGACTACTATGCAGTGAAACGGTAAGGATGGTTTTACATTGTTACTGTTGTTCCGTCTTCTCTTCCAGTCATTAGAGGTGGCTCTTCCGTGCATTCGAATCCCCATGTCCTTCATCAGCGGATTAGTTGGAAGGAACTGATCCCTGAAGAGATTCGCGTCAAGTCGGATGGGAAGCCTTGTTGGTTTACCCAGCTTGACGTGCAGGATGGCGCATGTAGGTAAATCAACGAATGGCGCAGGCGGTCAGTCGAGAAGCTTTTGATGCCTGTGTTGGATCCGAGCATTCATTTTGACTATGGTCTTAAGCAGATAATGGACAGGATGAATCATCTTACTTATGCGGGGGTGATGGGTTTGGATTACCGAGCTGGTCGTAACCAGGTGGCTTCTCTGGAGAGGAAGTTGGTGGCGCTGCTGCTGGTATTTTCTCACGTCCTTTGTCAATTCGACGTGTTGGAAGCACGATGCAATACACAGGAGAAAACAGTCGAAGCTGTTTGGGCCTCGTTGATTAAGGCAGAGGTTGCGCAAGATAAATCTGTAGTTGATCTCGAGTATCTGAGGACTGATTTGGATGGGGTCTGTGCACGTTTGCATGATGTGGAGAGGGAGATGTCTGCCGAGAAAGTGACTCATGATGAGGCTGCATGTGTCGTGGTCGAACAGTCCATTAACCGTGATGTAGCTAAGAAACGGGTGGAACAATTAACAACTAAGCTCGACGAGGTCAAGGCGGATACTTTTGCTATGCTTACCACCACTGAGGGACAACTTATTGCGGCTAAGAATGAACTTTATGCCACCAAGGACAGGCTTCACATCGTTGAGGCAGCAGATTGGTAGCGAGTCGTTGATGGACGGATTGAGTTTTTTTACTATATCGAGGGGCTTGGCGTTGACTTGCCTGAGTACCATCACTTGATTGATCAAGTTATCGAAGATGAAGATGGTGAAGTTTCATCCTCTCCTGCTAATGATCCAGTGGTTGAACCATCATTTTCTTCTCCTTCCGAAGAGAGAGTTTCATCCTCTCCTGCTAATGATGCGGCTGCCCTTCGTACGTCAGATGGGATGTTGCAATTGCCTCCATTTTATCTCCCATTTCTTTACCTTCTTCCCCGGATGTAACATAATAGTTTTATCAATGAAAAGAACTTTCCTTCCTGGTATTCTTGTTTTCATGTTTTTCCATCATAGTCATAATTTGTCTTGGGCTGTGTGTGTTGACTCATTGCATGTGTCATAGTATGTGAATTGACTCATACCTTTTTACTTTTAGGTTCGTTGTGGTTGTTGAAGTAAGTTGTGTTTTGTATCTCTAGTTTTCGCTTCCCGATTCGACCTTTACAGCTATATTTTGAATCATGTCTGAATTTCTTGATTCAATGTATAAGGTTGAATAAGTTGACTCGTTCGTTGTTGATGCGTTAGTTGACATAAAGTAGGTTGACTTTATTTGTTCTTTCTGACGTACCAATTGACTCGGAGCTTATTTGAGCAAGTTGACTTTTCCATCTTGAGTTTTATTTCGTTGGTTCGACATCTTTAGTCTATTCGACGTGTATAAGTTGACTTTTTCTTCCCCACTTCTACTTCATTGGTTCGATGTTATCAGTCGACCCGAAGTTTTTTACATGTAAATTGGCTCGTCCGTCCAATTGTTACTTCGTTCGTTTGATGTATTAGTCGACCCAAAGTTTTTATTTGAGTAAGTTGACTTGTTCGTCCAACATTTACTTCGTTGGTCTTACGTATTAGTGACCCAAAGGTTTTTATTTGAGTAAGTTGACTCGTTCATCCAACTTTTACTTCGTAGGTTTGACATATTAGTCGACCCGAAGTTTTTATGAGTAAATTGACTCATTCGTCAATTTTTTCCTTCGTTGGTTCGACGTATCAGTAGACCCGAAGTTTTTATGAGTAAATGACTCGTTCGTCCAACTTTTACTTCGTTGGTTCGACGTATTAGTCGATTTGAAGTTTTTATGAGTAAGTTGACTCGTTCGTCCAACTTTTACTTCGTTGGTTCGACGTATTAGTCGACCCAAAGTTTTTTATTTGAGTAAGTTGACTCGTTCTTCCAACTTTTACTTCGTTAGTTTGACGTATTACTCGACCCGAAGTTTTTATGAGTATGCTGACTCATTCATCCAATTTTTACTTCGTTGGTTCGACATATTAGTCGACCCAAACATTTACTTGAGTAAGTTGTCTTGCTCGTCCAACTTTTACTTCGTGGTTTATCAAATCATAAGTTTATTGTGTATATCTGACTCGTGTCTTGATTTTTTTTATGAGTGAGTTGACTCGTTCGTCCAATTTTTACTTTGTTGGTCTGATGTATTAGTCGACCCAAAGTTTTTTATTTGACTTGATACGTCGATTGCCCCGTATTATCGAGCTTCGATGCCTTGATTCTGTGCATAAGATGGGGATTTGGAACTTGTAGTTTTATTGATATTCCCTTCTAGGGTATTTTCTAACAAACCTTAGTGGTTGTTATTTTCCAAGAAGTTATGCTAAGTTATAGAGTCCTCTCGTAAAAGTTCATTTCATCCTTCTAACCTTTGTTCGATTGGTGTCAATCCTTGTGTTGTTACAGGGTTACGTCCTTGTTGCTTTGTTATATATTGTCTTGGAATATGTCTTCAAGCCGCCGGATTTGCTATTGGTTTAACTTGCTTACTGTGTCTCGTCGTTCATTGAGTGTGTTATTGTAGCTAACAGACTTGGGGTGCCTCCTAATTTTGTAACTGAGCAGTGCTGAATTGCCCAATCATGCTCACATCAGCGCAAAATTTTCCAATTATGCTCACATCAGCACCAAATTGTCCAATCATGCTCACATCAGCACCAACTGCCGAGGTCTAATCGAGTCTGTTGTTGTCAATTTGTCGTTGGTAATACGGGTCAGACTTGCATCTGTCAGTAGGGTCTTCGAATTGTGTTAGTTGGTTGGTGCAAACTTCTATATGTTCTTTCGCCGTGAATTGGTATATTGGTTTGTCTGATTTTATTTAACGGCGTTAATGCTCCTACTTCGATATAAATCAGTTTGAGTGGGAGGTGTTCTTGATTGCTTCTTCGGTTTGGTTGATTGTTTTGCTCCCTCCGGCTATGCAGTGTAGGGCATATATCAGTTCCCTAGTTCATTCTTTTGATCCCGTAGTGGTGTCTGCCTTTTCCTTTCCTTTAGGCTGCTTGTCACGCATTCCGATGAATTCGTCGAGTCGCCCTCTTTGAACCCAATGCTCAATTTCATCTTTTAGATTGTAGTCATCTTCGGTATTGTGCCCGTGATCCTTGTAGAAGGAACAATACTTACCCTGATCAATCCCTTTCAAGCTTCTTCTCATTTTGAGTGGCCATTTGACGTCTTCCAATGTCGCTATTTGTTTCAGTATATTGGCCCAACTCGTTTTCAAGGTTGTGTACGGTTTGTATGCCTTTTTCATCACACTTGTTACCCCGCTCATGTCTGGGCCTTGCCGACTACAGCTTTTTGAACTCTTGTCAGCTGAATTCGGGTCTCCCATTGGTATGATGCCTCTTCGACTGTCCTCCCGGGTTTCGTCGTCCTTCTTTCCTCCCTCATTTCCCGCTTCTTCAAGTGGCCTTCCCTTTCGTGATAATTTTTCTTCGTGGCAACTTTCAACTCCTCAAGAAAAATGTGCTTTTTAGATGGTCTTCAACATAATCGCCATGTTTTTTGGGGGTTCCAGGTTGAGAGCATAAAAAAGGGTCATCTTTTCAGTTTGATGGTGAAAGTAGTTGCGGTCGTGTCATTGTTGCATCCGTCGATCATTGTCAGCTCGTTAGTGAAACGAGTGACATACTCTTTTATCATCTCCTCAAGCTTCTATTTGATGTGAAGGAGGTAGTGTGGTCATTTCCTCATTCGCTGATAGGCGGTGGCTAGTGCCTGGAAAGAGTCTATCTACCTCGGTGGTAAGTTGTTGAACCAGTTCATTGTTGTAGAGGTAATACTAGCCGAAAACGTTCTGCATAAGATGGATTTTGTACTCTCCTTTAACGCCATCATGTGGTGGAAATGTCGCAAATGGTTTGTTGGGTCGGTGGTGCCATCATATGCTTCGAATTTTTGTGGGATGAACTTTTTTGGCATGAGAGTTATCATGAGGGCGTCAAATAATGGTGGTTTGACTAGCTCGTACAATACATTAGGATCTGTGACTTCTATCCTGAACGGGATTTCAGCAGGTGCTCAATCACTTTATGGAGTCTTATCTTGGGGAGGTTCATTGTTTTCGAGATTCCCCTATTGAGGTTCTACAAGAACTTCGTTGCTTTCTCGGGCTCGGTTAGTAGAGTTTTGCTGGGGTGGCGGTTGGATAGGATCGGCTGATTGAGTGCTCTCTTGAGTGAGTTTCTCCATTATATTCATCATGTGGTTCATCTAGGTCATGAGCAAATCTACCCGAGGGTCCATAGTGACATCGCTGGATGTTTGGGTTGTCTGGGCTACTGCACGCTATGGATTTTGACTGTCGGGCGCAATTGGCTCGGTGGTTATTGTTGGGTCTCGATTGTGAGCCACTAGCAATGCAGCGTCACTAGTAGGAGGGTTATCGTGATTGTTGTTGGGTTGAGGGTCTGTAGAGTGTTCCATGTGTTTTGATAGCCTTTTAATTGTTGATCAGATTTTAGTGAGTTTTGTTATTGTGGATCTTCTTTTCAAAAAAGGAAACTTGTCGTTCCTCACGGACGACGCCAAACAGATGCGTCCAAATCTCGTCCTCCTGTGAGTTGGACCTGTAAAACAGATGTTAGACTGCCAAGGACCACCTTTTTAAGTGGCCGAAGGCACTTCGATGCTTAAGTCAGCGACTCTGTTGAAGAATGAAGTAAATCTAGACAAAAATTAGTTAAAGTTGCATACCTTTGTCGATTGTTCCCTTTACCTTTGATGCAGTCAATTTTCTCTCCCTATTTGAACTTGACCTGCATAAGGAACGCACGTGAGCCATGGATCACCGTTGTGGTGATTGATGACAGTCCGATGCTAAAGTCAGACAGGGATACGAGGAAGGCTTAATGTTGTAAACTGGGAATTTGTAGCGTACCTTAGCTTACCAACCTTATGTCTTATTTATAGTGTTGGAGTCCTGGTTCGACTAGGCCATCAGTGGCGTAGTTTAGGCAAGGAAATCTTCATGGAGATCCTTATCCAATTGGAGTGTTGTCCATGGATGGAAATTTCTATGTACGACGTATACTCTGGCATTTGCTTCCTAGACAGAAACAAAGTGATGTTGGCTTGCCTGTTCGAAGTTGATCCCCAAGATACTTGCCTTAATAGATTTTACTTGGGGATAATTGTGAGACGTATGGGCTTAGCAAGCTGTAGCAATTTGGGTCCGTCTGATGGATTGCATTGTGCGAGCTTGAAACCACTTGGGCCAGATCAGTGTCGGGCTGATGCTTGGGCCTGTTATTCCTTGAGATTATCATGACTCGTGTACAGTGTAAAAGAAATGATGTTTTGATGTATCATCAGTTGCTCCCCCGAGTTAGTGAGTCATCGTATCGGTTCACTAAGTTACTTCTTGCAAAGATATGCCACTTACGATGATTAAATCTGAACCGTTACTTGATCGGCACGTTTCATTAATTAAGCGTGCGTCGGTTCAGTGGTGAAAAGGTGGGAAATCAACCCCTATTTAGATCTTTCTTTCTGCAGTGATTGACTCTTCTATTTCTTCATTTTTAGAAACTCCGTTTTGTTTAGCTTTTGATTGAAAGTTTATTCACATTTTTCATGGCTTGCCAAAATCACCTTGATGATGAGCTTTTTGCCAAAAGCCTCCAGTTTTTGAAGATTGGTCGACTTCCGAATCGAGCATGGCTGAGATTCGAAAGACATATGGGGTCCCTGAAGACCTACAACTCTACACCTTGAATGATGATCAGACGCCAATATTTCCTCCGGAAGGATTCGTTTGTTTGCACCACGGCATGCTTCAAATTGGTGTCTGTTTCCCATGCTTGACGAGATTTGGTGCTTTCTAGAATTTCTTGGAATCCCTCCTGCCCAGTTGGTACCGAATGGGTACAGGACTATCCTTTTTATATTGATTAGGGCGAAGGATGTTGGTGTCCACGTGACTCCGAGGGTGATTCAGTTACTGACTTCCCCTCGGCTGAATGATCACGCCGTGAGATGACGTCGCCGGCTTGCTATGGGAAACTGTCGAATGACTTTAAATTCTGGCAGAAATTATGCTTCATGGCTCCTTCACATTCGAAGTCTTTCAAGTTCAATCGTCATTCGCTTGAAGGGGAGTTCAAGCCTCTTCGTAAGTATAGTTTCGCCCTTTGATTCTGTTGTGTTGATTGTATGTTGATCGCCACGTGTGTTCTTTGTAGGGAGGTTCCCCACTACGCCTCTTTCTTCGGAGGAAGAGGCTACTATGGAGGCATTCTATGTCATGCCTAAAATGAATGTGGAGGAAGTTATCTGCCCTTCCAATTTCAGTCGCAGTGGGTTGTTGGCCCACTAGCACGTGGCTCCCACTCTCTTCACAATGTCGAAGGTTAAGTCTGAAGGTGGAGCCCCTTCCAAGAAGAGGAAGGCCTCCAACGTTAAGGCTCTCGCCCTGTCGGACACAAAGAGGCTTTCTGAGACACTTTCCTCTTTCATAAGCTTGAAGAGGTCTCGTGTTGGGGTTGAGTCGGCTTCCAAATGGCTCGCTCCATTGAGGAAGGAGCATGATTTTGACCAGTCCGCTGGGGCAAAGTACTGAGTAGGCCAAAGCTTTGAATGAGAAGCTGGCTGTTGTGGCGGCTAAGGCTCTGATGAAGATTCACCTGTGGTCCCGGAGGTCAGTCGATCTGCTAGTGGATCGACTGACAGTGGTCGTTGTAGTATGGATCGTCCCTCTTGTAGTCTGCATTGCCCTCCATATCTTTCCAGACCATACATCAAGGTAATGGAGGGTCTGCTAGACAATTCGCTTCCTTTTCTTTCTTCGGATTCCACTGAGTTGGCTCACAACAAAGGATCGGTTGATGGTGACAGAGGGAAGGATGTAAATGAGGACCCAGGTGCAGTGGAGACTACAAAGGGCAGTACTGGCGTAATTTCGCATTCTGGAGAGCTTCATCCGAACACGTGGATGAGTTTGTTTGCTCCAGACGTAGTGAAAATGAGCAACCATGTCTAGCACCAGAAGGTTGACATTGATTATGCTTCGAGGAAGCATATAAGCAGGCGTTATAGCTGGTTGGCGAACTGTGCTCTGAAGTCCATAGAGGATGTGCTGGAAGAGCGCATGGATAAGGGGCTGAAACATCTTATGCTGAGGATGTCCCAATTGAGCCAGGTGGTCGTCACTGGGACGGAAGTAGAGGCGACCCATGAGAGGGTATACACCATGGAGCGTGTCTTCTCAACTATGCAAAAGTCGTATTCTGATGCACTCTTTGAGATTGAATCGCTGAGAAAACAAATTGAAGAGAGGAGGCTGGAACAGTCAGCTGCTGATGGTGAGACTTCGAATGCTCATTTAAAAGCCCTTGAGTCTGATTTAGCAAAGGTGGTGTCTGCAAGGTATAGATCAAGAAAAGAGTTGAACCTGGTCTGTCGTGATTTGGAGGTTGTGCAGGAAGCTGCGGCTAAGATGCGCTCTAAGTTGCAGTCTCTTGTTGATGAAAATCTGAGTGGGTTGCCCAGTGATAGCAGTTAGAGGTCGATGTGTAATTCAATGCTTTGAAAGCAAGAAAGGCTAAGGACCAGCTTCTCTTGGAGAAAAATGAACTTAGCGCAGTTAAAAGTGGCATGATTACTGAGCAGTCTCAACTTGATGCACTGACAGGCAAGCTGGAGCTGCTGGAATGTGAATTTGTTGAAGCAAAGGCGTGCGAGGAAGAACTTCTTAAGGCGCAAGGCATGTGCGAATTCGCAGGGTCGTGCATGAGAAGTTGGAACTGTTGGCGCTGATGAAGGAAGAGCATCCAGACTAGGACTTTGCTTATTATAAGAAGGTGTCCTATGCAGACTTTGGAATGGTCTCTGAGTTGTCAGAGGAAGAGGGCGATCTAGATCATGACGCTCAAGCTGAGACACGCACTTATGCAACTCCTACTTCTTCTCATGTTAGGCTTAGTTCCCTTGTAATAGTACTTCCTCCTGATAAGGAGTAAATTTCGTACATTTGTACCTTTTGTTTCAATTGTTAATGATAATAGGGTTTCTTTTGAGTATGTTTTGTACCCGTATTTTGTTCGGTATACCTGTTGCATGGTTTTCATTTTGCCTTGTCATTTTATTTTGACGTAGGTCGGTTGGGTTAGCAGGGAACCGAGTGGTCTGTCTGTTATTGAGAGTTTGACCGTTTATGTCGCAAATAATTCTAACATGTTCTTCCGTGAGGTCTCAGAGTTGCTATCGTGTGGTTACATCCAATAGTGGACATTCTGCGGGTGGTTTGGCAGCGGGTTACACTACCCAGGCTGCAGCTCATCCTTGAGGTAAGTCATTGGAGAATCAAGTTATGTATCTGATCGTCGATTGCAGTCGTTAGCATGAGTGAACTATTGTAGCCAAGCACATGCGTTGTCGTTTGTAGTTGAATAAGATAGCTTGGCTCGAGTCAGGTTTCGTAAGCTCGGGCTGGAATCCTGTGCAGCATTCGTCCGCGCTTAGCGGTTTGATTTTTTTAGTTGGCTCAAATGGCCATTGCTGATAACGGGATGTTGGCCCGTGTGGGCGTAAAAACGCTACTTAAGCTGTAATAAGATTCGACGACCGTTGTCCTAAGAAATAGCAGTGGTCCCATGGTGATCTGTTGACATCAGTCTGGGCTGACAGGTCTCCCACCTTCCAAACCATCTACACTCGCGCGAAGTGGGCTACGGGTTTGGGATGAGAGAATTTGGCAATCATAGTATATAGGAAAGCAATGATCTCGTGATGAGCCGTCGACATTAGTCGGAGCTGACTAGGCTCCCACCTTCCAAACCATCTACACCAGCGCGGAGTAGGCTACAAGTTTGGGATGAGAAAATTCAATGACTTTGGTCTATAAAATAGCAGTGGTCCTGTGCAAGCCGTCGTCATTAGTCGGGACTGACTAGGCTCCCACCTTCCAAACCATCTACACTCGCATGGAGCGAGCTACAAGTCTTGGAGTTGGAAATTTGGCGATCATGGTTTGTAGAAGAACAGTGGTCCCGTGGCGAACCGTCGACATCAGTCGGAACTGACTAGGCTCCCACTTCCAAACCATCTACACCTGCGCGGAGCGGGCTACAGGTCTGGGTGTTGATCAGAAGTTGTCGTTGTCATTCGTCACTGACTAGGCTTACCTGATCGAGTTTGGCGACCATCGTCCATGAAGGGGGCGATGATCCCTGGCGAGTCGTCGTCACTAGGCGTAAAAGCGCTGATTAGACTCCCACTTCCTAAGCCATCGACATTCGCGCAAGGCGAACTAGGCATTGAGGTGAATCAGAAGTCGTCGTCATCAGTTGAAACTGACTAAGCTTACCTAGCTAGGTCGGGGCTCCACCTATTACGGGCATGCGAGCCTACTTCCATAGACAGATTGCATTGTGCGGATTAGCCTTTACTAATTTCAAGAAATAAGAGTTACGTTAAATCAACTAGTGATATGTAGGTGTGCTCTGTGTGTCAAAAGTGCCCAGGGTCTCTACTACTTGCGTCAACGCACGTGGTAGAGTGTCGCTTGGATAGTGGGCCGAGCCAATGGGCCCGTATGAGAGGAACTGGGTCTTGTCGCAGGATCGTGGTGCCACGTGTACAGCGTAGATTGCACGGTGACACGCGTACGGCGTAGATCGCGAGACAGTTGAGTATCGGTTACTCCCCCCAATTAATGAGGTTTTGTGAAACATCATTAATTGATTGAACGTGGGCCTGTGCGGTTTCCTTGGGAACCGTCGCCTCCTCGTTTCCCATACGGTATTCAGTGATGATATTTAATGCGGATGCGCCTGTTTGATGAGCCACTACATCTATATAATAGTGTTCCTTCACCGCTGTAGGCATTATCGTCTACAAAGTGCACTTCTTCAGGTGTTCTTACTCAAAGAATATGTTTTAGGTTTTTCAAAGGCTGAAGGAATGTCTCCTCCACTGGAGTCTTCGAATCTTCTGACATTTGCACCGATGAGTCTTGATAAGACTTGCTATCATGCATGGTCACTTGCTCTGGGTGAGCACCCGATTGGTTGACTGAGACCTTGTAATTTCTTCTCGTATTGCGAAGGAGAGTTACAGACTTCATCTCAAGGGATGAGTCTGTCGTTTATTCGTTGGTGCCTTGTGTCATCCTGTCTGTCAGAAGACACTCCCTGCAGCTAGCTTATGGTTGATCGGAGCATTGGCAGATGTTGTTTTGTTGTCAGGGATGGTATCTCTGAGTCACCCCGAGTATCACACTTGGGATAAGCGTCCTCGTTTAGCAGCATTATGAGAACCCAATTGTCTCGTCGCTTGTGGGCACCCTTGTCTGTCCTCTTCTACCTTCTTCGGGAAGCGGATGACGGATCGAAGATGTCTACAATTTGTCGCTAGGTTCATATTGTCGTTTGCGGACCTTTTTTGCAGTGATTCGATGGAGTAGTGGGCTGAGCTTGTCCTTTTAACCCCTTTTTGAACATTTGCACTTGTTCGTGGATCATCTTTTTCGGAGAAATCGCAGAGCAAAACTCTTAGAGGGTTTCGTAGTTTACCTTGGGTACCCTTGCTGTCACTTATAAGTCCTCTTCTGAAGCCAGAATGTTTAAGCGAATCTTCACTGTACATCGCATCAGATTTGGATGCTTGTAGTTTGTAATCTTTTGTACCTGTCTATGGGCGGTCGTTGTTACATCTTTCCAGTAATCAATAGAGTGTGTTTGCGTAATTATCTTTTAATTCTTAAATGATTGCAAATCACATAAGCTCCTAAGAATTGAAACTCTACATTGACTACTGAAATAAAACTAAGAACCTGGATAGATTGACTTTGGCGAAAAGAGGTTGATCCGACCCTGAAGTAAATTCGCATGGCCCTTGCTTGGATCGTAAGTACTTTGTGTGAATTGTCAGGTTTTTCCAACGCTGTTGAGGTTACTGAAAGGTAAACCTTGCATGGGAGGATCCTTCCGTGCCCACTAACAGTTGTGGAGTTGTGATCCTGTTTACAATGACCTTTCTGCTGAGCCTGGCGTCCTGTTGGGCTGCAGGGCAGACTGCTCCTATAAAGTTGGACTTTCCTTCATCACTAAGTTGAGCCACAGCTGTTGAATCTCTGTCTCCATCTAGGTGGAGTGACTTTTCCACAGTTTCTGAGTCAGGCTTCTGTTCAACTTGTCTAGCGGGCTCCAGTTGAATCTGGGAACATTCTATCTGCTTTAGTGCAGCATAGTGGCAGCCCCGTGCCATTGGTTGGTCCCCGCGAATTGTCCCCTCCGAGTGGTTGGCGCACTAATTAAGGGTGGAGACTACTGCCTCGCTCCCTCTGATGAAGCCAGGGTCTTTCCAAGATTGAGGTTATAGGTAGACGGTGCATCTACCACCATGAAGTCCAGGAACATGACATTCCTTAGATGTGGCTCTCCTGCCACCACTACTAACCTTATCTTCTCGATCAGGAAGCATTTCTCTCCGTCGAACCCAATCAGCGAGTAGTCAGAAGATGTTAAGTTATCTTCCTTGAGGTCCATACTGCGGAATGAGTTGTAGAACATGATGTTGAGAGAGCTTCCCGTGTCCACCAGATCCCTTTTCACTTTCCACCTTGCAATAGAAACCGAAATGACAATAGCGTTATTGTGTAGTACGCGAATGCCTTCGAGGTCCTTATCTGTGAAGGTCAAGGTCGGGATGGGGCTCTGCACTCGCGAGTAATACACACGTCTGTCCTTGTTTGTGAGTTGTGTTCGCATCTCAAGGAATGTCCGCTTGCGGGACCTGTTTGATTGTTATTCTTCCAATCCGACTCTATGAAGGACATATATTATGCTCGGAGTCTCCTTCTTGATTTCTTTGACTGCATCTCCCCTTTACCTGGTCTGGTCCTGTCATTTCTCCGAACTCAGGATTTGGTGATCACCATCTTCTTGAATTATGAAGAGAGATGTTGTTAGTGATTGGTTCCACGGACGGCGCCAAACTGATGCAGTCGATTTTTGCTCCCTGCTTAACCTTGACCTGCTGACTTGCACAAGGAATGCACATGAAGGAGACTCCGAGCTAAAATTAGATAGGGATCTGAGGAAGGGCTTAATGTTGTAAACAGGGAATTTGTAGCGTACCTTAGCTTACCAACTTCATGTCTTATTTATAGTGTTGGAGTCCTGGTTCGACCAGACCATCGACGACGTAGTTTAGGAAATGAGATCTTCGTGGGGATCCTTCTCTAATTAGGAGTTGTGTTGTAGAGGGAAGTTTCCCTATTAGACTTGTGCTCCTAGATACACAGGAGATAGTTCACAATCGGAGTGTTGTCCATATATAGAAGTTTCCATGTACGACGTATACTCTGGTATTTGCTTCCTAGTTAGAAACAAAGTGTTGCTGGCTTGCCTGTCCGAAGCTGATCCCCAAGATAATTTTCTTAATAGGTCTTATGGGTATTGGGGATCTTGTGAGACGTGTGGGCTTAGCAGACTGTAGTAGTTTAGGCCTGTCTGGCATAATGCGGTGTGCGGGCTTGAAACCACTTAGGCCAAATCAGTGTTGGGCTTGTTATTCCTCGAGATCATCATGACACGTGTACGGTGTAGAAGAGATGACGTTTCGGTGTATCATCAACCTTATATAATGGTCGCGGTTTATTTTCTGCGCGACTTAAGTATGTGATGCGCAATGGAAAGAGATGGTCTTCGTAACCGTCTCCTTCTTTGTGAAGACGCGTCTGGGGAGGCGTAACTCCCTCCACGATTCTTTCTATGCAATGTTTATCTTCTTTATGAGAGAACTCGTTCGGGCCTAGATTTGGGCCTTAGTTATGACTTCTACTGATGGACCATGTTTGGGCTTTTATGATTGGTTTTGCCCTCTTTGGATTTTATGAGCTGGCTCGGTTTTGGGGTGCATGATCCTTGTGATAGATTATTTTGGCCACGTATATGGCTGTGATGATGGTCTATTTTGATGTATCATCAATTACATTTAAAAAAATCATACACTTTCACATTGTATTCCTTGATGATTTCTCATTTATAGTTCTATGGGTGAGATGATAGAGTCTATAAGCCTTAAAATATTGTGTATGTTTTCATTTGACTAAGAACATTGTCTTGGGAATGCCCATGAATGCTCATGTCTAGACTGGAAACAATAAGAAAGTTCTATAACTCACTTTTATACTGGGGTATAGAAGTTTTGAAATAAAGTTGATTTTCAGTGTTGTACGTACCCTTGTATGTGTTTGCAATTGACTTGGTTGACTTTTTTTGATGAGTAACTACTTGTAGTTAACTCTTCGAGAGGTGTAACATTGTTCTTTAATACTGAAAAGTCAAATGTTATTAGAACCTCTCCCAAACTTCGGCTTGTGCTTTCTAAAATCTTGAGAATTAGGCCAGTTGGCAAGCCTTTGAAGTTTGTCTCGAGAAGTGTAGCATTGGGGATGTGATGGTAATTGTTACTGAGTTTGTTCGTTCAACAACACCTTGGTTGTTGTGCATGTAGATGTTGTTGTTGCAAAAGTTTGTCTCGTAACCAATTCTAGTCTTTGAAGTAACCGAACTTCAGCATACCTTTTTGAGATAATTTTGAAAGAGAGCTACATGAGTCGATGTGCTCGCTTGAAACAAAACATGAACAAACAACCTTGGTTGTTGGCATGTCTAAGTTAAGATTGGTTGAGGGGGGTAAAGACGGTTGTGTAGCTTACTTGGTAAATGACTCCTTTACTTTAGCGGTCATGGATCGATTCTAGGTGGTTAACTTGTATACCCCTATTCTAAGAGTTTAGGTTATGAGTATTGTGAGTGCATTTCAATATCTGACCATGACTCGATCAGACTTGTCCTACATTGTTAATTAAGTATGTGAGTTTATGCATGTTTCACTACTACTTACTTTGAGGCAGTCAAGCACATGTTATGTTACAACAAAGCAACATTGGTTAATCCCTTCTATTTTGGATGTAAGGGCTATAACTTGTTATTAATATGTTTTATCATATTTAATACTCATGGTGAGGACTTGGGTGGGAAAAAGAATGAAGAAGATGATAATTGATGGAAGAAAAGAAAAATTATGAACCTTGTGTTTGAGTTGGAGATCAAACCACCTTGATCCTTTGAATTTGGGATTTACCACCAAATAAAAATAAAAAAAACAAACAAACAAACTTGTATTTGATTGCTTATTAGGAACCTTGATATTTTGAGATGGAGATCAAACCACTTGATCCTTTAAATTGGTGATCAACCACCAAACTGAATAATAATAATAATAATAATAATAATAATAATAATAATAATAATAATAATAATAATAATAATAATAAATAAATAAATAAATAAATAAATAAAAAATAAATAAAATTGATTGCTTCCTCAAACCATTACAATATATCTCTTTATTGAGTAACCTGAACACAATTATATTGAAACAATACTTCCTAATAACTATAACTTTTCATAACTAAAGAGACTATTAATCAAGTAATATTTCCTACTAGAATAGTTTCCTAACACAATTTGATACTTTGGCATTGCAAATTTTCAAAAACTACTATTCTCGTCAAGTTTCCATAATATATTGGTGGATCCTGCCATTGAAAATTCAAATCAATTTGATATTTTGGGGTTGGGAAATGAAGAAAGTAAGTTCCTCTCTTAGCCTCAAAAATTGATCATGAATCTGCATGATAGTTGGGGTTTAACAATGCTTCTTTCTCTATCATCCTAAACGTCTTGTCACAACCAACTCTCCCAAATCAATCCACCATGGTGTATATTGCAGTGGATGGAACAAAAATTATTCCTCGGTCACTTCTTCAACATCAAAATACATAACAACTCAATTCATATAGTATGATATTGTCTGCTTTAGGCCCAACCACCTCCATGGCTTTAAAACACATCATATCAAGGAGATACAAGTTCACACATATATAACTCATCCACTTTCTAGGCAATGTGGGCCTATAACACTCAGGTAGCCTGCCAGCTTTACCATCCACCCACGCAAGGTAATACAAAATATTATTTGTCCCCATTATGCCATTAGCAAGCAATCGTCCAACTCATCTTCCATTATCTCTCAGCTATCCGCATATTTCAAGTGTTCTTAAGTTTTCTCTTTTGTTGGGGCGTGATTGTTGCTCTCGTAATAAAATATTAAAGGGTTACCCAAAATAGGCATTGTTGCAAAACCCATAATCTCATACCAAAATGGCCACCTTCTGGGTTTTGCACACTTGGAGGTTATGATATCGCAAAAGTCTGCATATTTTAAGGTTTTTCATATGTTACTGACTACCATAGTCTACGGTGACCTTTCCTACAACATTTTTATTGAACACCATCCAAATACGATGGTTGCCAGAGTTTGAATTTTATGGTTAAAATGTGACCACTCTATCAATTCATGGTGGTCAGTAAAAAAAAGGGTGCTTAAGAACATGTCAGGCTTGATCGTGTATGTCGACGAGCATCTGCCAAAATATCTTTAGCACAAGTATTCCTCAGGAATCCGCATGTTCCCTAAAATCTAGCTCAAATGGAGAAACAAAATGCATAGATCATAAGTAACTAGGTCATGTTTTGATGTATATTTTGAGGAAAGCACGTTGAATCGAGCTGAAAGTATAACATTTGATTCCCGATGTTAATCCACACAATGTATCGTAATTTTATCTCAAAAGATTAGTTGAAAACATAATTCATGCACAAGTTGGTCCTTGAAGTGCAAAATTGGTTTCGTCTCATACTTCCTATCTTTTTTTAAAGGAGGGGAGGAGTCTATAAATCATGCCTCGTTGTATAAATAGTGCATTCCTTTGAATTGTACAATACAATACAAAAAAAAAAAAAAAGGATTTGCGCTCCTTTGCTATGAGAAAAGTCTAGTAAAGAAGTTCCCTGATTTAGATTTCTCTAAGCAAGCCAGATGAACATATCGGCCAAGGTTGTCCACCTGCCTTGGGTCACCCCTGGTATCTTTCTTGCAGACCTTGCATGTCTTGTCAACCCAACCCTCTTCAACATATTCTCCATCCACTATTAATTATTCATACAACATATAAATCAATTAATATGGAAATATAAGTTAGCAACAAGAGCAAATGTAATCTAATTCCGCTGTAAAATAAAACGGTATATCTACATAGTCTAGCTTGTTTTCCACCAACAACGATCAACAAATTATAACACAAGTTGCAGGCGTATACTACACTGAACAAGGACAAATTTAGGCCAAAAACTTTTCTTTGCTAAACATGAGAAAAACAAGTTATTCATGAAAGATTTTGTTGCTTGCCATCTTTATTCACACACTTCACAATTTTGATTTTCCCCTAACATTAACAAGTTAACTTTGGCATTTAGCTTTCCAGGTTCACTTCAGCACAGGAATTCAGTGTGTATCATGGCTTCCTCAAGCATACAATTCTGTAGTAGTAATTTAAAGTTTTAACCTCTCAAACAAATGAAGGTGTCACATTTGTCTATGAATATGGTTTCCAAACCATGTCAATTGCATGTCAGCATAAGGATTATATTGATAATGAAAGAAAAAATACCTTCAACATACGATTTAAAGAAATCCTTGTATGTACCGCCAATCTTTCGTCGAAGTGCTCCATACTACATCAAAACAGACATTGAATTAATGGACATACATGTATTATTATCGAACAAAACAAAACAGGCATTTCAAATAACTCACTTGTTCCTGATTCATCCTTCCACCAGACTGGGTGGTTTCTCTAGCTTCATCTATCAACTGAGCATCCTCTGCAGATCTAACTTGTGCAAAATCCAGAGCTTCAGTAACACTCTCAAACAAGTTCTGCTTCCTTTTCTTGGGTTCATCTGCTTCATCTTTATCTTGATCTTGATCTTGTTTTGATGATTTAGCAGCACAAATTCTGGTATAGGAAAGAGAAGAAGTTTTTGTAAAGTGATTTGTGGAGATGCTAGGAGGGGAGACAATGTTACTTCCTAAATATTGAGATGAAGATAGAAGAAGAGCCTTCATCTCTATGGATTTCCTTGTGTTACAGTTCAACTACTCAGTCTCAAGCAAATGAAGGCAAATTCTTCCCCTTTGAAATATTGATTTTGTAGTGTATGGTTGCAAATAGATGACAACTAACAACTCTTGGGATCTCACCCTCAATCTCGAAAGACATGTGAGGTTGTGGAGCATTCTAAATGTTGAGTTTCCAACTGCTTGCTTCAAATCCACCTATTACTGAGAAGCCATAATTCAAGTACGTGGCATCTTGCTTGACACTAGACAGTCAACATTTTTTTCCCTCTCTTGTATGCACTTGTTTTGTCCCCCACCACTTCCACCTAGTACACCACCAATTGATATGTTCCACCAGCACTCTTCTCCACCTAGTGACTTGTTTTTTCTAGGGTTGGGCACGGGACGGGATGGGACGAGATATACCCATCCCTATCCTATCCCGTTCATACGGGACGGAATCAGCGTGCTGCCTGTGACTGCTGCGAAGATTATCATCATATAAAAGCGTAAAAAATAATTTTCTTATAATTAGATATAGATGTGACATGCAAATATAAGGGTAGCCACTAAATCCCCTAACAATGAAGTCGAATGGGCTGACTTTTAGAAAATGACATGATAAATGGGACCCACTAAGAGTATTGTGTCGTTGTGATGGTCTCCCAACTGATTTTACAATTTCATTACTGTGGGAAACAAAATTCATGGTTCCTTGACAAAATGACATTTCATCTTTTGTTAGGGAAGAAATATAGACCTATTGGTGATGCTCTAACATATTCATAATGGTTTACCATCAATACATTTATTGTAATTATAAAAAAATATTTTTACAGCCCGAGGCATCTCAAATTTTTGGCTCCTCCCCTGAATGTTCCCTTCTAAATATGTATTACTCAGTTAATTTTTATTTTTCATCTTCACCTGGGTATTATCAATATTTGTGAGTTAAATAATTGGAGCAACTTTTATTGGGAATTCAAGCAACAGTCTGTTATCTTTCTCTTGCTTAATGAATATTTATTTCTTGAAGTAACATTTCTGTTACCACTGCAAACACCATTAGTTTTTGTCAGTCATCTGTAAGTTTATATGAATAAAAATAAATAAATAATAAATATTAAAAAATTAGCTCGGGACGGGATTGGCGGGATTGAAAATCTTCATCCCATCCCATCCCATTCTAGATCGGGACGGGACGGGATCGGGATGAAATTATTCAATCCCATTAAGACCCGGAAAAATCGGGACGGGATCGGGATTGCGGGATGGGATGCCCATCCCTAGTTTTTTCTCCACTCACTCCCCTCTTCTTGACAATTTTCCTCCTCTTACATTATTAGGGCTGCAAGTTGGGCAGGTATACCCAAGCCTGATTTAGCAAACCCGACATGGGTATGGGTTTAAGCATAGTTTCATAGATAATGAGTAATACTTGGGTTTATAGTTTCATAGTTTCATAGATAATGAGTAATACTTAGGTTTGGACAATACTTGAGTAAGGACCTTGGGCACCCAAAGATAACCGAACCCGTGAGCTATTTAATATTGATATAATATATTCATACAAAAATGTTATTTTCTCATAAAATAAAATAAATAAGCATAAATAGGTAAGATTAAAAGAAAAAAAAATTCAATAGGTAAGAATTTATTTAGCGATTATTTTCTCCACATAATTTTTTTACCCGAATAAATAAGGTATACAAAAAATGTTCAAGAACTAATAAAATAAAATAAACTTGAAAATGTACGACTAATTGACTATACTGAATGATTTTTCCCTCAAAGAATTGTTATAAAATAACATAGCATAGTAATGAAATTGAGTTTTCTTATAAGCATAGCTGAGTTGGTAAAGGTGTGGCGGATGAAATGACACGTCAAGGGTTCGAACCCGGCTGGCGGCATGGGGTGGGGATGGTTAAGGTATATATATATATATAGTGTGCTCGTTATTTTATATGTTTTCTTAAGCCTAACTAACCACATTAATAATTCCTTTTTAGAATACAAATCAAGCACAATTGATTCTATTTATTAAGTGACATTTGAACATATAATAATGGGTAGACCCGATTAATTTGGATTGCCCAAATTACCTGAACTACTTAAGACGAGCTTGGGTTCAAAATATTTACATGGTCTTGGTCTTAGGCAAGATATTTCATATCTGAGTGGGCATGGGCTAGGGTATGGACACATGGATGCCTACCTTGGGTAGGGATTGGGGCTAATGTGGCACCTGTCCAACTTGCAGCCTTATAATATGATCAAAGCATTAAACTCCATTAAACCCTCTTTCCAATCTTATTTTATATTATAGATCGAGCGAGACCACTCTTTTTCTCTCCTTGCTATTTGTTGGTGTTATCGTCCTTTTGTATATTGGTGTTTTAGTTATCAAAATGTTGTTTAGATGAATGAGGTCCAAGCCATAAGTTTGAGTCGGGCTATTGCTCGTGATGACGATTCACAATCTCGCTTTGTTGCGAAACGAAGTGAATGCTCTACAACTATGCTACGGAAGCTCGTACCTTACTTATCTGTTTTATTTGGAAATCACATAAACAAAACACTAGAAATTTAGCGAAATTCACAGTCATAAAATGCTACATTTCGGGAAATTACATATGAACTAATCCGAACAGGGTAACACTATATATTTAGTTAGAACTCAACAAAAACACAATATTTCTAGCGATTGCATTCAAAAGTCCAAATGCTAGACAATCTACTCCAAAACACCACATTTTCTAGTGTCAATGCTTAATATTCCAACCTCAATTTGAATTCGGAATGATTGATCCTTTTGTGCATTCGTATACCCAACATTTCCACCTTTGTACACTTAACATCTCACCTTTGTACACCCAACGTTTCCTCCTTATTTAACAACCTCTTTTCAACTAGCTTAGCTAGCAGATTTGTGTCGAATGGTATCACAAATCCATGGTTTGAATAACGTCGAAGGCATTTAATGGTTTTGGGATTCGATAAAAATCATGTTTGCCCTAAAAAATCATAATGTTTCCACCAATGGAATTGATACACCTTTGTACACCTAACGTTTCCACCTTATTTAATTACCCTTTTTTCAACTAGTTTAGCTGGCAGATTTGTGTTAGATGGTATCATAAGTCTAGGGTTTGAATTACGTCGAAGGAATTTAATAGTTCGATGGGATCTAATAAAAACCTTGTTTGCATACAAAATCACAATGCTTCCACCAATGGAATTGATGGATATGACCAACCAACCAACAAATTGGGGTATTTTAAACAACCCACAATCAATAGAAAAACAATAGATGTTCAAGTAGAATTGAAGAAAGGATGTGATCTCACAAAAATGAAATTCTTGGTGTGATTGCCCTAGCATGCATAGCTCGATTTTGAGCATATGACTTGCAATTGGGGTTATATGATGGTGAAATGTAAAGTGTTTTTTCTTTTTAAATGGTAAAAATTTGTTACATAATTGATAACATATAATCAGATACATTAAACCAAATCAGCAATTGTAAGTCCATTTTTAGAGTTAACAAACTTAGGTTCCTACTTAAGAATGGAAAGCAATCAAATCTCTTCAAGTATAATTTTAAAAAATTCCATGTGTTTTAGTCAATTTTCAATGTCAACATACTCATGTTGCTATCAAAAGTACGAATCGATAAACGCCCATCGAGTTTATGTAAAATATTCGAATTGGCGTCTATGATTTTCAAAGTAATAGGCTAGATCACATCTCTACACATTCTCATGATTTGATCAAAGATGGACACAAACCAAATGTTACTAGATATTTCCATATGTATTTCATGTTTCTATTCCAAGTAACAATTTGGATCACACCTATTTTTTCTTCATCATTGGATGAGAGTTACCGAGAGAGAGAGAGAGAGTGATTGACACAAAAATTTCAAGGTTAGAAAGAGAGGTTTAGTGGAGGAAATTAAATGAGGGTATAAGATTTGAGAGTTGGGGGAAGGAGAAGGGTTACTTGGTGTTGAGTGTTTTGACATTACTTAGTGGGTGGTAACCAAAAGTGCAAGCACTTCTACTTATTTGATTAGAACTTATGCTACAAATATGTAGTTATTTTCATAGTTAGTTTGGTTAGATCACTAGTAGGGAAAAATTAATTATTTTTTGAGGATATGTGTGAAAACAACAGGGAGTGGATAGTTATTTCCAAAAGTTAAAATATTTATAAGTCAAAAAGCAAAAAAATTGGCTTCGGAATTAAGCAAAAAAATTGGCTATGGATTTAAGCAAAAAAATAAGTGTTTAAAAGTTGATATACTATATCTAAGCCCCTAACACAACTTATTTAAAACCATTCACTTATCTATAAATTATAAATAGGCTCTTACATTTAACTTTTTGATTTTCCTATTTTGCATTCAACATTTCATAATTTCACAATAAAAAACCAGCCCAATCAGCCCCTCTTAAACATTGATATACTATATCTAAACCCTTAACACAATTTATTTTAAACTTCAAATGATCTATTAATTATAAAAAAAACCCTTACAACTAACATCATTTTGTCGTTCATATTTCAATATTTTACAATCAAAAACCAGTTACTTGAGAGATTGATTAATAATAAGGCTTATGCCTATAATATAATAATTTATTTAGAGTAATTAAATTATTTACAATTTTTCTAGAGAGTCAGGCCCGCGTCAGGCAAGCCCAACACCATCCATCATCCTAGTAGAATGATGGAATTGGGATGGCCTGGCTTTCTAGATTTTTTGAATTATTTATAAACCCCTTAAATTATTTATCTATTTCTAGTAAGATTTACTCATGTGCCCTTCGACCGAGTAAGTAGTGAGTGAAATAGTTCCCATATTTTAAGGGGTTTTATAGTCACTTCTTCCGTATGAGGGACTAATTTCATAAAGTTTTGTTGGCTGTCCTGTTGAGACAAATATAACTGCAACCCTCGATCCGAAGAGACGCACTATGGGGCAGAAGAAGTTGAGCACAAACAGAGGGAAGAAGAAGAAGAATCCATAATCGAAGAGGGGCAAAAAAAAATCGATCAATGGAAGCATTGAGTGAGGGACTATGGGGACTTGCAGATTTCCACGAGAAGAAAGGCGAGATAGGCAAAGCTATCAAATGCTTGGAAGCAATATGTCAAAGCCAAGTCTCCTTTCTTCCCATAATCGAAGTCAAGACTCGGTTACGCATCGCTGCACTTCTATTGAAACACACCCACAATGTCAATCACGCAAAATCTCATCTTGAGAGATCCCAATTGCTTCTCAAGTCCATCCCTTCTTGCTTCGATCTCAAATGCAGAACTTACAGTCTCCTCAGCCAGTCTTACAACCTTGTTGGTGCTCTTCCTCCTCAGAAGCATATCATCTACAAGGCTCTTGAGCTTGCTTCGTCTGCCGGAGATGGGTGGGTCTTTTTTTTCTTTTTTGTTTATTTGTTCATGGGTTGGTTTGTTTTTGTGATTTCTGAAATGGGTTTTGTTGGTTTGGAAATTTGAAGGTTTGCTGCGAAGTTGTGGTGTTGTAATTTCTATTCACAACTTGCAAGTGCTCTTGCAATTGAAGGAGATTTCCAGGCTTCGTTGGCTACTTTGGAGGAAGGGTTTATATGTGCCACATCATTATACTATCCAGAGCTTCAGGTTTGTAGCTTCACTCATAATTGGTTTGTTTACTTTGCTGAAGAAATAAAAAAAGAAGAAGAGTCAAGTCAACCTATTTGTTGCATTCCTCAAGAATATTACAAGCAACTTGAACTCACAAAACTTTGAATCATAAAGTGCACAGGATTGTGTACAAAAAAAAGTTTTACTCCCAATAGTCACACACCTCTATGCAGTCTCACCAGTTAAAAATACTTGAGAGTTTTTTTTTTGCACAGACTGGCGCAGGCTATACTTGTGCACAACCCTTTACTGCACTACACGAGTGTCTCTCATCCTTCCCTACCTACTTGAGCCTCTTGCTCTAAACACGTACAAATAGATGGGCTTTGGCCCTATTTATAGATTGGTAAAGTTGGTTGTGAATACACTAGAGAGATATGTTGTCAGGGGCTAGGAGGGACGTGAGGTTGCCAAGGTACATCACTAGAGCCTTTGACGAGGCAATGTGCTGCCACAACAGAGCCTCTTTCAAAATGGTGAAGATTTAGTATGGTTGTCCTTACCTTAACTAATGCATGGCCTTGTAACGGACTAAAGCTGGGGAGACACTTTTAATTAAAAATAAAGCCTTGGTGGAGCCGCAACAAAGGCCCCGGCAACATAGCTAGATAGACTACTCTAGAGTCTAGATTTCATTTGTTAACAAGATAGAACCAATAGATGATTATAGTGATGGAATGATCTGGAGATTAGTAGTGGCGGGACTGGAATTTAATAAGGAGAGACTTGAGAGAAGTTGACCCCCCTTCTAATCCCTACTTCTCATTCGTAGTGCATGGCGTTGTCTTATGCTTTATAATTGAATTACTTATCTGGAACACCCATGTGCAAGTAGAGGTTTTGCTTTCTTGTTGGCGATACAAGTTTTGTTTCTCTTCAGGTTGTTACTCTATCTTTGTTTACTCCAGTGCAGTCAAGGCGACTGCCTAGGCTCGCCTCAAGGTGTTTTTACAAAATTCCGTCTCAAAGTGAGGCAATGTGGTGCGGTGAAATGAGGCGTCTACCTCGGACTGTCTCAGGCCAAAAATGGTTGCAGCCAACCAGTTGCAGCCTATTTGCAGCCCAACTGCAGCAAAAAGATGTTGCAACCCACTCTATAATAGGGTTTTATGTTTCTTGGTGTAATATTTGATAAACTTGATAAAAAAAAAACGTTTTAAGTTCTTATACTTTTTTAATTATTTTTTGGAGAAAACATATGTTTTGATCAGTCTGTCATCAACATCAATCTTGATTTTCATAGCATAGTTCAATGATTTTTATGCTTTTGGAATACCAATAATGATTATACTTGTGTATTTTTACCAACCATTCTGACAATTTTTTCTAACAAATGCTCAATATTCTCAAGTTTCTATTCTTTCAAGATTATTAATTTTTAATAATTTAGTGAATGTTTGCACGTTACTTGACACTTATGTAGTGCATCTTTTCACTATGCTATACAACTTTATTATATTTCCATTTCGATTCTAGGTAGTTGTGTCACTTTTTGTACATATTTGCTTATGATACTTATCAAAATGATGATGTATATTACTATGCAGATATGTTTCAATTTATTATAAAAAAATCTTTAAAAAGGTTAAGACCGCCTTACTTCATTGAGGCGTCCGCCTCGCCTCACCTCCTCGAGCGTTTTCAAGCCTGTCTGCATCGCCTCCGCCTCAACGCCTTAACTACAATGATTTACTTAGATGCTCGAGTCTTTGATCCTGACAATCAAACTTCCCCCTCTACTACTTAGACAACACATATTTCTCACTCTGCCTTGTGAAGGTTGCACACTTCTTGACATCTAAATCATTGGTTGGCATGTTGACATTTTTTACCTTACCTTGACTCGTACCACAACATGCTCCAAAATAGTCATCTTGGTCTGCACTTTCTCAAAAACGTTGTCGATTGCTTCCATAATCTCACTAAGATGACCAATTGTTTCATGCATTTCCTTTTTTTCATGTAGTATCCATTGCCTTTGGTTGTCGATCAAGACTCTCGATAGAGTCAACCAACAGTTGGTGTACTATCTTTAACTTATCAAGTTCTCATTCTTTTAACATATTGCTAGGAGTGCTCTTGCTACATTAGTGGATTCCCAACTTTTAATTCTAATGATGTGCTCGAACATAATATATTCTTCTAGTGAGTAGTACAACCAACTTCCAAGTCACTTTCGTTGTCGATATCATCCTGATCGTATATAGAATACATTGTCTTTTCCTAGAATGCTAATGAAGCCAACACTCCCCACTCTCTTTCCTTGCTGTTGTCCTTTGTCAAAGTCTAGCTTTGTTTTTGCAACATTTATTTTCAGAAATGACAAACTTAGTTACGTGAAAGCAAAATCTCATTCTTCTTCGCTACTCTCTTCGTGATTCCAGATGTAACCACGTTACTATCAACCATTCTCTTCTCTTATTTATCTAGCAATCTCTTACACAGGACCTTTATTCTTGTAGTCATAGCATTCATCAACATTCCCCTTCTTGATCCTTGCTCTACAATAATGAGCACAGTGACCTAGCTTGCTATATCTGCAGTAAATTCTCCTTTGTTTATTTTCGTGTAGTAAATTCTCCGCTGTTTAGTTTCGTGTTGGTCAGATTCTCATAAGTGGAATCTAACCCCTCAAAGCAATCATTTTGAGGTTTCCTTTGTGACTAAACGTACGCTATTTCTCTCTTTATTAAGAAGAGTGCTTCATAATTTTCTCTGGTGAAAAAATCTAACATTTGTTTGTTACAACTCTCTTGATTGGCGAGCAAACTCTCGAGCTCTACAAGAGAGAGTTGATTGACCAAGGCCGTGACTATTCAGTTGTACACAGGTTCAGGTTTAGATCATGAACCATTATCCTTTTCACCCTTTGTTCATTTATTTCTGGAGCGGGATCTGACTTTTGAAATTTCAAGGCATAAACTTTAACTTCAAGAAAATAGTCTTATGGACATACCTCCTTATGTTGTGCTCATAATTCATTCTCTAGAAGCCGGAGGTAGACATGACATCCTTTAACTGATTGATGAAAATGGGTGCAATTGTATTCCACATTGCTTCATCTATATAATAAGCCTACCAGGTTTTTTATTGTCCTGGAGACAAAGATAGTCAAGAGCTAGGATTAAAAGTTGGAAAGTTGTCAAGGGTCAAGATTTGTACTCAATAATGGCATTGATTGCAAATAAAAGTGTACCTAAAAGGGTAAAAGAAAAGGTAAAAAAAAGTAAAATCTATGTGTGAGAATATATGATGTACTCGTGCTGGAGAGAGAAAATTTGTTTCTTTTTAAATTTCAAACTTTTTTTTTTGAAAGGCAAAAAAAACTTGGTATAAATGTTTACTTATCGATAAACTTGGTATAAATGTTTACTTAAAATTGCTATAATTTTTTTTACTTATCGATAAACTTGGTATCGTTGAAATGCATTTTTAAAGATCTTTCAAATGAAGCAATGATCAAATTGTAAATTTGATAAAGTTTGACTAAAATGTTTATAGAGTTTGATCAAGTTTGGCACGCCCTAAAACCTTTTAGCTTGTATGCTAAAATACGACTTTTCATTGAAAATGTATTTAGAGTTGAATTGATCTAGATAAATCGATGGAGAGATTTGGAGATGTAAATAATTACGTAAATAAAAAGATAACATTGGCGTACGCACGAGTAATATGTTAGTCTTTAATATGCTCAAGCATTGCATCCTCGATCGTTGATGATTGCGTGCAACGCTTTCCTAATTTTAATTCGTCATTTCCTAAATTCGGCAACACATTTTTTTACGGTAGCCTAGTCTCACTACCGCCGACAACCTCCCACATGTCTTGTACTTCCAAATTGGACTTAATTCAAGTTTACACTAGAGGTAATTATGATGGTTGAGCTTAGTGAATCCATTTACCAAACCAACGAGGTTTTCCATCTTGTCAAGCAGAAATCTCCTATATGCCACCAAGTAAGCTTGATATGAAACAAATCAGCTTCACATTCCCGAAATGTGCACGAATGGTCTCATAAACAATGCCTCGAAGTAACAGTCTCGGACTATCCTGCTTTGAAAA
Source organism: Berberis vulgaris (assembly GCA_963556465.1). NCBI lineage: Eukaryota > Viridiplantae > Streptophyta > Magnoliopsida > Ranunculales > Berberidaceae > Berberis > Berberis vulgaris. The sequence continues at coordinate 64,547,013 of OY747129.1, read as the reverse complement.
TTACAAATTACACTCAATTGGACATGAGACAAACAGAGTAAATATATAAGGACTGGGCAAACCCGTGTGATTTCATTGAGAAGGTCACATGACTGGCAAAGGAAACGAAGAACAAACTTGCTTACATCTTGAACTATCCCAATTAAATGTGTTCATAAATGAAAGTTACTATTAGTGATATTGCCCAAATAACTCCCCAATTCCAAGTTGTTACTTTGATTTTGGTGTAAAATGTCAAATAGCCTGTAAGTCTCTCTTTTTATCTAAAGATCCTTGGCTTTGTTAACACCACATAAGGCTTTGCTAAGAAACATATTCTTCACCCACTCACAAGACACCATATTACTGGAAGATAACACGCCGACTCAACAATTTTTCAAAACTAGGATTCGGGGACATGGCGACACGTCATAACCTTTTTTTGTAAGTCATATGAATAGAAAAAATAATCTAATAAAGAAAGAATTTAAGTAAAAAAGACCAGGAAGTATGAAGATGAAAATGTAGTACAAATTGTGCTGGAAAAGAAAAAAGAACATGAAGAAAAACATAAAGATGTAAAATGGAAAAGAAGACACTCTATTGCAAGAAAAAAAACAGAGGAGATAAGAAGTAGAGGAGATAAGAAGCAAATGAGAGAAGAAGAAGCATAGACTACCTCTATGCTTCATCGCCCTCTTATCTTGCATCACAATTGAAAGTTTTTAACTTTAGATGGATTAACAACCTTCAAATTAGGTGATTATATGCGTCCATCTAAAAGTAAAAAAAAAAAAATAAAGTTGGTTGTCGAGTCTTTATTGTGTTCTAAACAAGTTTTGGGTGTGTTGAGGCGTGTTTGACACATTGACTATACTGACCATGTATTTGCCACCTGCTGACACATTGATCATGTGTCCGACGCGTGTCGGGCAAGTGTCGGTTACGTGTCAGAACACGGGTACAACAAGTTTTTCGAAGAGTCTGTGCTTCCTTGCTGGAAGGAAACCTATTAACAACATGACCCTACTTTAGGTGCTGTTATAATTTTTTTTTCTTTTTTTTTTTGTCTTGCGATTAGGATGACACGATCCAGTTGCTGTCTGGTATACGTGTTTGTGAATAGATGTTAAGTTCTCCTAAACCCTAACATGATCCAGTTGCTGTCTGGTATATGTGTTTGTGAATAGATGTTAAGTTCTCCTAAACCCTAAGCCTTCAGTTTGTTAAGTATTGGCTATAGAGACCTGATATTTTTTAAATATTTTATCACTCAATGATGTCGTTTTGTACTTAATACAGCATATGCACACATGGAAATTGTCTCCTAATCCTTTTCTTGTAAGAGTCATTCTTTGATGCCACCATTTTAACTATACATGTCTAATGCTTCATGATATCATGATGGACCAGATGTTTTTTGCCACTTCAATGCTACATGTGCATCTCATGCAATGGGATGACGTAAATATGGCTGAAAGAGCAGCAGGTAAATGCACTGAGGTTTGGGATTTTCTCCCACCAGATAAAGTAAGTTAAGCCTTTTTCTATTTCTGCATTTAACTTCGTTTTAAGTTTTTCCATGCATGTGAAAGTATTAATAAAAATAAAAATCTGAATGAGAATTTCAAGCAGAAGCTTCTAAATTTTGTAGAACAGCTTACTGATTTTCTTATCAGTAAAAGACAACTAATTTGAATGAGATAAAAAGTAAGCAGTAGTAGAGCGAGGAGCTCACAAGCAAAGAATCCAAAAGCTAAATAGGACATGCCAGAAAAGAAGAATGTACAATTACAAAATACATTTGAAAGGTTTGAGCCTTTAAGAATGTTTCGAAATTATTGCCACACCAAGTTGCATGCTTTTTACATTCTCCGCTATCATATGCAAAAAAAAAAGAGAGAGCGAGAGAAAAGAAAAAAAAAAACAATTTTAAGGAGCAAAGAGAACATTTTAGTCCCCAACTCCTGTACATATCATTTGTTAAATTAGAGGATTTTGTTGGGAATGCAGACTCTCTTAAAGGTTGGTGGAGTTTTGAGCAGGTGAGTGAGTTCATGATGGAGACCTTGGGGAGATGGAAGGAAATCAAAATATCAAAGGAGAAGGAAAACGATGTAAAAGAAGATTAAGGAACCAAGGCATGGCATGGCATGGCAAAGGGAATGCTCAGCCGGGAGAAAACTTGAAATTTGGATAGTCTCATGGTCATTGCAAGCAACCATATTGATTAAAACTTTTTTGAATCAATCTGCCTAGATTTCTGTTTATGGTTCCATATTAGTTAACTAAGTTTTGGTCTTTATGAAAATCGATCACGGAGCGACAACTGATAAAACAATAAGAGATACATAGTCTCCATATAGGAGAGCAGAAGTTATACAAGCTTAATTTTTGTTAGTCAATATCAAAAACTTATTTTGTTTACAATAAAAGCATATATTTATAGGCTTCTAAGACTCCAAAAATAGGCACAACTACTGCCTGAAACATCCTAATCATATCTACTATTTGATGAATTCTAAGCTAAATCTAAAGTTAAACTAGAACTATGGTGAACCCTAAAAAAGATAAGTAGAAGAGCATAAATTTTATTCATTCAATCAACCATCTAAATTGTTGAACTCTATGCCTTATTTATAAGACTAGTATCTTCTTTGACAAGCAATCTAACCCTAACCCTAATTGGCTAAATGTCCTAACTAATATGGATTTTAATATACTTGGCCTAATTACAAATAATACTCTCGGGTTGAAGAAGCTCATCGTCGAGCTTGAAGTCAAAGAAGTTCACCGAACACAAACAAGCGGTCACGAACACAAGGCGAAATGCACACGAAGTACTCGACCTCGAAACTTGCCACGATACGCACTTGCTAAAAATAAATGAACCAACTCAAAAATGGAGCAATGTGACTCAAATAACCGGAAGTTGCACATAAACTCATTCCACAAAAGATTCACAATATGGGTCAATATAAATTTAGTCAGTCACTACCTTTGCTTCTATGAGAACCTCAACATCCTCTCGATAAAAAATGGGAAAGAAATCGCACAAGTCAAATGACTCACTTTTTTGGAAGTCGAATACATGTGACGGTGAGACCTTGTAGCCAATGTCGTGTCGCATAGAATCGCTTTCATTTGCTGATAACTCTCCTCCGCCCTTGTTTTTCTTGTTCACTTCAAGCATCAATAAATGGGTCAAGGCAGACTCCAATCCGTTCTTCTAATCTCTTGAAAACTTCTCCCAGTCCGTCTCAACCTGCATCACAGTGGAGGTGTTAGTGTGGTGTATATTACTAGCTGATAGGGGATGTGGTGGTAGCAGGTAGGAGAGGTGGTGGTGGTAGTATAGGAGAAATAAATTCAGGTTAGGGGTAAGAGGGGACAAGTGGATTGTGGTGTAAGCTAGTAAAAAGAGGTGTAAGTACTATAAGATGTCAACGGATATGTGTAGGGATATGGGTAAGGGAGATAATATAAGACACTCATTTTTTTAACAAATAATTGTTGGGGTGTTCTCATAATGTTTGAGGGTGTAAATAACGTGCAAGAGACTAGGGACTAACTAATAAATTGGGATCACGGGCTGATGTATAATTTTTAAAAAAATGCCTTCTCCTACACGACTGCAGCACGAAGGGGTCTGTTCACAAACAAATTGGGGGGGGGGGGGGGGGTGGGTTTGTGACGACGTTACTGGCCGGGGAGGGGTTGGGGTGGTTGATGACGAGGGCTCAGCTTCCGATTGACGGCCGGGGGAGGGGGTGGACGATTGATGCTTTGACGACCGTTGCTTGGACGATGTGGGCTGAACGAGGAGGCGGTGTTGATGGATGCAGTGATGACGATGGCAGCAGGTTGGAAACAGCGCGATGGTGCTGGACTTTGACCGTGGATTTGACAAATTCTTTGCTCACTCTCTTATCTCTTTCCTCAACTTCTACTCAATCTTCAATCCAATGTTTTAAAAAGCGTTTTTCTGCCTCGAGGCGGTCAAGTTTTTTTCGAGGCGAAGCGGTGCCTCGAGATGTTTATTTATTTATTTTTATTTTATAAAAATTGATGAAAAAATATATAAAAATAAATAAAGTCCTTTGCTATCTGTATCATTTAATCTGAACTGTGGGGCTATGGACCCATGACCCGTGTTGTTATTGTTGGTGTTGGTGGGAGGATAGCACGTGATCTGTTATATTATGTTATAGTCCATATAGCACATATATGCATGAACCAAGACATGTTTGCACCAGAGTAGTCAAGGAGATCGCCTAGGCGCGTCTCAAGGCGTTTTTACAAAATTTTGCTTCAAAGTGAGGCAATGCGGTGCGGTGAATGAGGCGTCCACCTCGCCCTGCTCACCGCCTCAACCCAAAAACTGGTTGAAGCCAGCCCAAATGCAGCTCATTCTCAGCCTAATTGCTGCAAAAAGAGGCTGCAACCCACTTTATAATGAGGTTTTATGTTTGTTGGTGTAATATATGATCAATTTGATAAAAAAAAGATAAAACATTTTTAAGTTTTGATAAATTTGTCACACTTTTTATATTATTTATTAGAGAAAACATACCATGTTTTGATAAATTTGTCAACATCAATCTTGATTTTTCATAGCTTAGTTCAATAATTTTTATCCTTTTAAAATACCAATAGTAATTATACTTGTGGATTTTTATCAATCATTTCAACAATTTCTTCTAACAAATGTTCAATATTCTCAAATTTCTATTCTTTCAAGATTATTAATTTTTAATATTTAGTGGATGTTTGCAAGTTACTTGACACTTATGTAGTGCATTTTTTTGCTATGCTATGCAACTTTTTATATTTCCATTTCGATTCTAGGTAGTTGTGTTACTTTTTGTACATATTTACTTATCATACTTATCAAAATGTGGATGTATACTACTATGATGATATGTTTCAATTTATTATAAAAAATCTTTAAAAAATGTTTTGATTCTAGGTAGTTGTCACTTTTTGTACATAATTGCTTATGATACTTATTAAAATGATGATGTATAATACTATGCTAATATGTTTCAATTTATTATAAAAAATTCTTTAAAAAAATATTAAAATCGCCTCAGTGAAGTGAGGGCGTCCACCTCGCCTCGCGCCTGAGGCGTTCTCAGGCCCGTCTGCCTCGCCTTACTTCAACACCTTAACTACAATGGTTTGCACATAAGTTAAGAAAACCCATGGAGTGTTTTTCTTGGAAAAATGAACTAATGATGAATAGGCATGGGAGAGCCTCTTAGTGGAGAATGGTCTTTGCATATTCCATGCGTGCTATTACTACTAAATATAATTTTATCAAGGACTCCTGAAGTTGGAGACTGAACCAGCTGCAAACTTATGTCACCCTTTGCATTGATTAGTCTACAGTGAGGACTTGATGGTAGTAGTGTTTAAACTCAAAGAGCCTTGTATGAGTTGAAAGAGTTTCTACAAGCATTGTTCATGAGAGTTAGCACAACAATCAGACAAGTTGGCTACAGAGTCGGTGGGTTGCTATTCTTCAAATTTGTTTGATTCGATTTCGATGTTGCTATTCTTTAGATCTGTTTGATTCGATTTCGATGTAATCAGAAGGAGAATAAGAATAGTAAATAAGAGTAAGTCTACTCGACTGGCCTTCTTCCCCTTTTCTTCTTCTTTTTCTTTTTCTTTCCCTTCTTATTTTGTCAACCAGACTGTCGACAACAATAGCTGCACTGAAACTTCTCTGAATCAATCAGAGGGAGACGATCAGACAGAGAGGATCAGAGGAGGGACGGGGTATGGGAGATGGTCGCCTTCCTTTTGATCTTCTTCTTCTTCTTTCTCTGAAATGACTGAAATCAAGATCTGAATAGCCCTTTAGCTCGATCTGATTTCAGCCATTGGATTTTTTCAAGATCTGAAATCAACCTCTCACTGACTCGTGCACTTCGTGACGAGTCAACTCGTTCGAGTCACAAACCAAACTTGTTCGCCTTGTTTAATGGGGTTAACTCGTACGTTTTGGAGCGATTTTCATGCGAGTCGCCGAGTCGAAATCGCTTTTTAAAACACAGTTTCAATCTTCCTCAACTTACTTTTCTTCTTCTTCAAATAAGCAATTCTTCTTCCTTCTAACCTCTTTCCAAACAGTCGATAGAACTTTCCAGTTGTGATACCAATTGATGAATTCTACACTAAATCTAAAGCTAAACTAGAACTACAATAAACCCTAAAATTGATAAATAGAAAACATAAATTTATTTAATCAATCCAACAACTATGCTCAAACCTATGGCTTATTTATAAGATTAGTATCTTCTTTGACAAGCAATATAATCCTAACCCTACTTCGGCTAATGCCCTAACTAATATGGACTTTATTATACTTGGCCTAATACAAATAATACTAATTAATTACCCGCTTAAATACTACTAGAAGTCACTCAAAAGTCGAAATATCCTAAGACATCAAAATACTATTTTTCATAGATGGTATTTCTCCTAAAACAATCCAATTACCTTAAAAATTTAGTATTTGTAAAAGTGTGTGACGGCCCAAATCCAGAGGAGGTAGAGGACGGTGGCGTGCTAGAATGGCACCTCACCCATGGAGAGTTGATGGTTGTGCCAAGTGGTCCCACACGCTTAGGTAGCTGTCAAGGGGAGATTCTTAACTGTGAACATGCACTCTTCTAAGGCCTTTAAGCTAGGATGCACCGACTCGCCGGGTAACCCCCGTATCACGTGTCAAATACGTGTCAGACACGGACACGCGCTCGACACGTATTTGACACATGGTCAACGGTCAAAATCCGTTGACAGACATCGACATGTCTCGGACTCGGTCCAGAGAGGGAGAGATCGAGAAAGGGAGAGACAGGGACAAATGGATCGATCGATCGAGAGAGGGAGAGACAGAGGGAGAGATCGATCGACATCGAACAGATTGAACTGATCGATTGATAGAGAACAGATCGACAGAGAGAGAGGGAGAGATCGATCCGTCGATCGACAGAGAGAGGGAGAGAGGGAAAGAGAGATGGAGAGATCGATTTGAGAGAGGTAGAGATCGATTTCGACAGTCTTCAAGATCCAAGTATATACTTTCAAAGCTCATTCGGGTTGCTTAGTGTTTGGCATCTTTATTTGCAGAAAGAATGTGAACATTTTGGTCGATTTTCTTATGGGAGATATGAGAGAGGAGGAAGAAGGAGAGCGGAGGACGAGAGAGAGATCTGCTGTGAGAGAGAGATCTTTGGAGGCTCTGTTTTGCTAGTCTTCACTCTGCTTCCTTCTTTGGAGGCTCTGTGCGAGGCTCTGTGAGAGAGAGATCTTCTGTGAGTGATGAAAAGAAACTAAAAAGTGATGAAAAACACATGTGTTGTTGGATGATACTAAACGGCCCCAAAGATTTGCTAAACGGACCCCGGTGATGAAAAGCGTACATGGAGAATACTAAACGGCCCCCAATGTAAAAATAAAGAAGCTGACTTTAATAGTGAAGATTCACTTTGTTTGATATATGTATACCTGCAAGTTGATTGTTCAATATTATTATTTATGATTTTATGTTCATATGAGTTACAAAAAAAAAATATTGTCGCCGAGTCCTATTTTTTTGAAAATTGCCGAGTCGTCGTGTCGTATCCGTGTCCGACACGACACGCGTATCCGAGTCCGTGTATCCTAGCCTTTAAGCCTCGATCAACAGACGCTGTTATGGATGGTATCACAGGTTAGGTGTTTTATCCCTGCCGGGGCTAGTTTGTTGTATATTGGTTTGGGCTAAAATCCTGTGAGGTGGTAGGTGGGGACAATATCAATGGTAAGAGAGTGACTCGTTAGAAAAAGATTAAACTTTCGACGAAGTCTCCTAAATATTCTAATGAAATTTTTTGAGGTTTATTTTCAAATTTATTCTTAAATTAATTAAGGTTATATGCTATGCAGTTAAAACGGATAACGGACCCATTACGGTCTAGGAGCGTTACAGGTTATATCGGATTATATCGGTATATAATAAAATATATATTTTTATACCTCCAATAATTTAATGTATTAGTTAAAAATGTAAATCACTAAACATAAAATGAATTTTCATAAACTTCAGATTCAGATATTCATAAACTTCAGATTCAGATATTGCAACCCAAATCTCTTGAATCACATATTTAGTATAAGCCTATATAAGGGAATCAAATGGGAACCGAGAGTATAAAAAAAAATTTGATCCCAATCCATAAGTTGAACATAAATATGAGCCATGTAATCATTATTCATTAATCAATAAATAACTTTAGATATTGTACAATATGAAATCACATATATAGGCATGTAATCTGAGCCAAAATGAATAAAAATTAAAAAACAATCAAACTGATTTAGCAAAACAATCCAACACCAGAAATTGAAGCATAAACTGATTTAGCAAAATCATCCAGCACCTAGATCGATCGAGGAGGCTACCAGAAATTGAAGCAAAAACTGATTTAGCAAAACAATCCAACACCGAGATCGATCGAGGAGGCTACCAGAAATTGAAGCAGGTTACCACTTACCAGATCTGATCTCTGAGTTTCTTCTCAGTTTCTTCTTCTTCTCTCTGAGATCTGAAATCAGATCTGAAGTCTGAATCTTTCGTCTTCTTCAGTTCAGACTTCAGATCTTTCGTCTTCCTTCGATTTCTTCTTCTTCTCTCTTCGTCTTCCTTCTTCTTCTCTATTCGTCTTCCAGTCTTCCTTCGATTTCTTCTTCTTCTCCCTTCTTAGATCTGAAAAAGAAAGATCTGAAAAATATAAAAAATCGATCAGTTTTTTTTTTTATACATATATTTATAAAACGATATAACACCGTTATAACATATAACGTTATATGTATAACGGCCGCGAAATGGACGTTATATGGGTTGCCGTTACAACCTGCCGTTAAATCTGACCGTGAAAATTTTTAGGTCCGTTACACGATATAAATGAGTTATAACTCCTTTATATCCCCGTTTTAACTGCATAGGTTATATGACAATCATATAATCGGAAAAGTCAATATCTAGATATAACATGGAAAATCCCTTGGCTTGGACTTGAAGGTAGAGGAAACAACCACTGATTTGAGTGCCAATTCCAGTAATAGCAGGTAAAAGTGGGTCTCTTATTGTCGTTATCAACCATTCAGATTTTGCACGTCAGGCTACTGGTTGTCCCTTCTATTATAATTATGAAAATTATCGATGCACATCATGAGTTATTTTCTAGAAACTTATGTTGTGAATATTCTAGCAACTTATTATGCTCATCCTTTTTGTAGAAATTTCTAGTACATATGTTGATTTTGCTGAAATTGCTTTTGGAAACTTATAATCTTCGTAATAACAATCAAACTTCTCTTTTATTTACTGAACCAGAAACAACAATGCAATGGTTTGTTCTTTTACAATGAGCTGCTCCACACATTTTACCGGCTAAGGTTATGTGACTATAAGACTGCCAGTCAACATGTAGACAGGTTGGACATTGCCATGAAGCGTGATTTGCAGCAGATGCAAAGTTCCCAAGAGTTGACTACAGAAGTCAATGCTATAACTCGAAGCCTTTCTCGGACTGATCTACCGTACAAAGAAAGAGCAGTGTTACATGAAAAACAAGTGCAACTCCAAGGGCGACTGAGAAGGCATACAACTTCATGGGGTGATAATCTGGAGTTAGCACCATCCCCCCTAGATGGGCAGTGGTTACCAAAGCCTGCTATTTATGCACTTATTGATCTTATGGTTGTTATATGTGGGCGTCCTAAAGGGCTATTTAAGGAGTGTGGAAGGAGGATTCAATCTGGATTGCATATGATATACGGTAAGTCACACTACTTTTTCTTTTTATTCTTTTCCGAATATTTTTTTAGCTGGTTTAGGTATAATGAGTTCGGTTCAGCTGAAGAGTCATCCAAGTTCAACTGATGATTCAAGAATCATTTGTTTGACCTTATGGAAGGAGCATAGTAGGAGGATTTTTGAAGGGGTGGTTATCTAAGAGACGAAGCTTTGTATGGAATGCCTTGTCTCCTTATGTGGCATTGGGCATCCACTAGGAGGAATGAACTCTTAGGGGCATCTTTTGAGTTATTATGAGGCTAATTAGGATGATTTGTTAAGGCTAATTAGGATGTTTTTTCCTTCCAAACCCTCATTAGTGGGATTGTAAAATATATTGTAATTATGGTCTTATTGAATAGAATCTCTTAGAATCTTTCAGAAAAACATTAAAAAAGTTGACAATTAAGAGGAAATTGTTTGCTCCGGTCATTATCAATGGCTAATTGTTGCATTTCCTGAACCATGCTAAAAGACCTGGCCTATGATTCCTGCAAATATCACTTAGTTCATATGCTGTCTTCTAGGTTTGATATGGCATATGATTCCTGCAAACCTCACTTATGTTTGACCAGATCACTTATTTCATATACAACGACATTTCATTCTAAGAAATGTTCTGAATGAAGCTAAATTGTCTTCTTTCATGCAGAGGAGCTAGCGAAGCTTGGAATCACTGACGATGTGAGAGGTAAGTTCTGTTGTATACATAGATAAAGAGGACATGTTCAAGGTTCTCCGAGCTGCCTGGTGTCTCTAGATGATTGTACCTTCTCACAACTAAGACATTCTTTGTGAAGTTCTCTTTTATTTTTTATTTCAGAGGTGGATTTGCAACATTCAGCTATTTGGATGGTGGGTGTATATTTAATGCTTCTGATGCAGTTCTTGGAAAACAAAGTCGCCATGGAGCTCACAAGGTCAGAATTTATTGCAGCTCAAGGGGTACGTAATCAAAATAATCATAGTGCTTTTTTTTCCCCCTGAGAGTGACAGCTGACAAATTCTTATTACTCAAGACAATCAACTATACAAAAGACATCAGTACATTGTTTCTTTTTATTTTTTCTCCTCGAGGAAAAGATAGAAAATTTATTTAATCATAAGAGAAAAGTATTATTAATAATAATAAGGAAAAAAAGGTATACAACCCTATCATCAAAACGACAATAAGAGGTTCTTGTTCTAATACAGAGGCATTCCAAAGGTAATATCAAATGCGAACTCAGCTTAAGCTATGCTGTATTCCATACTCCAACCATAAAATTACAATGATTTCCGCAACTACACATTCCTTTTTATGTTTTAATAAAACATCAATGAAAAAGAAGGTAATAACACAATGTGTTAGCCCCCTATGAGATACCCTGAGGTAAAGAGTCAGAATTTATTTGTTTCACTACCCTTGCCTTCATCCTTATCTTTCTCATCTTGCACTTCAAGCTATGCAGTTAAATCGGAAAGCGGCCGCAGCGCGGTCAAGGACCGAATTACGATTTAGCGGGATTAATTGGTCAATTTTTTCAAAATATATATTTTAAAATTTAATCAGTCATAGATTGCAAAAATAGATAATTAATGAAAATGGTGTAAATTTGTAATTCTATAATTTTACTAATTATCTGCCAAGCTAGTTAAAAAGAAACAAAAAGAAAATTGTAGATTATTTTAACATCTAAGCTGCCAAGACAAACATTCAGAAGCAAAATGGATGGACTTAACAGGAAAACCAACCTACCTATCCCATTAACCCATGAAGGTAAATCGTATTACTTTGCACCGAAGATATTTCTAGAAGGGTCACTTTATACAAACAAAATACTCTATATCTAGAGGATTATGCCAATATATTCTAGACCAAGAATAAAGGAAGTCATGACATGAGAATCTTGAGTTTAGGTTTTTTTATTGTTATTATTTTTTTATACATAACGATAAATCGGCGAGTCGGTTAGGCCTATTAATCGGTGACTCGCTGATTTTTCACCGATTAATCGGTGTCTGCTAAACCCCAACCGATTTCACCCAATTTGGTTCGTTCAAATCCCAAATTGCGATTAATCAACAATTTTTCACCGCATTAATAACTTAAACTTCAAGTTGATTGAAACCCACCATCATCCCTTAGCCAATCAAAACACTCACACTCTATGACAATAAATGACCATTAAGCCTTATTTATAACCTACTCAGCATATTAGACAAGCAACCTAGTTTCCTAAACTGAAAACAAACCTAAACCTAAGTGGCTTACTAGCTTCTAAAGGGAGCTCAACAAGAAGCTAACAAATAATTCTACGGGCTACTAGCCTAGGCCCATGGGCTAGCACGGAGCTAGGAATTCGAGATGACCCGGACTATTAATAAATTATCATAAATATATAATATATGGAGTAATTTTTAATAATAATAAAAATATTGTTATATAAAAAATAAAAAAATAAAGCATATAATAATATAATCTTATGATCATTATGGATCTAAAAATAAAAAATTCTCAATAAGAGTGTAAAGTTCAAGCCCGAGTCAGCCCACTAATGGCTTTGCCCTTGCCATGGGAAAAACAATGGACCGACATATTTATATAAATAAATCAATAAACTAATATTTTGATCTTATTTCGATTATCCTCTAAGTAAAGATAATCCTCAAGCTGCGATAGTAAAATTTCAATCATCAAATCAATTAGTTGAAGAACCTTCCAAGAAAACTTCAACCTCAGGTTTTGGAAACCATAACTTTGCACCTTCAAATAAAATCATGAAAGATAGTCTCGGAAAAGAACCAAGAGTGTATCCCCATTTTTGTATGCATGTCAAATAGAGTGGTCTTGTATTGTCTCTTGACGCTTGCCCAAATAAGGTCTTGAAGAGTGAGAATCGGTGAGATCGGCTAATACCTGCGGCACCGACAACAGGCCTACCAGTTCGTGTGGCAGAATCCGGACGACACTCTTATCAATGGTGGGGGTGGCATGCAGCGGCAACAACGGTGGTTGTGGGGTGGTTTCATTTATAACTCTACTTTCCTCTTTTCGAGTCTCTCATTTTCCTCTCACCAGATCTTCTTCAGTGTGAGTTTTCCTCTGTTTTTCATCTTCCCCATTGCTTCGATGTAGGCCTTCCTTTGTTCTTCACATCCCCTCTTCTCTCTCCCATGCGTATCAGAACTCTCTCTTCGTTGCCTCGTTTCATTGCTTCAAACATCATCTTGGTCTTCTCGTACAGATCTTCCAATACTCTTGTTTCATCTATTGAATCTCTTCCCAGTCTATTTTGATATCAAACAATGAAAATTGCTTACACTCAATTCAAGTCCAACTGTCCAAGTACAATAGATGGTCATTAAGCGTTATTAATAATGTACTCTGCTTGCAAGGCAAGCAATCTAGTTTAAGTTTCCTGAACTGAATAGAGAATAGAACCCTAAACCTAAAGTGGTTTCTTAAGGAAGCTAAGCAAAACTCTACGACTACTAGCATGGGCCCATGGGCTAAACAATGTACCGAACCACTTTAATAAATTAAATAAACTAATATTCTGATCTTATTCTCATCACATAAATCTAGGTCATCTTGATAGGAACAATAAGGCAAAAGTTATCAAAGAAACGAGTATCAATCTTGGTAATGAACAATGAAAATAAAGATTACAAAGATCTAACACAGATTTGTGTTGGAACCTAAAATAAGAGTTTTAAACCCCCAAAACCATCCTTCAGTTTATTAAAATGAAAAAATTGAATACACAAATAAAAGTTGGAAATTTGAGGGGAAAAAACCTTAATGGGCCAGCTTGGTGAGACCCTTTAGGGACCACATCTATCTACCATAATTTTATTTATTTATTTATTATTTATTATTATTATTATTATTATTATTATTATTATTATTTTCTAACATAGATGACTAACAAAAGGATCATACTTTGCAAAATATGCCTATGTTAGGCATCAACCAGTCCAGTGAAGGTTTCAAGTTCAGTTTATCTGCTGCAATTAATTGTTATCAGTATGTATTGAAAGTTCTGTTATATATGCATTTTGTACCACAATTATTGATATCTCTTCCTTTAATCTTTCCGCTGTCACATTGCAAACATTACCCACGAAAATGTCTTACTGAATTTCTTAGTACTTGTGAATTGTGACCAAGTGAACAAATTCTGCTTCTTGAGGCGTACTCCTTATGCATATTTATTCCTCAAAGATGAATAATGATAAAATGAGAGAAGACAGTAAATACCCCCCAGAGGCAAAGAAAATTTTCAACTTACATTTTTCTTTAGTGTTCTTCTGGCGTGTATTTTAATTCTCCTTTACTGTTACGTAGTCTGGCGTTCAACTATTTCACAAGTCGTCAGCATATATTTCATTGCAATTATATCATGAAGAAAATTAAGATTGGTCTGTTTCACATGCAGGCTTTGAAGCAGATGAAAAATTGGCTTGTGCGTTTTCCAACTATATTACACCAATGTGAGAGCATAATTGAGATGCTTAGAGGACATTATGCTCATTCTCTTGGCTGCTTTCATGAAGCAGCTTTCCATTTTATTGAAGCAACAAAGGTTTGTTGTCCTCTCAGAGGTCTCAGTGCCTTTACATTCAGTTGAAGAGTATTATCTTGATCAAATTGTTATTATGTTTATAGCTATTTGGAACATTTGTAGTGTAAAGATCTGTCTTTGTATATTTCAAATGAATTTCATGATTTTTAGTTGAGATGCTTAGAGGGTAATATGCTTATTCTGTCGGCTGCTTTAATGAAATAGTTTTCACTTTATTGAAGTAGCAAAGGTTTTGTTAAATTGCCATCCACTCTAAAAGCTTAAGCTTATAGCGAAGGCATATATTATCAAGTGTCAAGGAGCGCAAGCGCTGGAAAATGCCTCAGTGGTTGTGCTAGGTGTGAATCTTCACCCTATACGAACCAAAACTCTGATATCATGTTGAATTTTCATCTACTCTAAATGCTTAAACTTATTGGGAATGCAAACCTGGCATATGTCAAGTATCGAGGTCGTGGATGGGTGGAGTAAACCTTTTAGTCTCAATAGGTTTGTTTTCCTCTAAGAGGTTTCAATGCCTTGCCGTTCGGTGTAAGAGTATCATCTTGGATCGAGTTGTTGTTATGTTTATAAATTATGACTATTTGGATTTATAATGTCTGTAGTATTTATGAATTATGATTTTTGTGCCTTCATGTATTTTAATTAAATTATCTATTTTTAATTGGAATGCTCTCAACTATCATAACTATCTTGCATAAAGAGAACATATATCTTTGAGAAGCATTTGTATTATTTAGCAAAGGCAACGACTACTCCACACCACCATAAGTACTGTCTCGCACCATTACACTCCCACACCACCTGCTTTATTTCCCACACCACCACTACTTTCCCACACCACCATTATAAACAAGCAAATCAGAAATTTTCTCTAAAACGCAAAACACATTTTTCTCCCCCATTCAAATCTTCCCTCGCATTTGCCCTAATCGAATTCTTCTCCCCCATTCATTTGATTGGTTCGATTGCTCTCCCCCTTCTCTTGCTTCTCCACTCTCTTCCCCATTCGATTGGTTCGATTGGTTCACGACCGGCTCCACTCTCTCCTCCATTCGATTGCTTCACTCTCTCCAGGTTTGTTTGCGAAGTTTCCTATGTAAAAGTTCCGCAATTTCTTGAACTTCAGCAATTTCTTGAACTTATGTAAACCTCAATTCACAGCCCAAAGAAAAAAATTTCAAGAACTTATTCATTTCTTGCAAATTTTTTTGAAAACATATGTAAACTTCAGCAATTTCTTTAGAAAATGTACTGTTCGCTTGGACAAATGCAAGAGTTCGCCATTTCCGCTTGAACAAATGCAAGGGTTCGCCATTTCCTCGCATTAGTCCAGGCAAAAAATCTCGCATTGGCCCAGGCTAGGTTTTTGCAAATCCTTGCATTGCTTAATGCGAAAGGGTAAAAACAATTTTTTTTTCATACAGATTTGCATGACTCTAGTAAAATAGCTATAACTTTGTCATTTCAAAACATTTTAAAATGATTCAAATTGTGTTTATTAGATAACTCAGAGTAGTACAATTTTCGTGATTTGATGAGCTTGAGAATCGGTCTCGATCAGGCATATAAGTTAGCCGAAAGTCAGGGACACTACCTCGTTTTCATTGCGAGACAGATTTGCGCGACTTTAGTAAAATCATCATAACTTGCTCATTTCATAACATTTTCAAGTGATTCAAATTGTGTTTATTAGATAACAGTACAACAATTTTCGTGTTTTGATGAGCTTAAGAATTGGTCTCGATCGAGCATATACGTTGGCCGAAAGTCAGGACACTACCCATTTTTATTGCGAAACAGATTTGCACGGCTTTAGTAAAATCACCATAACTTGCTCATTTCAAAACATTTTCAATTGATTCAAATTGTGTTTATTAGATAACTAAGAGTACTACAATTTTCGTGTTTTGATGAGCTTGAGAATCGGTCTCAATTGAGGGTTTAAATTAGTTGAAAGTTACCCTGTTTTTATGTTACTGTTTTTGGGTGGTGTGAGTTGGTAAGAAAAAAAAGTATATGTTGGTGTGAGACAGTATATATAGTGGTGTGGAGTAGTGGCTGCCTTTAGCAAAAGGAAGATATTTCCCAGATTTATCATAAAGGTAAATGCTGGTCTTACTTGGGACAGATAAGCAGTAGGATTGAACCATTTGACCTTGTTGGCAGCTGAGAGTGAAGCATATTAAGCTCAACAGGAACAGAAAGGTGTCGTTTCACACGTTTAGAGACCAACTTATCAGCTCTATCAGGTTTCATCCTGGGACTTCACTTTTGATGCCTCCAAAATCAGGTTTACACACCAATTGTCCCCAAGTTCTTGCAGAATTTCGGTTTCAAGGTTCATGCCAGATCTTGATGCTCTTTCCTGAGCCACATCCCATTGAACATGTTTTTGGCAGTATGTCTGCTTTTGAGGACAGTTTTCTAAGCCCGCGAACTGTTTGAGGAATGAAATGATCCAGAGTTATGCCATCTTGATCTAGCTTTTCTAAACCCATCGAACCTGATAGATTTATGATGACTTGCTACTTGGAAGACAAGCCTACAAACTGCTTCCTTATTCTACTAGTGTAGAACTGGGATTCCAAGGCCACCATGTCATGGGAAGACACACTTGACTTCTAACTTGTGGGGATTATTTTACTTTCAAGAGAGAGGCCATTTCATAAGAACCGCATGTATACTTTGTTCATCTCATTCTATAACTCTGTTAGGCACGAAGATGCCTCTGATCCATAGCACATGGAGCCTGAATATGCTGAACACCCAGCATGAGAGGAATCTTGACTTCCATCCTTGAATTCTTGTTCTGCCAATTTTGCTTATAAACTGTCCATCCTCAATACAGTCATCAAGGATTAAATTACTTTGCTTCTGTGAATTACAATGGAATTGCAGAAATAAGGTCAACTGGCAGATGACCACATTAGAAAAATTACGATGAAGAAATGGTGATATAGGCAAAAACGAAATTGAAGGCACGATTTTTAATTTCAGTCCTAAAACGAATTTTCCACCCTTACACAAAGTGCAAGCATGAGATGGACTTCACTGCAAATCTCCTAGAAGAATTGCAATAGAAGTGCAGAAATAAGGATGCATGCTTGCCATGTTAAATGTGGAGATAGAGGCAAAATCTGAATTGAAGGCACGGTTTTTGTTTACATTCTTAAAACAAAAATCCTGCCCTTCCACAATCTAGCATGAGATGGGCCCCACTGCAAATATCTCCCGTATATAAAGAACTGGAATTCACCTGTTACTATTTTGTAAAATTTAGGACACGTCTGAATAGCAACCGTATCACTTCGAAAATAACTACAACTTGAACAAACCCTTACGATGATCTTTCTTGAGAACATGTAGCTAATTTAAGATGAGCTCAACACAAAATAAAATGTATGCATGTTACTGGTTAAGGTCACATATCATCTAACTGAGTTTCTTGTCCAGCTCTCACAGAGCCGATCAATGCAAGCCATGTGCCAGGTTTATGCAGCTGTCTCTTACATCTGCATTGGTGATGCCGAATCATCTTCCCAGGTGAAAATCTTTGCTTTGCACAATGTAGTTGTTTCCATCCAAACTATTATTACTATTTTTATTTTCTAACTCTTTGATTTGTCCCAATAGAAAAATGTTTTGACTATAGAACTGCGTCTTTTTGGCAGGCAATGGATTTGATTGGACCAGTGTACACAATACTAGATTCTTTTGTAGGGGTT
The DNA here is from genome assembly GCA_963556465.1 of Berberis vulgaris. Classification (NCBI taxonomy): domain Eukaryota; kingdom Viridiplantae; phylum Streptophyta; class Magnoliopsida; order Ranunculales; family Berberidaceae; genus Berberis; species Berberis vulgaris. Next base: position 64,528,888 of record OY747129.1, on the reverse strand, counting down.
CGAGAGAAAACCGTTGTTCTCTTTGCTTATGGTCTTCTTCTGATGAAGCAGAATAATTTACAAGAAGCACGGTACTAGTCATCTTCGATTTTGCATGTTTGGGTTTCTTTCCCTTTTATTTTTTTTTTCTTATTTTTTTCGTTGTTATTAATCTTATTGTTGTATTTTTCCTTTCTTTCTTCCCTGACTTACATTCGTTGCTAACTGAATTCAGCATCCGGTTGGCCACTGGCTTGAGGATAACACACCAACATTTGGGCAACATTCAACTTGTATCACAGTATTTGACCATCCTTGGGAGCTTGGCTCTTGCCTTGCATGATACTGGACAAGCCCGGGAGATTCTCAAATCCTCTTTGACATTAGCTAAGACACTTTATGATGTACCAACTCAGATCTGGGTGCTATCAGTTCTGACAGGTTTTCTCTAATCTTTCCTACTTTTATTGCATTTGGAAACTGATATAGTTCTGTAAATAGTACGACGATAATTCTCTGAGAAATAACATAGAAAAACACAGATATCAGCAAAGGGACATCTTGCTGCTGATAACTCCAGGCAACAGGATCTTCTATATGAAAGAAAATTTTATTGAGATTAATCTCAATATCCGTCCATTTTATTTATTTATTTATTTTTTCCTATTTTATTTAACATGGTACGAAGTCTCTCCTGACTCACCAACAGTGATTACAATTAACTAAAGACATAGAGGATTGAGTTAAACTCCAAAAGCCACACACAACACAAAATATTCACTAGTGGTTCTTCAAAAACCCTAAGACAGCCACATAGGTCTGCCTAGACCCTGCGATTAAACCCCAAAGAGCTAGGGAAACAACTCCAAATCCAAATCTTCTTATCTTAAGGCTTTTCATGGACTATGCTTTGTATATGAAAAACTAGGTGTTGGAGAGGAAATTCTCAATGAGTTTTGTTACGATGAAAAATGAATGCTATAATTTGCTCTTTCCTAAAAAATATGAAGGTTTCTCCTATTCCACAGGAACCACACGATAATGTGTGGAAGCCTATACCAAATCCAATCTCCGAAAATAGTCAGGTTGTCCCTCTTCCAATTGGTAAGCCAATCTTTAATAAAACTTAGAGTGTGTTTGGTTGCATGAAATCTTATTCCATGAGAATTCATGAGGGGATCACCTACATTTAAGCTAAATTGAGATAACACTTATCATCCACCACTAGATTTTGTGATCAGTGGTGGTGGGAATGAAAGTCTCATGAATGAGAATCCCACTCCTTACCCCTCCCCCCCCCCCAAAGCACATGATTTCCACCGTTGATCACAAAGTCTAGTGGCAAGGAATGTGATTTCGCGAAAGATGTCAAAATTTCATAAAATATTTCTTTTTTTTCGAGTAACGAAATTTTCTTTTGAAATCCAAAATATTTATTTCTTTCATTAGGCCAATCTCAATTTTTGTACATTTTTAACCCGTTATAACTTTAGTTTAGTATTAAATTTTGTTATATAAGTGATTCTTATACAATATGTAATTTGTATGACATTATGATTCTCATGGGACTCTTTATGTAGTATCTAAGAGTTTAAATTGCTTAAATTATATTGATAACTTCAAAATTACAATTGAAATTTTTACTTTTTTATACACAACAGAATACTTCTTAAAATCAATTTACCGAAATTACCTATAAACGAAATCACAATACTTGCGTAGTGGTGTAAGATAGGGTTGAAAACTAAACTAACGGTTCGGTTTTTCACCCAAACTGATAACCGAACCGACCGACTGAAACCAACATAAAATCGAAATAAAACCGAACTAGCCGACTATTTTAATGTATTATATTATTTTTATATAATATATACTATTTTTATATATATTCGGTCGGTTTGGTTTTGTCGGTTAAAATCACATAAAAATTAAAAATCGAACCGACAATATCGATTTTGAATTTTTAAAACCGATCGATTCGGTCAGTTTAGTCAGTTTTTTGTTCAACCCTAGTGTACGATGAATGTTACCTCAATTTAACTAAAATGCAGGCGATCCCCTTATGGATTCTCATGAAATAGAATTTCATGCTATACATTCTTAAATGCCAACAAGATTTCTTAGTTTTCCATGTACTTATAAATCAATTGCGCATAACCTGTGTAGTTAAACGACGTTATAATGCCGATATAACTTCGATATAACGCTTATCGAGGGTGAGCTGTTACGTTGACATTATCATGTTATGGTATCACAGCTCCGACATAACGGCGTTATATGGCCGTTATTGAGATAACGTTTTTTCATTAACTTCGTTTTAACGTTTTGATCTAATACATAAAAATAAAAAAAAATCACCAATTTCATTATCGATCGAACCAAAGCCATAGACTCATAGGAAAGGACCAGAGCTTGCTGTCGCCAATCGACAAAGAACCAGACCTATCGTTTGACAGAAAACGAGAGAAGAAGACGAAGAGTCGATTGCACTCTCTATTGCGATATCAGTCTCATACGAAGGGAAGATGCTTTTTATTATTTTTTTGTTTTTAATTTAATGTTATGAACATGATTTACCTTTTTTACTCTATAATACATTAGTACTTTGTGCGGTATTAAAAATATATTTAAAAAACTATTTCGTTATATCTCAATATATCCCGTATAGCCTATAACGCTCTTGGACCGTTATGGGTCCGTTATCCGTTTTAACTGCATAGCACATAACGGTATTTAGGAGCAGCTGATTTAATTGATTCATCTGCCTGGTCAAAGTACGCAACCACTTGGAACATCCAAACCCCATTGCAGTTAAGGCGTTGAGGCGAGGTGGACGGGGCTGAAAACGCCTGAGGATGCCTCAGTGAAGTGAAGCGGTCTGAAATTTTTTTTATAGATGCTCTATAATAAATTGAAACATACCACCATAATAGTATACATCATCATTTTGATAAGTATCGTAAGTAAATATGTACAAAAAGTTACACAACTACCTAGAATCGAAATGGAAATATAATAAAGTTGTATAGCATAGCGAAAAGAACACTACATAAGTTTCAAGTAACTAGCAAACATCCACTAAATTATTAAAAATCAATCATCTTGAAAGAATAGAAATTTGGGAATATTGATCATTTGTTAGAAGAAATTGTTGGAATGGTTGGTAAAAATCCACAAGTATGATCACTATTGGTATTCCAAAAGCATAAAAATCATATAATTATGCTATGAAAAATCAAGATTGATGTTGATCACAGATTGATCTAAACATATGTTTTCTCCAAAAAAAAAGTATGACAAATTTATTAACACTTAAAACCATTATATTTTTTTTTAATCAAATTTATCAAATATTACACCAATAAACATGAAACCCTAGAGTGGGTTACATATGGGTTGTAAATGGGCTGCAGTTGGGCTGGTTGCAACCATTTTTAGGTTGAGGCGGCAAACGCCTCATTTCACCACACCTTGCCTCACTTTGAGGCAAAATTCTGTAAAAACGCCTTGAGGCGCGCTTCAGGCACGTCTAGGCGGTCGCCTGACTACACTCTTAGAAAGGTTGTCAAACTTGATGATTATGCTATACTGGCTGTCAGACCCTTGGAGGAATTGATGTTGCCCATGACAGGCTATTGTTGTGGCTGAAAGAATTAGAATTTTTACCAAAAGTTGGCTTGAGCAAGGTGAGTAAAAACCATTTATTAGTGAAACCTTTTGCATCCCTTTTCATAGAATTTGATTCTATCCTTGATGAAGTGACGGTCCTCTAAACGTCACCAGCTGCTCAGTGGATCTACTTTACATAAAATGCTCATGTATTCAACTATTGTGTTGCTTTGAAGTTTCTTGGATCTTCCAAGAGAGATTACGATGCAAATTGGCTTGGAAGTTTATTCCTTGTGTCGTTTGTTGGACTACTTGGTTAGAGAGGAATAAAATGAGGTTTGATAGCAGTTGGTGAAGAATGGCATGTCATCAAGAGGCATGCATTTCTTTTGTACAATGGGAGTCCTTTGTTTTTCAATAATAACAACCGTTATGTATGATGCTATCTTCTTTTCCTCTTTGATAAGTTTTGCCATTTGTAAAAATTTTAAAGAAAAAAAAAGGTAAAAGTCTTACGTTTCTCAACATCCCACTTGTCCATAGTAGCAAGCAAGGGTCTATATGTTTTCCATCTATTTTTTCTCATATTGTTTAAAAATATTTGAAGAACTGTATGCTAACGCCCACAAAAACAAATAAAATATAAACAAATTTTTTTTTTTTTTTGAGAGAGAGGTCTAGAGGTAGATTGTCTAATTATCTAAGCTTATTTGTTGGTTGTCCCAAAATAAGGTTGGAATCTCGCAACATCTTTATTTGGGAATCTTTGAATTCCATCCCTATCATTTCTACCTAGTGAACTACAACATTGCCTTAATCAGACCAAGAGCCACTTTGACGACTTTTGCTAGCTTAAGCTCGTCTTCCCCTTTGGAATTAGAAAAACCAATTAAAATATGAGGACCATGCGAAGCACTTGCATCTTTTTTCCATCTTCCAATTTCTTTGTGAACTATGCCCTAAACGTGTCAATCTCGTGAGAGAAAACCACCACCATCCACCTAAATGCCAGAGTCGGCTTCAAGGCTTCATCGATACATCTTACTGGACTAGATTTCTATGATCCAATTTGGATATTACGGTTTTATATGTTACTCTTGGATTGGCTTTGGGATTGAGCTTTTTGAGGAAATTTTGGATTGGATTTTGGGCCTGAGAGTTTTGAAGAAAATTGAAAATGTTGACAGATCCGATGTTCACATTAGATATTTTGACACCTCGACTCATAAGTCGTGGAGGATGGTGTATTAGAAAGGTGCCTAGCCTGAAAGGTGGTGATGGTTGTGTGCCACACATTTAGGCAATCATTGTACTTTTCGGCTCTGGCAGACATTGTGACCAATGGTACCATATGTTGGGGAGGGTTTGATCTATGCTAAGACCAATTTGTCGGGTTATTCTGGAGTGAGCCTTAACACCTAAGGCATAAGCCTTTTATAAGTGTATACTTAATTAAAATAAATATACAAATACTTAATTAAAATAAATTTTATGTATAATATTAATTTAATATAATAAGTTGACACATTATTGGAACCATTACAAATGTTAAAATATAATCTGGCAAAGTTGCACACTTCAGCCATGAAGTGTATGAAAAGCGTAAATGTGTAAGGTATGAGGCATAATAAGCCTTTGACACGTTTCGACTTAGAGAGCAACATAAAATTAGTTTTCTTTTTTTTTTCTTTGGCCTCCAAAAGTTTATGCATGTGCCTTGTATGTATGCGTTTAAGTGAAGGGAAATTTGGGGTTTAAGAGAACTGAAACAGTCAAGAGGTAATCAACATAGTTGACTGTTGTAGTCAAAGTGAGTATGGGATTTAGACTAAATTAGTTTTCGAAATGGGGAATAAATCAATTAGGCATAAATTAAAGGGGCCAATGTAAAAATAAAAATGAAAATCGAAAACTAATGATTAGTTTAGAAAGGTCCAAGCCTGTCTATTTGGGTCGTATCTAGGTGTTGTGTCCTGAGTCAATATATTTGTTTTTTGTTTATTAAATTTTTTTTCCAAAGTCAAATTCATAACATCTCATTGAACTCAATACCTTGATTGTCAAAAAGGTTGACGAGATTCTATGGTACTCTTATTAATAAGGATGCACGGACTCATCGCCAAACCTTCATTTTGCGAGTCGAATACGTGTCAGACACAAGACACGCGCCTGACACGTATTCGACACGCGGTCAACAGATCCTACGTGTTGACCTACTCGCTATGCAGTTAAAACGGATAACGGACCCATAATGGTCCAGTAGCGTTATAGGTTATAACGTGATATATCGGTATATAACGGAATATTTTGTTAAATGTATTTTTAATACCCCCATAAAGTATTGTGTATTATAGAGACAAAAAAGTAAATCATGTTCATAGCATTAAATTAAAAAACATCAAAACATTAATAAAAAACATCTTTCCAATGAGATCGCAATAGAGAGTGTGATCGACTATTTGTCTTCTTTCGTTCTTCTCTCGTTCTCTGTCAACCGACGATGTCTAGTTCTCTGTCAACCGGCGAGGTCTAGTTCTCTGTTGATCGCCGACGGCGAGCTCTGGTCCTTTTTCGATTGAGAATGAAATGGGTGATTTTTATATATATTAGAACAAAAAGTTAAAACGACGTTATTGAAAAAAAAAACGTTATCTCAATAACGGCGTTATATCGGAGCCGTGATACAAAAGCATGATAATCTCATAACGTAACGGCTCACCTTCGTTAAGCGTTATAACGTTGTTTTAACTACACAACCTGCTCGGACACGCGCTCGACACGGTCTGGACATGGCATTTAAAATTTTTTGTTTTTGTTTTTTCACTTGGGTGCATCCCAATTGAGGTCTTTTCTTTTCTTCAGTGGATTGCACAGAGCCACAAAAGAAACAAAGAGAACCGGAAAAAAAAAAAAAAAAAAAGAAAGCTTTTGTCGACCACCTTCATTCCACTGTCCCTCCTTTGATCCTCTCCCTCTTGTTTCTCAAAGAAGAAGAAATTTGCCAAGGAAGAAGATGAACTCGCCTTGGTTCAGATCCGTGCCAAGGAAGAAGAAGATCTTGCGTGGTTGTTTCAATTTCTTGCCGAGGAAGAAAAATGGTCTCGGCTTCAGATCTGTACTGAGGAAGAAGACAATCTCGTTGGTTATGTTCATAGCCATGAGTGGAGATCGCCGTCTCTTTAGTTTCTTCCTTTCATGCACACCCTCTGTCTCTTTAGTTTCTTTGTGTTATGTTATAGATAAGAATGATGGCCATGCTTCTGATTAGAAGAAAAATCAAATATATTGCCAATGGTGTTATGGCCGAGTGGTTAGGGCTGTGTGGGTTTGGGTTTATCCCCCACGTCCTAGGTTCGAGACCCGCCGGCGGCATGGTTACTTTCTTATGGTGTTGACCTGTAGGTCGCACCTTGTTGATAGGTTATGGGATCCTATAAAAACCCAACTCGCTTTCCCAAAAAAAAAGAATGATGGCCACATGTTAATGGACTGGAATCCAAGGAAACAAATCTTTTTTTTATTGAAAAAGAAAGAATTAAAAAGAACAAACAAAGTTTTTGCAATCACCGGTAAAGTCTTAACATTAGTTAATGGTAGGCAAGGAAGGATTATTTTATAAGTAAAGGCAAAGAGGTCAAGGACATGTGGTGTACACCCTCCGTCTCTTTAGTTTCTTTATGTTATGTTATGATAAGAATAATGACCCACATGTTAATGGACTGGAATCCAAACAAACAAGTCCTTTCTTATTAATTAATGGTAGGTAAAAAAGGATTATTTTATTAGCAAAAGCAAAGGAGGTCAAGGAGACAATGAGGGTAAAAAAGAGACTCATTCTACTTCTTCAATTATTTTGTTTACAACTTGTTTAGCACACAAAATTTTCAAAGTAAGCAACATTATTGACAATTGACAAAGTTACACTAGTCAAAGAATTGGTTTGCATTTCCAATAGTGGCATTTCTAATAAATGGGTCTGAAGTTCTCCCTTGTTTACAATTTATTTATGTTAATATTTAATATATATATATATATATATATATAATATATATATATATATATATAAGGTTGGACGTGTCGCCGAGTCCTAATTTTTTAAAATTGCCAAGTCGTCGTGTCGTGTTCGTGTCCGACACGACACACGTGTCTGAGTCCGTGCATCCTTGGTCATTAATGGCATGGAAATCATCACTTTATAAGTGAAATCGTACACGACTTTTGATATGTGGTGTTTTGTTGTTTATCACAAAGACAAAGGCGGTATCCTGGGAATCACTTGATAATTGACGTTGTTATCTTACCTTTTCAATTGGTAAGATTTGTCATTCTTTTTTTTTGAAACCAACTTCACATCGTTTATCTTCAACCATTGATTTGGCATCTTAGTCGAACATGTGAGTTCCTTATCCAAAGCTTTGAGATAAACCGATACAATCATTGACAACTCTTTGCTAACTCCACATCAAAGAGAAATTTGCAATGCTCTTTTCAAAGTCACTCCCAGAGTTTGAAGAGAGATTTGCAATGCTCTTTTCGAAGTCACTCCCAGAGTTCTAGGCATAGCTTCAAGTTCATCAAGACACTAGTTTCTTGACCTTGGCTTTGGAATTTCTCTCAACCGGAGGATTGAAAGATCTATTCTGACAGCCTTGACCTAAGAGTTTCATTCATTTGGAAACCTCTCTGCATGCTCTGGTCTTTCCCCGTATCTAGCTTGCTGCATATTCTACAGTAGAGTATCACTTTGGGATTCCAACCCTACTCCCATTGTACCATATGGAATGTTGATCATGTTTATTCTCTCAGGAAAAAATAAATAAATAAGACATTATATGGTGATGCCATCTGTCATGATGTTTACAAAGCTGAGGTTTCACTTGAGTAGGTTATTTTTGCAACAATTGTTTACTCTATCTACTTAGGGGGATAGTAGTTTGAAGGGTTATATCCTTTGCCTTCCAAAAATTTTGGGGTTAATTCCCTTTGGATGACAAAATTCTCACCAGATACGCTTTTGGTGCCAAAAATTTCAATAATTACTCTTTGTGGACCATTTTGGATGTGGACCAGACGGTCATTCACATTTGCTAGTCAAGATCCATTTAAAGACTATAATTCTCTTCACTTAGAAGTCACATGACTTGTATGCAAATTCTCATTCAGCGAATCTCAAGTTCGGATCTTTAGTAACTTTTCTTGAAGTTGCATGAGTTGACCTCCTTTTAACCACCCAAACAATTTATGATCCATTTCTCACTGCCTTAAGATCAACCTTTCTAAGATCATCTTCCTCAACACTTCACCCTCCCAAATGCACTCCTACTTAGAGCCATTACAACACCGTCACAACCACTGCGATAGAAATATCAGACAATAAGAATGGTCTCTCTGATCAAACTCTCCACCTAATTGACTCATGTGGAAGTTGATTACCAAAGCAACAATTCAATTACACTAGGAATGGTGGTGTTGGTTCGGTGATAGGTGGAGTCGTGGCAATGTGCGAAAAGAGATAGGTGAGAGTCGGTGGAAAGTGAAAGCAGGCGGAGTGGCGGGTGAAGGTGGAATGGGGTAGTGGCTCACGAGGAAGGCGATGATGGAATCTCTGGTAATGTCCTGTCTTTCTTGGTTGCCATGTTTGGGAGGAAGAAATCTTGCAATCATTGGATCTCATACAATTAGTTGATTTTAGGGATGTTGTTTGTTTCTTGTGTGAGCTTATGTTAAGGTTATGTTAATCCGAAAATTATCTTGACCGATCAACGTGATTCACCATTGGGAGCACATCTAGAATGACACCCAAAGGGCAATAGTGAAAACTTTGGCACCAACCTTAAACTTTTGGAAGGCTAAGAGTAAATAACCATTGTTTGAATTCAAAATTTCCATTTGTGAAGTTTTTGTTGTTCTCTAATTCTTGAAGAGGGTATACAAACTGAAACCTCCAGATTTTAGGTTGATATTATTTCGTGTCAAAATGGGTGTTAGACTAAATGAGATCCACAATGAGTTGAAGATGGAGTGTAAGTCGACAAGTCATAATGGCGTTCATCAATCACAGGTCGAGACGAAAACACATATTGCAACACCCTTGTGAAAATGGATTGAACGATTTCAATTATAGAAATTATTTGAAAACAATTCAATTGAAAATCCTTGAGAAATTAACTTGCTGGATCTATAAAAGTGTCGACTAGATCGACCAATTAAATAGGTCATGAATAAAACTCAATCTATTGAGCGAGCAAAGGTTAGGATGAGAGTTGACCTATCAAGCAAATAGCTCGAAAGATGAGCTCATCCAGTCAATTCGACCTATCGGATAGGATAGACATGTTATGCACTTAAGACTAGTAAAGTAAAATAAATTTCCAGCACTTTATTCTATATAAATTCATCTCTTTTTGGCTATTCTACAACTCTATAAATAAGAGAGCCAAGGGATGTTGAAGGTACAACTTTAGAGTTAAAATGCCTCAACCTTCAACATCAAAAGAGAGTTTTTTGCATATGTTTTAAAACAATACAGATTTGATTTTGGCAAAGACTTTCATGTGTTAAAACTTCACACATCTTTGTCATCATTATACTTGTGTGTATGCAAGTAGTGTCCTTGGTCTCGATACGTTGTTGAGATCGCAAAGGAAATTCATTGAAGCAAGCTTCCATGTATAGAAGTTGGTTGCAAGTGGCGTACTTGCTCATTGTGGAATCATATATGGTTTGGTAAGTGCCTTGAGCGAACAATCTTGTAATCGTGATATTGTTTCACAGTGGATCTTTTCTCCATGGGTGTAGCTTATAAATTTGGTGTTGAAAACTCTATAAGTGAACCACGTTACATCGTGTATGTTTTTATTTTCTTGCACTTTATTCGCTATTGTGTGATTGTGCAAATTATTGCTAAATATCAAAGATCTTCCATTGAAAATTGAATATCGTATAAAAGATTTGTTTAGATCTAAAGTTTAGACTTTAGATCTTATAGATCTAGTATTGAATATTAGATCTATAAAATTTTTAAATCCATAAGTGATTAAACCAATCTAAGTTCACAATCTCAGTTAAATGTTGTTAAACGAATTATTCGTTACGTAAATGGGACACGTAAATGTATTATTTGACAATATGGGTGTTAGACTAGGTAAATACGTGGCTTACGCTGATAGCAATTGAAATTGTGACTTCTTACGAAACCATACACGGAAAAAGGTATTAGAGCAAGCCATAAAAGACAGATATAAAAATGAGAGAAGTATGCCACCTATATAGAATGGTTTAAATCTCTAGAAAAATGAGTGTCCTTATTAACAAGATATCTTTAAGGTTAAATGTCATCATAATTGACCTTGACAATTACAATTGAACCCGCAAGTTCGCTCACTTCAGCATTGAACCCCCGCACGTATGTCCTGCTGTGACATAGCCCAATCTCCCACTTGATCCTTGGAATCCTCCTCCTGAAAGCAAGCCACGTATGGACCCAACGTCTTTTCATCTAAACAAGACACATACATAACATGTTTATCTTTGGTAAAGCTCTTCACCACATCCCCAAATCCTGTCATCTAATTATCCTTTCTGCCTCTGATGTTAATCCTGAGCTGCTGCCAACCCCAATCAGCTTGGAATCATCTCTATCTTACTTAGGCTCATTTTCTTGGACCAAGACCTTCCTCCTCTTATAAGTTATCCCAAACTTGCGGCTCACTGGAGTTTGGGCTACAATGGACTGAGGCCTTATTGATACGATTTACCGACCTTTTGGTCAAAACACTTCTATTGGTACCATTAGGAGTTATTTGCTATTGAAATCCAAAGCTCAAGCACTAGCTGAGAAGCATACTTTGGTGGTTCATATTAGTGCTTTTGTTTTTGTTTCAGCTTTGTATCAAGAACTTGGGGAGAGAGGGAATGAGATGGAGAACTTTGATTATGAAAGGAAAAAGGTAGAAGATTTACAGAAGAGAATTGCTGATGCTCGGTCATCGATTCATCACATTGAGCTGGTAAATACTACTTTAACTCCTATATTACTGTACATGATAAATGTGATCAATGTTAGGCTGCGTTACAACCTAGATACATGGCCCCAGTTTGGTAATGTCATTCTAAATGTCATCATAGCAATTCAAAACTGTTCAATATATCCATGGACGGATTTGATTCTGATAATTTAGCTTTAATTAAGAAAAATATGGGGATGGGAAACATAGACTGGATTTGTTTGGATAATTTTTTGTCTAATATATCTGTATAGTCCCGTCGTTGACACCTGAAAACTCTCAGCGTACCATGAATGTATTTTTTCAACTTACTTTTGTATATTGTAATACAGATTGAAATGGTGAAAGTAGAAGTTGGGCCACTTAATGACATTGACATCAAAAAAGCTGTTGCTGGTCCATCAATGAGAGTCAATCTTGACATTCCAGAATCCATTGGTCTGTCAGCCCCAAGACCTGCTCCATCATCATCAAGGATGGTAGACATAGATGCAGTAAGACGGGGTAAGAGAAGAATGTAGCTATGTTTATCTTCTGTAAATTAAAAAAAAAAACAAAAAATTACTACTCTACTAAACTAACATGGAAAAGGGCCAATAGCAGTGTATCAAATCGTCAGGAGTAATCTCTCGCAACAGTTCATTTTATCGCTTGATTCACCATGACAAGATGTGTATTAACAGACTGTTTATGTTGTGAATCCTTTAGAATTTGTAACTTCACCAAATCATTTAGCAACATCTCCATTCCCTGTATATTATAATGTTTTTAGTTATTTAAATTAGTTAGATGATGAAACATTTCATAATGATGACCTCATTACAGTTTCTTCCCACCCTAAAACAACTAAGTCTGCCTTTGTTGCAAGTTTGATATTTTGTTAAAATTGAGAGTGATTTTTTTATGGATTTATTCAGCGAGACTTTTTTGGGTATGGAGTGTGTAGCAAGACCTTCACATATTTTGAATACGATCTTTACAAGTTGGAAAATATACACATAAAATGACTCTTCCCTAGACAATAAAATTTATTCTATGCCTTAATTGTTTCATCTATTTTTTAATTCTTTGTAAGAATATAAATAAACACAAAGTAAAAATGACTCCCTCCCCAACTAGACTATAGAACCTGCCTTGAACATAACGAGTCTAAGTAATAAGAAGTAATCCAATTTAGCATGCAATTGTGACACTACTTTTCCGTGGAAGTTCCTTTGGTTAGCATGGATATCCCATTGAAGTCTTTGTGTTCAGCCCAGTAGTGCTTCAGGAAAGATTTAGGGTAATTGTTTTCTGTCTTCTCATTAACCCAATGAAAGATATTTATACAAGAAGCACAACAGTAGCTTCCCTAATTTCGCATAATACCTAGCAATAGTTTAGGAAATATTAAACTTCTTTGAGGAAGTAGTTTCCTATAACAAAGCAAGTACCCATATATAGTCTATCCTAGAATAAAGGAAAGAATAAAGGAATAAACCACCTAAATAATCTCCTAACACCCCCCTTCAAGTCGGAGCATGCAAGTCTAAAATGCCCAACTTGTCAAGGAGAAAATCAAATTGCTTCTTCCCCAAAGCCTTGGTAAAAATATCCGCCAATTGGTCCGTCGTCGGCACATAAGACGGAGCAATAAGACCTTCCTGGATTGCATCTCGCATGAAATGACAATCAACCTCAATGTGCTTCGTGCGTTTATGAAATACCGGATTCTGCGCTATATGCAACGCGGACTGACTATCACAAAAAAAAGGAATCGCCTTTGGATGATGGATTCCCAAACTCAAAAGTAGACCCTTCAACCATTTTAATTCACAAGTAACAGAAGCCATAGAGCGATATTCGGCCTCAGCCGAAGAACGAGCTACAATATGCTGCTTCTTAGTTTTTCATGAAATTGGCGAATGCCCCAAAAACACAAACCACCCAGTGAGAGACCGTCGAGTAAGGGGACAGGTTGCCCAATTCGAGTCACACCAACCTGTCAAAGACAACTCACTGTCTGAACGTAATAGAATGCCTTGACCCGGGGATCTCTTTAAATGGCGAACAACTCGTAATGCAGCATCCCAATGTTCTTGTCTCAGTTCCTGCATGAATTGTGACAAGACATGAACCGAGTATGCCAAGTCAGGACGAGTAACCGCCAAATAGATAAGACGCCCAAGCAAACGCCTATAGGGCTCGGGATCCGTAAGAAAATGCCCCTTGGCACGCGCCAGCTGATGATTCTGTTCAATCGGGAATGAAGCCGGCTTCGAGCCCAATAGTCCTGCCTCCGAAATAATATCAAGGGCATATTTCCTTTGACATAAAAACAACCCTGAAGAGCTTCTAGCCACCTCAATGCCAAGAAAATATTTAAGCACACCAAGATCCTTCATATAAAAACATTGACTCAAATAGGCTTTGAAAGTCGTCACCGCAGCGGAATCATTACCAGAGATTATCAAATCATCAACATATACTAGGACGTTGATCTGTACAGACCCTTTAGAGTAAGTAAAGAGGGAATAATCGGAGTAGGATTGAAGAAAACCGTACCCCTTTAAAGCTGTCACAAGCTTTGCAAACCAACATCGAGGTGCCTGTCTCAAACCATACAGCGATTTACGCAAACGACAAACCAAATCAGAAGCAGTGGAGCTAAAACCTGGAGGAAGTTTCATATACACCTCCTCATCTAAATCGCCGTGAAAGAAGGCATTATGAACATCCATCTGATGCAACTCCCAATGCTTTGATGCTGCAATGGCCAGAAAAGCTCTAACTGTCACCATTTTCGCGACTGGGGCAAATGTCTCATTATAATCAATTCATTCAACTTGATGATTACCGAAAACAACTAATCTGGCTTTTAACCTCTCAATGCTACCATCTGAGTTGTACTTAATTTTGTACACCCATTTACTTCCGAGAGCTTTCTTTCCAGGATGTAATTTTTCCATAATCCAAGTGCCATTATCTTCCAAAGCACGAATCTCCTTTTGCATAGCAGTACACCATCTTATATCTTTTGCAGCCTCCTTAAAAGACTGTGGCTCAACACCTGCAAGAAAATTCCGGTGTTTCACAGTAAATTGATCACAACTAACATAATGTGCTATAGGAAAAGGCGTACCTGAGGGAGTGTGATATGGCGGAGCAGATGGAGCGAGAGATGGACTTTTCTTGATAACCGTATGTGTCACGAAGTCTCTCAATTTTACTGATGGGAACTTCTCCCGGAACCCTCGGCCCAAATTGTCCCACCCCCCCCGATCCGTCGGGAGCACCATCTACCCCCCCCCCCCTGACATCCGAGGATGAAGCGGCCACTGGTGGCACATCCCGAGCATTTTGACTCTGCACAGACGTGGAAGACTGTGGCTCAGCATGACTAGGCATGACGCTAGTCGTGGGAGAGATCGTTTGAGGACCGACGATGGCATCCTCGTGCATCACCCGATGATCCCCCATATCTTCAATAAACTCCTCCTGGACTCCCTCATTATAAGTCACATCACTGTCAAGGGGAGGAGTATGATTTGTGACTTCAACATTCAAATAAGGAAAGACATTTTCATAGAACTTCACATCCCTCGACACAAAAAACTCCTTTTTCTCAAGATCAAATAAACTCCATCCCTTCTTACCAAACGAATATCCCACAAAAACACATTTACGGCTTCGACTGGCAAACTTGTCACCTTTAGCTCGTTGATTATGGGCATAAGCTAAACAACCAACAACTCGCAAGTCACTAAAAGAATGTGTACAACCAAATAACATTTCATATGGAGTTTTGTTTAGGAGAACACTAGATGGAGTCTGATTTATTAGGTGAGCAGCGACCAAAACGCATTCTCCCCAAAAATAGATTGGCAACCCTCCTTGAAACCTCAATGCACGAGCGACATTGAGAATATGTTTATGTTTCCTTTCCACTCTTCCATTTTGTTGAGGGGTACCCACACAAGAGGTTTGAAATAAAATTCCATTAGCCACAAAGTAATCTTTCATGCAGTTAAACTCTGTTCCATTGTCACTACGTACAATTTTCAACTTTTGAGAGAATTGACGGTCAATCATGGCAATAAAGGACATAAACATCTTAAAAACTTTTCTTTTATCAATTAATAAATAAACCCACACAGCACGTGAATAATCGTCCACTAAAGTTAAAAAATAACGAGCACCACACGAAGAAACTTCATCATACGGACCCCATAAATCACAATGTATTAACTCAAAAAATCCGAGTTGATTTATTGTCACTTAAAGGAAAACGATATCTAGAATGTTTAGCACGATGACAAACTTCACATCCTTTATTCAAATGACCCCTAGAATTATTAAAAAGATGAAACAACTTCACTACTGTCTCGGAAGGATGACCCAATCGACTATGCCATAGCTCCAAGGACTTCGAACTATCAACCAAAACCGCTTGCACCTTTAATCCTTGCCGTAGGTAGTAAAGTCCATCTCGTCTCTCACCCGTGCCAATCACCTCCCTCGAATGCAGGTCTTGTATAGCACACAAGTTAGAATTAAATTGGACAAAACAATTTAGATCATCATTTAGTTGTGAAACCGAAATTAAATTGCAGTTTAACTTAGGAACAAAAAGAACACGTTGGAGTATTATTTTGTCCGTGAGTTTCACGACACCCTCCTTAGTAGCAACCACCGTTTGACCATCCGGAAGGCCCATGGGACATGGCGAAACTACTTTAGTATCCACTAAACAAGATTCATCACTAGTAACATGATGAGAACATCCAGTATCAATTATCCAAGAATCCATTTCCAACTTACCATGCAACCTGTTAGAAGGAGTGTGAGGATCAATTTTTACCGGTGGTGGAGGTGTAGCGCCGCCGACCATGGTTTAGGAAAAAAAAAATTTGAAGAAGCAATTTTGCTCTGATACCATGAAAGATTTAGGGTAATTGTTTTATGTCTTCTCATTAACCCAATGAAAGATATTTATACAAGAAGCACAACAGTAGCTTCCCTAATTTCGCATAATACCTAGCAATAGTTTAGGAAATATTAAACTTATTTGAGGAAGTAGTTTCCTATAACAAAGCAAGTACCCATATATAGTCTATCCTAGAATAAAGGAAATAATAAATGAATAAACCACCTAAATAATCTCCTAACAGAAGCCCTTTGGTATACCAGGATTTCCTAGAAGCACTTGAAGAACTTGGAAACCTTAGAGCGTCCACAGTCGATGTCACTCGAATAATTTCTAACTCATGCCATTGTGGTGAAATGTTGTGCAGTGGTGATTACATTTTGAGAGAAATCTCATGGGATATTTCAACAAACATGAGTTCCACGGATTTGACTACTAATCTTGTTCCCCCACAAACAAGAAACCAACCTTTTTTTTTTTTTTCCTTCTCTTCGTACACAACTTGCAAAAAGTATTGAGAACATGGGCTGGTCAAATGTCTCTCCCATTGTTATTGACTACTAATTTGAGAAATCACCATTTCTACTACCAATTTTTTTCTCTCCATTTGCAATCACAACTACAAGTGATTTTTTTAGTGCAATTGTCATGTGATTGACATCGAGTGGAGATGCTCTTAGATTGAAATGGAAGAGTTGTCGTGCAAACAAGTAGAGGCAGACATGGGATGGAATGGACCTCATTCTCTTCCTTCAGGATCGGAACAAGATATACCTCACTCCGACCTCATCTCATCCCAAACGGGTTCGGAACGGGACGAATGAATAGGTACTAAAACATTTGATGCAATGAAATATATATATATAAGATGATGAAGTCTGCAATGATTAAGGACTTAAGACTCTGAGATTAAGGGCTTTTCCATCAATAAAATAGGTTGATACCATAACAAAGATCGACTTACCACTCCTATTAAAATGTTACTTCTTATTGTCTAGTACAACTCGTTTAACATATATTTTTGAATTCTTGATTTTATTCCAATACATTTTTGTAGTGATCCTCTTGAGTCAATGTCTTAGCATCTCTCATAAAGAACACTATAAATAATATGGTTAAACCGAGAAATGTCATGAAAAGAAAAATTGACTGCAAACACCATCTCAATGATAAGTTTATGACATAAACATTGAGCAAATTTTGAGACAATTAGATGAATATGAATCCATCTTACATTCGTATTCGATATCGGGTTCCAGTGAAATTCGTATCTTAGACAAAGGGACTGCATGTATGACATCCAACACTTGAAATGTGCTTGTACTGTGCCCATTCATAAGGAATTGAAGGCAAAAATTAAAATGCATTTAATTGTAAAACTATCAATAGAAAACACTATCACACCAAACCAGTGAATATTTTGCAAATGAGAAAACATTAGAAAAGGCACATCCAATGTAAAAGAGATGTACATTGTATCAGGCAAGAAGCAAATCAAGCAAGAAGCAAATGGACCAACTCAAACATAGATGTACACTGTATCAGACATAGATTTGCATTAATTCGCAACTCCATCTATCCTCAAATCAACTAACAAAGCTAGTGCAATCCACTTCATAGTAAAGCTTTACAACATTTACACTACATGGTATATGAATTAACTCCAAACCAATCTCAATCTCTAGATCAACAAACTCACACACCCAACTCAAACTCCACTTACTCAACAAGATCATCCACACCAAAACCCAGAAAACCAAATGGTATTGAGCATATTTCTATTAGTTAGTACGAGACGTGATGGGATAGGCATGATTGAAAATCTCTATTCTAATCTCATCCCACTTTAGATCGAGACGAGACTAGATCAGAATGGGATTGATCAATCCCAATTGGCGTCGGAGAAAATTGGGATGGGATGCTCATCCTTTTTTTGTTTTGTTTTTCTAAAAAAAAATGGTTTAATGAATTTTGAAATTGTAGTGGGGCTTTATATTCTAAGCGGCGTTCTAGAGTGGTTTTAGCGGTGTGCATAGAAGACAGAAAGAAAGAGGAAAAGAAGAAGAAGAAGAAGAAGAAGAATGCGAATGGTTATATCTAGGCGCAGCATAGCAGAGCAGGTCGAAAACCTAGTGGTAAACTAGACTGTTGAAGAAGGGAGCATAGCATAGAGGAAGTATAAGCAGGTTTAAGAAAGGTATGGCTTCTAATGGCGTAGCGAACGACAGCATCCTCAACAAGCGAAAGCAATCCGTACTGTCTGCTCTCTGCAAGCGTCTCTCTTTAGATCCTGTAATCTTCTTTTTGCCCCCCAGCCTCTCATTTCACTTCACTTACAATTTCATCATTTATGTTTTCTAATCAGTTTCAAAGATTCTACTTGTTAATTTCTTCGCAAACTAGAGCCTTGCTGTTCTTCATCCTCACTCCCTTTCAGTAATAAATACTCAGAAAGAATAATATCTTATATGTTTGTTTTGTAGATACTTGTATGTATGTATGTATGATTGTTCATAATGCCATAATGGATTAGATCCGTCACTAAAATTTCTTAATTTTTTGTGTAGCAAAAAATCTCTACTGAGAGCAGTGGAGCAAACGACATTAAAGACTTGTTATCGAAAATGACATTGGGAGACGGTGCTCCTATCAGAAAGGATCAAGAGGTAAACTCAGTTTCTTCTGCTGATAACAATATCTTTCTTCACTTTGCCAGCGTTGTTGTTAAATGTTTAAAGAGCCTGGATGGATCCTATTCAAAAGTTGCTAGCTAATGTCTTCTCCAGCTTACGCCAAACTTCACTCTAAAAAATTCAAACTTGAAAGGATACTGTGTTGCATTTGTAGGTGATGAGTTGGGTAGCATTTGCGGATACTTTTCCTGTCCAGCCTGAAGCCTGCAACGAATCTCTACAGAGATTGAATGATGATTTGGTGCAGAAATCTGTTCTTTTGGGTGATGGGCTCACACCTTCAGAGTCGGATATCATAGTGTTTTCAGCTGTGCATTCTTTTGTGGTAAAAATTCTTCCCTTGTACTCATCCATTGTCTTCTTCTAGCTTTTCAGTGTCTAGTCTTAATGTATTTTATTTACAAAATCTGTAAAGATTGTTTTGCTTAACAATAGCAATTCCTGCTCTGTTTAATTTGTAACAAAAATATAACATTTGCCTTATTGGTGACTAATCCTCTTGGGAGCAAGGAACTTATTTTATTTCTTAGCCATGCTATTGCAATCTGACCATGTTTACTGCTACTTGATTTCCAGAGTGGTCTTTCAACAACTGAGAGGCAGAAGTACCCTAACGTCTTGAGGTGGATGGACTATATCCAGGTAGGAATGGTTTATGATTTTCTAATACATAGAGATATCATGTGATGGATTTTCTATGAATGTTTGCAATGTTTAGACACACCTGTGGACTGTATAATTGTCATAAGGTACTGAGCTATCATTGCTGAGAAATGCATGAAAGTATCTGAGTTGTGACGTCGTTTTTGTTTGTTTGTTTGGAATACTGACATGACTGTGCTGTATAACATGACATTCTTCTTCACTTCATATCTTTTTCACTTCATATATATATATATATATATTTACATCGTGTTTGGCTGCAAAGAAAAAGTTTCATGGAAAGAGTGGGAGAGAGGAGGGGAGTTTTTGCTTGCTATACATAATAACTCTTATTCGACCCGGATTGTATCTATCCCATGTGAAAAGTCCATTATATTGTGCTCACTTTTATGCAGTTTATCTTAATTGTTTTTCTTTTGATTCTGAATGGATCTTGTGAAACACTAATCCTTGTGTTGATAAAGTTTTCTGGCTTATTAGTCATCCAATTTTGCCAGTACTTAAAATGCATATAGTATTTTGATCTTAAGCTAATTGCTATAGTCTACAAGTCACACCTCGTGTTTGTGCAGAACAAGGAAGATCTTGGAGAAATATTTGAAAAGATAGCAGTGGAAAAAACTGGATTTGAGCCTCAAGTAAGTAACTGGATTTGGGCCAGAGTCTAAATTGCAATACATACTATTACTCCATTAGTAGAAAGTCCTTTTGCTTGATCAGTGATTGAAGGGGCTCACAACATTGTGGTACTCTAGGGTTTGCTTTTGTTCACTCAACAGTCTTCCTTGCATGTTTTTGCAACACTTCATCCATTCCAATAAGTACTTTCTTGTGCTGTAACATTAAGGCCACATTCTCATTTCTCAATTATATAATACTCTCTCAGTCCCGATATCCCCAGTGCTAAGTTATTAATGCGGCGAAAAATTGCCGATTAATCACAATTCAGGGTTTGATCGAACCGAACTTGGTGAAATCGAGTGGGGTTTAGTGGTCACCGATTAATCGGCGAAAAATTGGCGAGGCACCGATTAATCGTCCCAGCAGAATCGCCAATTTATCGCTATGTTGGGAAGTTAGGTTGTTTGTAGTGATATAAGTGTTGCAACCTGCAAAATTAAATTCATTTGATTAATTAGTAAAGTAATATATGACTATGATTAATTAGTAAAGTTATATAATTACAAATTTACACCATTTTGATTAACTATTTATTTTTATAATCTATAATTATGATTAAATTTTAAAAATATATACTTTGAAAAAATTGACCGATTAAATCCAATTAATTCCGACTAATCCCACTTAATCATAATTCAGTCCTGAACGGCATTGCGACCGCTTTCTGATTTAACTGCATAGCCCCAGTGTCATTGAACTAAATAAGCAAAATTTGAAAGTGTGAATGGATCCGTAGTAATGTATATTCTTGAGGATGGTGATGTAATGTTTCTTTTTCTCTGTCTTGTAGGGCTCAAAATGAATAGGTAAAGTAGAACCTGATCCGAGTTAAAACAAGAAGTGAACACAAACCTAATACAGTATAGAAGTTAGAACAAGATTCAAATTTGGGAGTTCTGACGGACTCAATTCTCAGTTCAGTTCCTACATTGATTGGATTGGGCAAAACATTTCTGAGAGAACTTAGTATGGTTCACTAAAAGTCTAAAACCATGTAAATTGTGAGACTCACTCTCTCTCTTCTCTTTAGTGAAACTCGGATCTCTTTTTTGCTGATAAAGAAAACAAAGTTTCAAATTCTAAAAAAGAGTAATAAGTGGAAACAAAATCAAATTAAAAGAAAAATGCAGCCGAGGTAATTTCATATGTTCTACTCTTGCACTTTTTGTTGTGCTTTTTAAGTGCATGATGTCAATGCTAATAGTATCTATATTTTTAGGTGGTTTTACCTCTATAACTTAATGAAAAGCACATGTTCAAATGTTTTTATCCAATGTGTATATCTATATATATATTCCCCACCTTCCTCCAGTATATCACTGACAGTCCCTCGTGAGTGCGGCACACACCTTTTTGTTTGTTTCTTAGCCGTTTTGGCGGGGCGTACTATTACCACTATGTACCACACCACCGAGCGGCTCGCCTGAATGCCGAGTCTTCCTCCAACCTATTAATGAAGCAAAATTGGCAGTCCATTTTAGCAGGAATTTCCGGGGTTCGAAATGACCAGACAGATCTCATGTATTCTATATATATATAGTTGTTGGGATTGGAGGCTTATTAAGCTCATAGGAGAATTGACCATGTTAACCTCAGAACCTTGAGCCAACTATTTACTTAATAGACAGAGCAGACAAGATCACCACTTAAGAATTAGTTTAAGTTAAGATATATTTGCACATCTTCAAATAATGCTTAATCTCTCCTGATTTACATGTAATCCTACATAATTGATGTTGCGCTTGCGTTCTTTGGGATTTTTGAAGAAAAAAACGGTGGGGGATAACAAAGCTACAGAAGGGAAGAAAAATGCACCTGAAAAAGAACCCGTCGTTAAAGAAGTCAATGTAAGTGTTGAACATACAGATTGGTCTTATTCTCAGGGCATTTCTTGAATTAGTAATTTTAAGTTCTCCCCCATGGCTTTTATCCCTACACGACTGACACTAGTGTTACATTGAGAATGAAGAAAAAGGTGGAAGATAATAAAGCTGCAGAGGTGAAGAAAAAGGGATCTGAAAAAGGACCAGCTGAGAAGGTTGAGGAAAATGGGAAGAAAAAAGCACCTGAAAAAGAACCAGTCGGCAAGGTTAAAGAAGTTAGTGTTAGTTTGCTGAACATACAGATTGGTCTTATTCTGAAGGCTTGGAAGCATCCAACTGCAGACAGGTATCCCACCAGCTAGAAGTCATTTTCTTGTATTACAAATTATCTATGTAGATCAAAAGTTAGTACCAAATAGTGATCTACTGATAGTACTGCTATACTTGCTAGGGGATCACATTTCTGATAGTGATTTTTATTAAAACTTTTGTGCCTGTTGGAATGGGAAATAGTTAACATGATGTTTATATCTGCTTATTATGATCTCTGGCAAGTTTGTTCTATTACACAGTTTACTGGTTGAAGAAATAGACTTGGGAGATGGGAACATCTGTCAAGTAGTCAGTGGCCTTGCCAAGTACTATAGTCCAGAGGAGTTGACGGTAAGAATTTACTTTTAAGGCTTTGTGCTATTGGGTTTGCAGTCAAGTTCATTCAGCGAAACAAAGAAAATATTTAGCCAAGTTAAATAAAATGTTTGCCCTTCTTATAGATAGGAAAAGCAGGACCATCCGAGAAATCAAAGACGATTACATATTTAATTAATGATATTTATTAATTGCCATTTAAGAATTAAGTTCAAAATACAGTTGTGATTATTGCAACAGAAATGGCTGTTATGTAATTTTGGTTGCAAAAACAGCATATAGCAGCAATGCCAGCTACTTAGTTGGCAGGAGTAGTGGCAATTGGTATCACAGGCCTGTGTTTGAAACTTTGAACCCTGCCACGTGGGATCCATAAAACACCATTCTTGCCTTTTGGAAAACAAAACAGATGGCAGCTTCACTTTACTGTTCATTGGATTTTGTTCATTGAATGATGGCCCACTATAGTGTTAAAACAACTAATGTCTCGCTATAGTGTTGAAACAACTATCACTTACTATAATGTCTCTCTCTCTTTTTGCCTAATGTTATCTCAGCTGTTTCTTCAGTTATTGTTAGGTTTTTTTTTTCTTTTTCTAATGAGATTCTTGGTTGTGCCTAGTTATATCCTCCTTAAAACTTTTCTAAAAGTAATTTGTTATGCAGAACCGGAAGGTGGTTTTAATTACAAACGTAAAGCCAGGAAAATTACGCGATGTGATGTCTGCTGGACTGGTATGTATTTTGGCAGCACATATTGGTTTTGTTTATGTTTGTGTTTGTGTTTGGCTCATATTGTGTTGCATTTAGTGTTTACTTAATAAAAGTGGCTACTTTGGAATCTCTGATAAAAGTAGAATTACCTACTTCTGTGAGCATGGAGATTTTGTAACTGAAGCCTTGAAAATTTTCACTACTACCATATCTTGGGTGATCAATTAGCCCTTCATTTTCAACCCAAAAAAAAAATCCTGCAGGTAGGGTGCAGAAAACCTTAAAGGACTGCCCTGTGTTTAATATGTTGAATAAAGAAATTTAATATTTTACATTGGCTTGGATCATTTTGTTTCAGGTGTTGTGTGCTTCTAATCAAGACCATACAGTTGTTGAGCCTTTGCTTCCACCAGAAGGGGCCAAACCTGGGGAACGTGTCTCATTTTCAGGGTAAGCATGCTAATGCACGTGCTAAAGCCATTCTTATATCTGATATAAAGTAGCATATAGTTATGCTGTAATGAATAGGTAAGGAGTATTGCAAGAAATCGCCAGTCACTTAGCAATAAAGGTGGATCCGGAAGGAAAAGCAGGATTCTGTTGGAGAAGTTGAATGCTCCGATTGTGGATAAACCTCATGTCATAAAACCTGTTAACTCTGTGTCGTCATTGCTGAAAGGTTACACTAGCGTGATGACCACCGTGTCACATCTACCTGTTAAACTTCATGAAACATAATGACCACCGTGTCACATCCACCCCTTTCCCTTCCACCCCAACCTCCCTCACCTGTAACTTATCAAGAGGTTTGGGCTCATATTCCGAATAACTTTCACAATGTTTCTGATATTTTGAGGAAATTCATTAATCCTCATCTCACTAATATCTTTGAGGACTTGTTCTGATTCCATGTTTGTCTTGTGAGAGACTCCTACCTCCTACTCGTTACCCAACAACAAATGAAACCACCACTGGTATTAACTATTTAAAGGGGGTGTTTGTTTGCATTGCTTATAACTGGTTTCCCACTTACTAGGTATTTGCGGTTTTTTTTTCTCTGGAATAATTAAAAAACATCTATTAATATGTTAAACGAAATGCAACCTATGTGCATCACAACCATAAAGAAGTTTTGCTACAGTACCTTTAATGTCATTTAACTTTCTTTTCCCCCCTTCTACTTATCCTTGTATTGTGCACCTGATAATGTGACCTCCCTGTAACATTACCATCTCCTGACTCCAGCATTTTGCTAAATGGGTGTATGTCTTCTTCTATTGACCCTACTGCAGACCATTAAACTAATTGTATTTTTTTTTATTGAAATTTGATGTTTTCATCTAGGCATGATGGAAAGCCAGAAGACGTTCTGAATCCCAAGAAGAAACAGTTGGACAAGATTACACCGGTAAGGATTTGCTATTCAAAATTTCTTTTATTTTTTTATTTTGCTTGCACTGTAGGGACAAATACTGAAAGACAGTGGAGACTCTACACATGCAAAGTTTGTTTTCATCTCGTAATTGGTTGTTGCATATATGTAATGATGTGTTTCCCATGGTGGTTGTAGTTTCTTCATACTGATGACAAGGGTGTAGCCACATATGATGGAGTTCCTTTCATGACATCTGCTGGGCCTTGCACATCATCCATTCCAAATGGAAGCATCAAATGAATGATCCATCAGAAATTTAGTGGTGGGGAACAGTTTTATAAAATTTGGCTGGCTCTTTGTAGGCTTGTGTGACTTGTGCTCTATGTTTACCCATAGTATAAGTGCTCTATGTTTGCCCATAGTATAAAAGCATTTTAGAGAGATTCTCTTCCTTTTAAGTGGTAAAGTTAAATAGAAAATTTTTACCTCAAACGTGCTGTCAAATTTTGTTCACAAAATCTACTGCATACTCAATTTATTTACTCTGAAGGTAATTACATTTCGGCTAAATCTGCTGAGCAAACTCACTAGAATCAGCATTTTGTGAGATTTGTAAGGAATGAAAAAAGTTGAGAAAATAAGAGATGTTTACTATTCCAAAAATATAACATGTATGTTCAGTGAGAAGCCAATATTTGTATACAACTTGGTTAATTTTGTAAGCGAAGCTGAATTGTTGTCTGTGATCCCCAGGAACAAACTCAAGTCTCACATTCATCTCATAATGATGATGAAGGTGAAATCATTTATAATTGTCTTTCTCGAAACAGCAGTCTATATTTTCAATATGAAAAATAAATAAATAAATAAAAACTATTTAGACTTGTTTGGGTACTTCAAATGCCCAAAGTTGTGCCACAAAGATTCAGCTCCATCACCATATGGATGCCAAGCAAATGACTCGAACCAATCTTACCTTAAGAGACTTGCACTCAAAGTATTTGAAGTGACCAAAATAGATTAATTCTTCAACACACAATCCATCCTCATCATCACAAGCTCAAAATCTCATTTCAATCATTCTCACCCATATCGGTGAAAAAAAAAAGTTTACTATGCTCGGGAGGCTGGAGCCAATAAAAGTAAAACAAACAAGGCAACAACAACTTCACACCACCAAAAGCGCTTTCTCACACCACCATTGATTTTTTTTTTCTTACTCACATCACCAATAAATATGCAAAACCTAACAAAGAATCTCAATCTCAAAATGAAAAAAAAAAAATGCAAAATCGCAAAAAACTCTCCTCTCCCTCGATCTCTTGCACTCCTTGTTGCGTGTCGTCCGAAACTCAGCGAGCAAAATCCACTTCCTCGCAAGCTTCCTCGTCCCCGTCCTCCTCCTCTTCCCTATCTCTTCCTCTTCGCAAAAACCCCAAAATTGGCAAGGAAAATCGCAAAAACCATTGGTCTCCTCATCCTTGTCCTCCTCCTCGGCTCCCCTATCTTTCCCTCCTCGATTGCATTCCCCTGTCTCTCCCTCGCATTCCACCACATTTCACTTGGAAGAACTTATCTTGATTTTATTAGATGAAAATGAAAGGGTTTAGTGAAGTTGATGATGTTAGAAATGAAGATTTTATGGGTGAACATGAGGGTGAATAAGATGATCAATTTAAAGAGTAAGAACAATCCATTCCAACGGAGGTAATTTGCATAAAAAAAAATTTCATCTAATTTGGTTTCAAGATAATTGTTTGATTATTGTATGATGCATTGGTGCATATGCATATGCATTTCTAATGGATGTAAGTATGGAGATGCCTTTTAACGATGTTGATAACCCAAAGACGAACCATTTAGAGGTAATCGCCATTTTGTTGTTAAGTAAATTAAAATTTTAATTAATATATGAAACTAATTATAAAATGAATCATTATGCATAATGTTGATGACAAGTTACTCGATGATGGAAGTGTTGACATTAACAATGAAGAAAGATCAATGGCACTAGTAGTCGAAGACGGTCACTTATTTGTTAAGGACGAGGTAAGATCGTTTGTGTGTTTTCGTTTTCACCAGTTTCCATTGTTATAAATATGTTGTTATTAACAAGTTATAATTTTTTTAAAGTATTTTCATCAGGTCTGCGTTGATAACTTGGGTCCAAGGCATTGGTAGGGGTAATAACATAGATAAATCGAAACCTGCTAATCAAATACGGAAGGGAATGATCCATTTTGGTTGTGAATTGGGAGGGAAGCCCGATAAAATGTTAAAGAATTTTGTTCGATCAAGCAATACAAAGAAGTGTGGTTGCAGATTTCAGTTGAGAGGGATCCCACTAGAGAATGACCCATTGGATGTTGCAAGTGACATGTGGAATCCACAATCATCCTCGATCAGACTCACTTGTTGGTCATTCGTTTGTTGGTAAATTGAATGAAGAGGAGATGATATATGTGCAGAATATGACGTAGTCAGGTGTGAACCCTCGCCACATCTTGTCTCGGCTGAAAGAGATGTATCCGAATAATATCTCGAATTTGAAGCATATTTACAATGTAATTTGTCGGATAAACATACTCCAACAAAGAGGCAGGACGGCTTTGCAACATATTTTATACTTGTTGAGAGAGCACAAGTACATAGAGTGGTATATTGTTGATGAAGGGAATAAAGTCACCAACCTTTTTTGGGCGCATCCTAAATCTATTCAATTGGCAAAGTGTTTTCCACAAGTAATGCTTATGGATTACACATATAAAATGAATCGCTATAGGATGTCATTGTTTGAGATTGTTGGTGTGACATCAACCGGAAAGACCTTCAATGTTGCATTTTGTTTTATGTGTTCTGAGAAGGAAGAGTCATACGCTTGGGCATTGGAAAAACTTGCAGGAATTTTCGAGTCAGACAACTTTCCAAGCGTGTTTGTGACTAATAGAGAATTGGGTTTAATCAAGGCTATTGAGCGAGTTTTTCCCAAGGCAGTGAGATTATTGTGCACATGGCACATAAACACAAATGTTGAGAAAAATTGCAAAAAACACTTTGAGGATAATGACTAGTGGGCCGAGTTTATAGATTCATTTTTAGATTTGTATAGATCAAGTACAGAAGAAAAATGGAACAAGGCCACAATTGAGTTTGATAGAAGATGGGCATCATACCCAAAGTGTTTGGATTATTTCAGAACAATTTAGTATCCCCAGAAGGAGTACTTTGTCAGTGCATGGACCGATACATTTATGCATTTTGGCCAACAGACAACCGGTCAAGTTGAAGGGGCATACTCGAAGTTGAAACACTCATTGGACAATTCACAAGGTACATTCCTAAATGTATGGACAAAGATGCATGATATGATTGTCATTTCAACAAAGTCTGACGAAGGTGAAAACTGAGCATATGTTCAGTTTATTTGGCAAACTTCATGGGTCGGTAGCGTATAAAGTTATTGATTTGATCAATTTAGAAATACAAAGGTGTGAAAATGTGGGCAATGACCCTGTCAAGTGTGGTTGTGTGCTTCGAACCACTCATGGATCACCTTGTGCTCATGAACTTACAAGTTATCTAACTCCCACAGGACAAATTCCAGTACGCACCATAGACAAGTATTGGCTTCAACTTGGCACAACACCTATTTGTGAATGTGGGGATGTGATTATAGACCCAGTGGTCGACGCCCTTATGAATAGGTTTAATGATTCAACTCATGATCAGAAATTGGTGATGAAGAGGAAGCTTCTAGATTTGAGTTGCCTGAGTGATACTGTAATGATTGAACCATTAGCACTTGTGGCTGGCAAGGGGAGACCTAAAAAAAGTTGTCTAAGCACGAAAGGTCAACAAAAAAGGATCCATCAGACCACGAATATGCCATGACTCAAGAGGAACTAAAAGGCAAAAGTAAGAAGTTGTCAAACAAAAAGGAGAAACCAAAAATTCGAAACACTAGATTGATGAGCCAAATTCCGTCTTGGATACGAGATTTTATTGTCAACATTGAAAACGTTTCAGGTGATGGAAATTGTGGATTTCGATGCATAGCCTAATTATTACATTATGACGACGAAAGTGGTTGGAAACAGATACAGAAAGACCTACTGATAGAGCTTGAAAGTAATGAACAATTGTGGGTTGGAATGTGGCACGATAAAGGGGTCAAGGTTGTTAAGGATGCTTTGCTAATTCCATAATGACAGTTGCGGATAGACAACAAAAATTGGTTTATTGACCCCGATATGTTAGAACTCGCGACGAACCATTACCAGTATGTCTTTGTTTTATATGGGAATCAAAGCACGACCTATTTTCCATATTTTTACCCGGCACCACAGTTTGATGAAGGACGTGTTTGTTTCATGGCACACCTTGCAATTTTTTCTGCAAGTTTTTTCATTGTCGCATTGTTTATTTCTTTTTCAAATTTTTTCATTTCCCTAAGGTTTTTTCAGTACTTTGTTACAACAATAGCTTCGCACAACACATATTCATTGTAAAAATCTTAAAATATGAAAGTTTCTTAACAAATGGAATAATCAATATCGAAGAGAAGTCAAAGCTTATAGTTTGTTAACAAATATTTCTGAAGTTTATAAAATGGAACAATTAATTTTGAAAATAGAACAAACAACACATTTATTTTTTCCTTCAAACATAGTGTCTTTGTTTATGCATCGATTTGTTTCTACACTCACTTCCTCCACCACCAATTTCACCACTGTCAACACTGGGGCGTACGTCAGGCTCTTCTTCCTCTTGTTCCAAGGTAACGGGCGTAGACATTTCTTCTAGCAAATCTCGTACTCTATTTTGTCGTGCGAGCAACGTAACCCTGTCAACATTCCCCCCCCCCCCCCCCCCCCCCCTTCTTCAATAGAGGCCTTAACCACCTTAAGAGCCTGAGCAACGACAATATCCTGCAGGGAAACATTTGATGTTAGTGCAAACCATGAAATTTTAGATATTCCATAAGTGTAAAATATTTGTAATTACCCTCTTGTTTGAAAAAAACAAATGTCTTCTTAGGGGATGACTTCTTCTCTTGTTCGGTGGTCGTACGAAGGGATGACTAATGCGGTAAAACCAGTCCAAGTAATCCTCCCTATAATCCCATGAAAGCTTCACGAGTGCACCTCGTTTGTTAGTTGGCACGACATGATACTGCCACCTTTCAGCGAACGAAGACAAAACTCCTTCCTTCATGGAATAGTGTTTGCTAGATTGAGTTATATTTTTGAATTGGCTCGGATTGGTTCATTTGGGATGACTTGTACCTTTCTCATTTGTCTCATAACTTTATCGGGGTGATAAGATTCTTCTATGTTGAGGCATAACAAATATCCTGTGAACCATGTGATGCCATGAAGGGGAGTGTTTCCCTTGGACTCCACATAAGGGTCCCAAAGTACGTGCGAATTATAATAATTAAAACTTATTAATATATAACACATCATACAAAAAAATGTATTGAACTTAATGATGCATATTTACCTCTTCAGGAGACATGTCATCAAGATACTCTCTAAGAGTGATGATTTGTTCGTCCAAAACCCATACAATTTGTGGGTTCTCACTTAACCATGGTGTGGAATCTAACATCTCATTTCAGTTTTGCATTACCCCAAAGTCTGAAGTGATCATACATCCATGCCTATGAACGAAAACAACATTAATAAATATTAACAATTTCTTACATATTATGAGGGTAATTAACAAAATATAAAATTCGAAACATACCGCCAAAAGTGGTAAATATCCTGAAATTTGCTTCGTACCCTCTCTCTAACACCCCCAATTGACGAAACAAAAATGTCAAAGCTCATGCGCCCCATGCATACTTTTTAACATCATCCACCTTCATCAGCATCTTCAAATATTCAATCCAAACATTTGTTCCACTTTTATCAGCAAATATAGTCATACCAAGAAGAAATAACAAGTAACCCCTACACACTTGTTCTTTCCTTAGAAGATAATCAGTTTCCGTAGCTTTTCTACAACAGTTGTCCTGAATAAACTTCATTTCCACAGATTTGTCATTCTTCTTGACATGGAGCTTTGCTTCTTTATTTTCAATCTCCAAAATGTAACACATTCATCTGTCGTCATCTTCATCAACATTTTAACAAGCTTACAAACAATCGGTAAATGAGTTATACAGTAAACGTAGTCCAGGGTGATGCTCATCTCTCCCAAAGGTAGGTGAAATGTGTTGGTCTCAGGTTGCCAACGCTCTGCAAAAACACAAATTGTCATCTTATCAAGACGATCCTTACAATATTGAATCAAGGGATAAAGACCACTATTGTAGATCATTCTCTTTACTTCTTTCGGCTCATGTTTCAAATTCCAATCTAATAAGTTCCTATATTGATGCCGACATCGCAATGCGTCTCGTTCCTAAATACAAGAAACATATACATTAAATAATTCAATGTCCAAATATATATAAATAACATGCTTATATAATTTAACCAACTAAAAATATTAACTTACCTGTTCACCATCCCAAATGGCACGAGAAATATGTCCATGGTAATCGTCTAATGTGAAACAATCCTTCGGATCACCGGCATAAGAATCTCTATCATCTCCTTTTTTGTTACCATCCCCTACCGCTGTTTCTTTATCATCTCATGTTTCCTTGTCATCCAGAGGCACATTCTCACCCTCCTCTAACTCTTTATCTTCATGTCCAACACCTTTACCACTCTAACCTATTTGCCCTTCTGATTGGGGTTGACTTTGCGATACAATTACCAGTCTATCTGCTTCTTGAGCATCTGTTTGAATCCTCATTTGATCATTTATCATCTTCTTCTTCACTTCTTTCTTCCATTTTCCATTTTTTTTCGTTATTCTACTGTTTTTTGCCCTTTTCTGCTATTTGTTTTCGGTGAGACACTGTCATGGGTCGTCTTTGACCTCTATCACCTCGATCATCCCCACCAACATCACGACCAACAGAAGACATAATAAACCTTCAAATAAAATGGAACAT
Organism: Berberis vulgaris; assembly: GCA_963556465.1. Lineage (NCBI taxonomy): Eukaryota > Viridiplantae > Streptophyta > Magnoliopsida > Ranunculales > Berberidaceae > Berberis > Berberis vulgaris. The sequence goes on along the minus strand of OY747129.1, from coordinate 64,496,779 downwards.
ATAAATTACATTCAAACAAATACTTCAAGTCAATTTATTTGTACAATAAAATCTACTAATTTTTTAGAAATACTTTAGCCAATGCAAGGGTTACCAACCACTTCTAACTTACACGATTTCGATGTAAAACAACATTATATATCTTTTTTTCCTACATTCTAATAAGAAAAATACCAATTTGGAGCACTAGTGACCACCAAATCCACATTTGCAATTACTTTCATTACTAAGAGACGAACTAAACGATAAATGCACAAAAAGCATAACAAATATACAATTCTACTTTAAAGATGTAAACAAATACACAAATGCACAAAAGCAAACAATGGATGACTCACTTACAATCTAGACAAAAATCTTAAACCCAAAGATAGAATGGATGACTCACTTATAGAAGAGATGGAGTCGATTTTGCGTTTGAGAGGTTGCGTTTTGGGGAGGTTACGATTTGGGGTTCAATTTTTAAGGGTTTCGATTTTGAGAGGATTTTGAGATATTTTCGAGGGAGAGGGAAGAAATTGAATATAGGGAGAGATTTGCAAGAGATTTCAATGTGGGAGAGGGAAGAAATTCGAATGGAGGAGGGGAGGGGATTGCTTTTCGATTTGAATAGAGAGGGGGAAAATGTTGATTTTTTGTTTATATAGGTTGAAAAAATTGTATTAAAATTATTATGATTATTCTTTGACTGAATACAAGCTTATATAAGCTATCCCTGACCTAACCTTGTGGAAACATGAAACATAAGACTTCTTATTCTATTCTAACTCTTCTAACATATTCTATATTGACTTTCCTATTTTGTAACACGTGTAGATTTTATTTCTTTAACACTCTCCCTCAAGTTGGAGTGTATGTTTGTAACACTCAACTTGCTAAGAGGATTATCAAATTGATAAGTGCTCAAAGCTTTAGTGAACAAATCTGCCAGATGATGTAGTGTTCCAACATGCTCAGTCTGAATAGTATTATCTTGTATCTTCTCTCTAATCAAATGGCAATCAATCTTGATATGTTTCGTTCGCTCATGAAAAATCAGATTAGATGCAATATGGAGTGCAACCTTGTTGTCACAAAACAAGAGGGTTGTCTGAGGATGATTAATATGCAAATCATTAAGAATGTACATCAACCAGGTTAACTCACAACATGTGGAAGCCATGGCCCTATATTCTGCTTCAGATGTAGATTTTGCCACTGTAGTTTGTTTCTTAGCTTTCCAAGAAAGTAGTGAATCGCCAAGCATGACACAATAACTTGTAATGGATCTCCTAGTATCTCTACATCTAGCCCAATTTGCATCACAATAAGCTTTCAACTGTAATGAGCTGGTGGAAGAGAGAAAAATATCTTGTCCTGGTGAAGCCTTGATATACCTCAAGACCTTGTGTGCAGCATCCAAATGTGGTATTCTGGGCTTGTCCATATACTGACTTAGGACATGTACTGAATAAACCAAATCTGGTCTCGTGATCATTAAGTATATCAACCTTCCAACAAACCTGCGGTATGTTGCGGGATTTGGTAGTAAATCTCCATCATCTTGTGTGAGGACCAAGTTTTGATTCATAGAATAATGTGAAGGCTTTGCTCCAAGATACCCTGTCCTCCAATATTTCAAGTGCATATTTTCGTTGAGATAAAACAATCCCTTTGGATGACCTCGCAACTTCAATGTCAAGGAAATATTTCAATTTTCCAAAATCTTTGAGCTTGAACTTTGCAGGTGAAAATTGCTTTGTTTCTTCAATGTATTGGAGATCATTACCTGCCAATATTACATCATCAACATATACGAGAATTGCAGTAAAGTTGTTACCCTTGGATTAGACAAATAATGAGTAATCAACCTTAGATTGATTGTAGCCTGTTGATATGAAAGCAAAGGATAACTTGAGGAACCATTGTCTCGAGGCTTGCTTGAGACCATATAAGGACTTGTTCAACTTGCATACTTGAGTTTCCCCCTTTCGGCCGAATCCAGGAGGAAGACTTTCATATACATCCTAAAAAAGATCACCATAAAGAAAAAGCATTGTTGACATCAAGTTGACATAAATGCCAACCCTGTATGGCTACAAAAGCAAGGAGAAAATGAATAGTAGTCAATTTAGCAACATGAGCAAATGTCTATTTGTAATCAATACCTTCAACTTGACTGTATCCTTTAGCCACAAGACGGGCTTTGTACCGCTCAACACTACCATCTGGATTAAGTCTTCTCATGAAAGATGACGTCACGAGAAACAAAACCTTTTTTGTGTGTGAGATCATAGACTTTCTATCATTTTTGCCCATAAAGGTATCTAAGAAAGATACATTGACTAGAACGAGCATCAAATTTGCTAGGACGTTGGGCATGTGTGGAAGCAAAACATAGATAACCAAATACTCGAAGGTGAGTAGGTGGGTGGTTTGTTATAGAAAAGTTCAAAAGGCATTTTTGCCTTTAAGAACAGAGGACGGTGTGTGATTAATGAGATAGGCAACAATGAGAATTACTTCTCCCAAAAAATGTTTAGGGAGATGTGCTTGAAACAAAAGAGCACGAGCGACATTCAAAAGATGTCTATGTTTGCATTTCGCCACCCCATTTTGTTGGGGCGTAAAGACACAAGAATTTTGATGGGTAATGCCTTTTGAAACATAAAAATCAGTGAGAAAAAATTCATGTCCATTATCACTGCAAATGGTTTGAATTTTGGAAGAAATTTGGTTTTCAACATAATTGATTAATGAAATTAAGAGTGTGCGTGTGTCAGACTTGTGTTTCGTGAGATAAATGCAAGTACATCGTGTAAAATCATCAATAATGGTGAGAAAATAACGTGCTCCAGAAAGGGAAGCCACATGATATCCTCCCCAAATGTCAACATGTAATAAGGAAAAAGGTACAATACTTGAAATATGGGATAAAAGAAATTTATTTCTAGTTTGTTTGGTCAAAGGAAAAATAACACATTTATTGGAAACACAAGTACTAGCATCGCGAAAAGAGACATGAAGGAGATGGAGAGTTTTGTCAGAAAGGTGACCTGGGCGATTGTGCCATAACACAAGGTTTTTTTTCTTGAGTGATGTGACAAGTGGAGGAAGTGGTGGTGGTGGTGTCATCCAGGTAGTATAAACCATCAAGCTCAGTTGTTGTCCCAATCATCTTCTCCGAACGAAGGTCCTATATCAGACAATAATTGTTGAGAAAAATGGTGAGAAAAAAAGAATGTTTTGTGATTTTGTTAATGGAAATTAAATTAAGATTAAAAGAGGGAACACAAAGAACATCATGCAAGGTAAAAACATAAGAGAAAGTCATGGTGCCAATGTATGTAACAACAACAACTGAACCATAAGGAAACTCAACAGTTCGATTGTGGACGAGTTTGGAAAATGTGAGTAAATGAGGGTTATGAACTATATGATCAGTGGAGCCACTATCAATGATCCAAGATGAACTAGAGCCATGAGATTTGAAAGAGAGTATTTTACTTGTAAATTTTGTAATAGAAAGGTTATTACCAATATTGTGAGCCTTGGACTTGTTGTTGGTTAACAAGGCCATGATTTGCTTGCACTGCTCAGAAGTGAATGGAAAAGGATTAGATGGTTGCACATCCGAAGAAGTAAACACATTGTTGCCCCTCGGATGATATTTCTGAAAACGTCGTTGTTTAGCGGGATCGACTTTCTTAAATTTCCAACAATTGTCAATAGTGTGAGCTTTCAATCCACAATAATCACAAATGAGATGAGAACGACAGTCAACAGTGGTATGACCTACCCTGTCACATGTTCCACACTTAACGTCGGGATTAAAGGGCTTTCGAGGTCCTCCCGACTTGTCAATGTTGTGTGCACCTTTGGGATCAATATTCCGTATGGCAAAAGTTGCAGCATCAGGTATGGTGGGTTTGCCAGTAGAGATCTCTTGCTGGCGTTCGTGTTGAAGCACAAGGGAGTAAACCTTGTTGAGTGGAGGAAGATGATCCATCAACAAAATTTGACCCCTAACAAAATTGTAGGCGACGGTAAGCCCCATCAAGAACTTGATCGAACGTTGAGTGTGGGCATATGCAAGAACAATCTTTATGGTGTCGTTAGTGTCTTCAGCAAAATCAACCACAACATCCAATTCATCCCATAGAGCCTTCAATTTTGTAAAGTAGGCGCTCACATTCATCATCCCTTGAGTGCATCCATGAATTTCAGATTCAATATGATAGATCTACACGTAATTAGTTTGTGCATACCTTTCTTTCAAATCAGCCCATACATTATAGGCCAATTCAGAATACATGGCACTTGCCTGGAGGTCATGTGAGATGGCGTTGATGAGCCATGATTTCACCAAGTTGTTGCAATGATCACATTGTAGTAGTTCATCATTATTGGGTTTGTCGCCGGGTTTCCTGATAGATCCATCAACAAAACCCAATTTGTGTTTTGGCTTTGAGAGTCATGGTCATCGCTCGATTCCATATGTTGAAATTGATAGGAGTAAGCAGCTATGAAACAAGAGTCACTCCAAGTTGATCGGAGTGGTGAAGAAAGTATGGTTGTGATGAGGATTGTTGTATGGTGAGGTGGTGGTATTTGAACCATTGTTTGTATTGTCACCCATGGTAGCGGCGACTATGTAGTGAAATGGTGGATCTGAACTCTGAGCTCCCAAGAGCACGTGGGTAGAGATATTGGACCACAACTTAAAAGAAATTTAGGCCTTTCTTTTCTTGCCTATTCTTCCCCCTTTTTTTTGCTACAAATCTCAGACTTTCAAATCAAATCAGAAGAAAAGCTTTTGTGGGTATTAAAAGAAAAATTGTCTTTTTCTCCACTTCGTTTCACTTCAAGGGGTTTGGTGATTGGGATGATCTGCTCATAAGCAAAGATGATGGAGATGATCGGAGAAAATCTGATGGTTGGCGATCGGAGATGATGGACATGTAAGTGAGAACAGTATAGTTAAGGCGTTGAGGCGGTGGGGAGGCGGATGAGCTTGAAAACGCCTCAGAAGCGAGGCAGTAGGCGAGGCGGACGCCTCACTTCACTGAGGCGGTCTTTAACGTTTTTAAAAAAAAAATTATTATAATAAATTGAAACATATTTAGATAAGTAATATTCATCATCATTTTGATAACTTGCATATGCCAATATGTACAAAAAGTCATACAACTATTTAGAATTGAAATGAAAATATAATAAAGTTGCATAGCATAGCAAAAAGATGCATTACATAAGTGTACTTAACTTGCATATCCACTAAATCACTAAAAAAGAAACAAACAAGAAAACCATCAAAGCATAATGTAAACTAGTTCATCAACTTCTCATTGGTTTAACTTTGGAAATTTGAAACAGTGTTTGAAAAATTAATGGTTGAATTTGAAACAGTGTTTGGAAAATTGCAATTTGGTGAGGCATCGCTCAGCGGGTCTCATTGGTTTAACTTGGAAATTTGCACCAAATTTCAATCCATATGCTAAAATATTATGATCCATACACTGAAATATTACTTATTATTGTTTATTGTGAAGAAAAAACGCAGCAGAACAGATCATATATAAAAAAAGGAGCAGAACATATCATATAAAAAAAAAACCTGAACAAATCATTAAAAAAAGGAGTAGAACATATGATATAAAAAAGGAATAGAACGGATCATATAAAAAAAGGCAGTAGAACAGATCATATAAAAAAAACACAGCAGAAGCTGCTAAACAGATCATATAAAAAAACACAGGAAGGAGAGGGAAGAAGAAGAGAAATGAAGAAGAAGAAGAGAGGAAACATCCTGATATGAAAGAGACAACACCTAATTTGAAGAAGAGGAACCTGATTAGAAGGAGAAGAACACACACAACAACAACAATAGCCCCCAAGGAGTCGTTCTCTTGTCTAAAACTCTAAATACCCCCCTCTTAACCTTAAAAGACAAGTGGGCTGCAATATGCTTTTGATTTTTAAGCTGTAAATGGGCTGAGGCGGCCCGAGGCGGTGAGCGTGAGGCGGTCCAAGGCGGTGAGGCGTGACGCGGTCCGAGGCGGACGCCTCACTTCACTGCTCCGCCTTGCATCATTTTGAGGCGTCTCTTTGCCAAAACTCCTCGAGGTGGCGCGCCTAGGCGTCCGCCTTAACAACACTGAGTGAGAAGATCTGATTGCTGGCGATCGAAGATGATGGACGTGTAAGTGATAAGATCTGATGAAGATCTGAAGACGCTGATCTCAAGATCTGAAGATGTTGATCAAGTTATGTTGATCTGAAGACGTATTGTAGTTGGGTGTTCTTCATGCACGATGTTTGCAGGCGTTCGCACGTTGGTGCTTGCAGGTGTTTGAAAAGTGTCTGATACCTGCGAGAAAGAGTCAAGAGGAGTATGTGCGTCTCTGCTCTGTTCGTGTTGGAGAAGAAATAGGTCGTGTTGTGAGAGAGATCTCTCTGGTGGTGGCTGACGGCGATGAAGTGGTTGCGACAGATGCACTGCTCTGTGTGCCTTTGTTTGGGGACATGGTGAAGAATAAGGTCTAGTTTAGTTCACCAGAGATGATAGAATAGCGCGACTATGAAAGAGAAGATAACGATGATAATGTGGCTTGTATGAACCTTGCTCTGATACATGAAAAGAATTGTATTGAAATTATTGTGATTATTTTTTGATTGAATACACTTATATAAGTTATCCCTGATCTAACCTTGTGAAAACAGGAAACATAAGACTTTTTATTCTATTCTGACTTTCCTAACATATTTTATACTGACTTTTCTATTATGTAACATGTGTAGACTTTCTTTCTTTAACATAGGTGGTATGGGAAAGAAAATAGGTATTGTGATAGAGTTAAATGGTGTGGAAATGCGCTTTTAGTGGTGTGGAGTAATTGTTGCCAACAAACTCGGTGGTAGTTTAAAAGAAATGATATATATCCTCATCATGTGGGATGGGTTGGTTCGGTTCGGTTGTGTTGGGTTTGTATACATCCCAAGTGTGCTAAGGACATGGCCTTAACTCAAAAGAAAACCGCAGTAGCTCTAGCCTCTAAAAGGTAGTGAGTGGGTGCTATTTACAGCCAGCCACCATAACCATTCTAAATGAGCAAAATAGTCCTCAAAACATTGGCGCCCTTGGCTTGGTAGGCCTAGTCTGAAATAGGGATCTCGAACAGAATTCCCAAGGAAGACATGCAGCTTGGCCTCCCTAAACTCTCAAATCTAACACACACTGCTCTATCATCATCATCATTCATCACTACAAGAATCAGGGTCTTGGTTAAACAAGGACACTATATAGAGGCTCTACAACACTACACAAACCATCCTCCTCAACTTTCTGGCACCACCTTCACCTTCCCTTCACTTCTAAAGGCCTGTGCTTCCATCTCTCAACACAACAACCATGGAAAAAAACTCCACGCCACCATAATCACAATGGGTCTTCACTCTGACCCCTATATCACAACCTCCCTCATCAACATGTATGTCAAATGTGACTCACTCTCTGAAGCACACCGTGTGTTTGTCGAAGCGTCTCAGAGTGAAAGTTTATTACAAGATGTCACTCTATGGAACTCTATAATCGATGGGTTGTTTCGATATGGTCGTTTCAATGATGGGTTCCTTCATTTTCATCAAATGGTATCATTGGGTATCTGCCCTGACCCTTATTCTCTCAATATTATTCTTGGAACTTGTTGTAATTTACTTGTAGGGAAACAAATTCATGGCTATGTTGTTCGTAATATGTTTGATGTTCAGGATCCCTTTTTGGAGACTGCATTGATTAATATGTATATGAAACATGGTCGACCAGTGGATGGGTGGAGAGTGTTTGATAACTTGGAGGATAAGAGTGATAATGTTGCAGCATGGAATGCATTGGTTAGAGGGTTTTCTGAGAATGAGATGAGGGAGAAGAGTTTTGAATTCTATGCTCTCTCAAAGAATGAGACTTTCGAACTTGGGTCTGCCATGTTTTCTACTGTTTTGACTGCAAGTGAAGATATTGGTTCGGGTAAGATGGTTCACTGTGATGTTATAAAGATGGGGTTGGAATGGGAACCTTATGTTTGTACTTCTCTTTTGAGCATGTATGGAAGATTTGTATGCGTAGAAGATGCTAGGAGAGCTTTTGATGAGAGTTCTGATAAAGGAATTGAATTATGGAATGCAATGATTTCAGTTTATAATGGTAATGCTTTAACTCATGAAGGGTTGGATTGTTACCACCACATGAGGTTGAATGGTTTAAAATCCGATTGTTTCACAGTCACAAGTATCTTATCAGCCTGTAGTATGATTGGTTATTATGATTTTGGTAGAAGAATTCATGGGGAAATGATCAAAAGACCAATAATGCAGGTTAATGCTGCTGCACAAAGCGCATTATTAACTATGTATGGTAAGTGTGGACTCATTGAGGATGCTGATTTGGTTTTCAGTACACTTGAAGAAAGGGATGAAGTTGCTTGGGGTTCGATGATCTCTGGCTTTTGCCAAAATGGGAAGTATAAGGAGTGTGTGAATTTTTTCAAGGCTATGAAGATTGAAGGAGTTGGATCAGATTCAACAATCATGGCAAGCATACTAGGCGCAAGTGCTGCACTAGGGTATGCAGAGTTAGGTCATGCAATTCATGGATTAATTATCAAGAATGGCACAAGTTTGGATGTTTTCGTTGGTAGTGCTCTGATAGACATGTATGGGAAATGCAGATTGCCTGATATGGCTGCAAGTGTATTCTTGGCGATGGCGCTTAAGAACTTAGTTGCATGGAATTCATTAATCAGTTGTTACAATCGAAACAGCCTTTTTGACCGGTCCTTAAGTATTTTTCCTCATATTATGAGTCATGGCTTTACTCTAGACTTTGTTTCAATTACTAATGCCTTGGTGGCAATATCCTCACTAACAACACTAGTTAAAGGAAAGGTTGTGCATGGCTACCAAATAAGACACAACATTCAGTCTGATCTTCAAGTAGAGAATGCACTAATTGATATGTATACGAAGTGTGGATGCTTAAAATATGCGCAGTGTATCTTCGACGACATGTCTCTTAGAAATATAGTGACGTGGAATTCGATGATTGCTGGTTATGGGTCTCATGGAGATTGCATAAAAGTGCTCGAGTTGTTTAAGCAGATGCCAGGATCTGGAGTAGTGCCTGATGACATCACATTTCTCGCACTTATCTCAGCTTGCAGCCATTCAGGGTTTACGATGGAAGGACTCAGGGTATTTCATTCAATGAAAGTAGATTTCAGGATCAAGCCTAGAATGGAGCATTATTTGAGTATGGTCGACCTCTGGGGCCGTGCGGGATGTGTCAAGGAAGCTTACAGTTTTATCCAAGGCATGCCTATTAAACCCGACAAAAGTATTCTATTGTGTCTGTTGGGTGCTTGTCGAGTCCATGGCAACATTGATCTGGGAAAACTCTTAGTTGATCAACTGCTGAAGATGGAGCCGGCCATAGGAAGCAATTATGTGCAATCATTGAATTTACTTGAGGAAGCTGAGTTGTGGGACAAGGCTGTTGAATTGAGGGTGTCAATGAAGGAGAAGGGGTTGAAAAAGAATCCTGGCTGTAGTTGGATTGAGATAAAAGACGGGGTTCAGGTGTTTGTTTCAGGGGATGCATCTTCACCCTCAACGCAGGAGATACACATTACATTGAGCAGTATTAGGATAAACATGGAAGCAGAAACAAATCCTGAAGGTTTTGCCTAGAGAAATCCTCCAAATAATGGTGTTTTAGGCTGGAGATGGGTACTTGCACATCATAGTCCTATAAAGGTACGCAAAAGCAAAGTGCAATGATATTTGGTTATTTAAAATTTTTTGTTTCCCCTATTACTAACTCGAGATTTAATTTACTCTTCTTTAAATTGTTTTTTTTATTTTGATCTATAATATCTAATATATTTGAAAGTTCTTATCCTTCGAAACTAATAATTAAAGGAAAGTGAAGTGAAATAATATAAACTATCAACAATTCTAGCCAGTCAGGTTTGCTAGTCATTTTTTAGCCAAGTTTGGGTTTTTTTACACTTTTATCCCTTTTATAGGTGGTGTTTGTAGTTGTGTTTTAAAGAGGAGGTAAAAAGTATAAAAAAATCAAAACTTGGCCAAAAAATGGCTAGCAAACCTGGCTGGCTAGACTTACTCCTAAACTATATGACTCATGCTCCCCTTAGGAACAGTAAAAAAAAGTGTCTTCAACCAGATATTCGGTTTGTCAATTTTGCCCTTCCAAACTGTTGCTATTTACATTTAAACTCAGTCCCTTTAAACATTCATTAATTACACCAAAGGCCTTAATATAATTTATTTAAAGCTATCCAATTTATCTATAAATTATAAAAAGGCCCTCACTTCTAACTTTTTGATTTCCCTCTTTAAACATCCATAATTACACCGGCCATAACATAATTTATTTAGGGAGTTGCTACGTGTACCCGACTGTTTGGCTCGATTGTACCAACTTTAGTTTGCGTATTTAATTTATAAAAGTAGTGTACCCAACCACTATTTCTTAACTCTACAAGGAGAAATGACTCCTAGCCTCCTCCCCATCTTCTATGTTCATCGGCGGCTTAGTAGTTACTCTTTCGACAACCAAACAATGGATTCACAACTCCAATTATTGAAATAAAAAATGTCACTGAAAAAAAAATAGATATATTTCTAACTTTTAAGAGCATTATAATATTTGTGAATAAAAAATCTCCAAATCTAGCACATATTCAATATACATGTATGTACCCAATTTCAAATGTCATTGATTTTTATTTTTTATTTTTTATTTTTTATTTTTTATTTTTTATTTTTTATTTTTTATTTTTTATTTTTTATTTTTTATTTTACTCAAATAAATAAGGGCATTCAATAAAATCGTTTTCATGAAAAATGTAAATTGGTGTCACACATTTTAAGTTGGTGCAACAAAGAGAAACATCCCAAAAAGCCGGTGTAACAAATAGTTGGTGCAACCAAGCTAATTAGTCGGGTACACGTAGGAACTTCTTTTATTTAAGGCCCTCCAACTTATCTATAAATTAAAAAGTCTTACATCTAACTTTTTTATTTTTCATCAAAGCCAACCCATGTAAACCTTCATTAAATATACCTAAGTCCTTAACGTAATTTATTTCAAGTCCTCCAATTATTTATAAATTACAAAAATACATTTACATCTAATTTTTTTGATTTTCTATTTTTCCCTCCACCCACAATCAAAACCAACCATTTCAAACATTGATTAATGGACAATAAAAGGTGTATATTATCAACCTAATTTTCAGTTTTCAATTTTGCCCTTGTCCAAATTAAACAATGTCCATCGTATCCCCGTCCCTCCCTCCCTCTCTATTCTTTTCCACTGCCGCCGGCCCCCTTCTTCCTCTTCCCCCGCCTTCCTCTCTCTTTGTTTTGCAACTACCGCCACCTTCTTCCTCTCTCTATTTTGCAACCATCCCCACCCCCACCCCCTTCTTCCTCTGTTTCACAACCACCCCACCCCCTTCTTCCTCCCTCTATGTAAGCTTCACATCCATTATTTACGCGCTTCCACCCATAGTAACCATAAACAAGCTAAATTAACTCCAAGGCTTTAACCAAGTACCCTTTCCTCGTCTTCTATTGTCTTTGTATTACCCGTCTTCCAAATTCAAGCTCATTTCATTCGATCATCTTAATCACCGTCTTTTTCCATGAGTCTTATTAAACCACCATCACCATCACCCTTTGCCCTCTTTGAAACTACCACCACCACCACTTAAATTCATCTTTCCTCTTATACAAACTCAAAACCTCATCTCCAGGCATCCTTGAGAAACTCCAAATCGAAACAAGAAAGTGGGGATCCAAGCCCTCCTCTCTCTGTTGAAATCAATCATGAACAGTAGAAAGAACTAAGGGATGAAATCGAGAGCAATTCATCCCATGGCTACCATTTCCTCCCATTTGAATCTCCTCTTCTCTTCCCCCTTCATCCTCTTCCAGCGATTCAGATGCATGGAAGAGCTTTCACAATCACCATTCTATTGGTAGATTCAAGGTTTCACTCACTAAATGTCTTCTCACGTCACTTTTATATTCAATTTTTGTACTTTGAATGTTAAATGGCTAAAATGGGGATGGGGTGTCTCATATTTTTTTAATTAGAGTTTGAATTTTTGTGAAGATTTCTGAAATTCTAATTATTGAAATTGTGGATTATTTGGAGCAGGAAAAAGGAGGAGTCTGTCCTGTTTTGGCAAGAAAACGACCCTGAATTGTGGTGTAATACAGCTCTCAATCAGATCCAATTTCTGAACAAAAGCATCCCTGATTTCTGCTTGAATCATTTGGGTGAAAACAACCCGAATTTCTGCTCAAATTTGCTCTACATTATGGCGAAAACATACCTGATTTCTACTTGAATCTACTCTAAATTCTTGGCAAAAAAACAATCTTGATTTCTGCTGGAATCTGCTATGATTTCTAGGTGAAAACAACCCCAATTTGTACTTGAATCTGCTAAACTTTTCGGGCGAGAACAACTTGAAAATTCAGGTTTGTTTCGAGTACAACATAGCTGCAAAATGATGCAAACAAGGCCTGAACAGAATGGGGAGAGAGATGAACTGAATTGGTGGTGGTAGTTCAAAGAGGGTTGGGGGTAGGGGTGACGGCGGTTTCAGGCAAGGGAGGGTTGGAAAAGATGAAGCGTGTTGTAGAGAAAATGTATTGAATGTTCACTATAGCCACTTCAATGCTATGAGGCAGCAGGAGGATAACATATGCTTTTTGTATGTGTCTTCCATTCAATAGTTGTCTTTGCCTATAAATAGGCTTAGCTTAAGTTGCTTTATAAATAAGAATGAAAGAGAGATGTAAAGAAAGAAATGTAACAGTGTTTATACTTGAATAAATCATATTATGTTATCAACACGAGGGCTCTTCGACAAATTATCAACATGAGGGCTCTTCGACAAATTAAGTGTGACGATTTCTCTTTGATCTATCATATATTTGGTCTTTCTATTTGATCCGAGTAAATTGACTGTGTGCATCACTATATACCGATGTTGGACGATGATGCATGCATGGTTGATAGTGCTACTACACACACAATATTATAAAGTCATAAATCTTTCTCATCATTAAATATGAAATTCAAATGGTGTCTATGCTAGCTAGCCCTGTGCAAATTATTGAAGGATCTGGTAGAGCCCACTTGGTGTTACCCAATAGTACCCATTTATTTATTCAGAAAGTGTTATATTCAAAAAGTTCCAGAAGAAACTTATTTAGTTTCAAAGATATGCGCTTGAATGGATACCATCTTGAGACAACTAATGAAGGAAACGGAGAATATTTATATATCATATATAATGTTGGAAGCTAGAAGTTCACACTAGAGAAATCTTCCCCTATCTCCTTGGGACTCTATTGCAGAACCATTAACACTGTTGAATCACGTGCCATTTTGATCCAAAAACTTGAAATTCGTCACAAATATATTGACCCATATACTTTGCTTATTTGGCATAATCGTTTGGGTCATCCTGGATCCACCATGTTGAAGAAAATTGTAGAGAACTCTAATGGTCGTCCCTTAGTACATACTCAACTCCACCTCCCTATTGGATATTGATGCATTCCTTAATCCTAAGGTAAATTTATTACTAAACTACATCATCTTAAGATTGCTATTAAGTCACTGTCTTTCTTACAACAAACACAAGGCGACATTTGTGGACCAATTCACCCTGCTAGTGGACCTTTCAGATATTACATGGTTCTAATAGATGCTTCCACTAGATGGTCTCATGTGTGCCTTCTTTCCACTCATAATTTTGCTTTTGCTAGATTCCTAACGCAAATTATTAAACTTAGAGCCTAATTCCCAGACTATCTCATCTAGTCTATTCGTGTTGATAATGCAACAAAGTTTACGTCACAAGTGTTTAATGATTTTTGTCCATCCATAGGCATCAATGTTGAACATTCAGTCCCACATGTACATCTACATAATGGTTTAGCAGAGTCTCTTGTTAAACGTCATCAACTCATTGGTAGATCTTTACTTATGCAGTCTCAACTACCCACTAGTGTTTTTGGGGCCATGCAATTTTGCATGCTACACAATTTCTTCACCTTAGACCTACTTCATACCATCAGAATTCATCTTTACAACTTATGACCAGTTCTTAACCACATATTTCACATTTACGGACATTTGGTTGTGTCGTATATGTTCCTATCCCACCCCCAACTTGTACTAAAATGGGTTTCCAACGTCGCTTGGGAATTTATGTTGGTTTTGACTCCCCTTCCATTATTTGTTATCTCGAACCTTTAACTGATAACTTTTTACCGCTAGATTTTCGACTGTCAATTTGATGAGACTATTTCCCACTATTAGGGAGAAATAAACAAATTCTTATTGAAAATGAACGGCGTGAATTATCATGGAATACTTCCACTTTGTCTCATCAGAACCCCAAAACATCTCAATGTGATGATGAGGTAAGGAGAATATTACACCTTTAGGAAATTGCTAATCAATTACCTGATGCCTTTAATGATGCAACTAAAGTAACTAAGTCACATGTGCCAGCTATGAATGCACCTGATCGAATTTGTGTCCCTAAATGACAAACTGCAAATAAAACAGCTAATGAATCCGTTGCATGCCAGAAGCGATGCAAAGATTCAATTCCCCGAAAAAGGAAAATTAGTAAACTGCATGCTCTAATGCTCCCGAAAATAGAAATTCTTAAAACTCATGCAGAAGTTGTACATAAAGCTCCAGAAGTAGCATCAAATAACGCTCGTGAAGAAATGTTTGAAAAAGTAGATTTCTCCATAGCCCCAGAAGTGGTTGCTTACATCCCTGAAGTGATTAAAAAGTCTCCAATGAGGCTCAGGTACCTGATAGTAATAAGATTTCAATATACTATGGAGAAATGTGGAATAGAAATGTAATGGTTATCGATGACATATTTATTTATATGGTAGCTACCAAACTATCAAAGGGTCGTGATATTTTTAATGATATTGAACCACATAACATGTATGAATGTCAACAAAGAAATGATTGGCTAAAATGGAAAGATGTTATCCAAACAGAACTAGATCTCTTGAAAACGTGGTGTATTTGGACCTATTGTACAAACGCCTAAACATGTAAACCCTGTTTGTTTCAAATAGGTGTTTGTAAGAAAAAGACATGAGAAAAATGAAATTGTCAGATATAAGGTAAGACTTGTTGACAAATGGTTCCTACAGAAACCTGACATTGATTTTGATAAAATATATTCCCTAGTTATGGATATGACTGTGTTCTGATATTTAATAAGTCTTGTAGTTTCTAAAACACTTGATATTAGACTTATGGATATAATAACTGCTTATTTATATGAGGACTTAGACACAAATATCTACATGAACATCCTCGAAGGATTTACTTTGCCTGAGACAAGATCCAGAAATACTCACTCGATAAAACTAAAACGAGCCTTATATGACTTAAAACAACCCGGAAGGATGTAATATTACCGTCTTAGTGAATATCTATGTAAATAAGGTTATACCAATAATCTCATTTTCCCATGTGTTGTTATCAAGAAATCTATTACTGGTTTTGTAATAGCAACAGTTTATGTAGATGATATAAATCGTATTGGATCTACAGAAGACGTTGAAAATGTTAACTATTTAAATAAAGAATTTGAGATGAAAGACCTTGGAAAAACAAGATTTTGTCTTGGCCTTCAGATTGAGCGAAGTACTAGTAGAATATTGGTCCATTAGTCAATATACTGAAAAAATGTTAAAACGCTTTAATATGGACAAATCTTATCCACTTAGTATGCCAATGGTTGTCTGATTTTTAGATTTAAATAAAGATCCATACCAACCAAAGGAAGGAAATAAAAAGGTATTTGGTTATGAAGTACCATATTTAAGGTCATTGATGTGCTATTATATTTGGCACAATGTACAACACCCTGATATAGTTTTTTTGTGAATCTATTAGCACGATATAGTTTGACACCTACACGTAGACATTGGAAAGATATTAAACACATATTCAGATATATTGTGGGACAATTGATATTGTTTTATTTTATTCCTAAAGTTTATCTAACCATTCCCACCCACTTGGCTATGCAGATTCAAGCTATCTATCTGACCCCCATAAGGATTGTTCAAAGACAGGTTATGTATTTCTAAATTGCAACGCATCTATTTCTTGGTGATCCATTAAACAAACATTAGTGGCTACTGCCTCAAATCACCATGAAATTATTGCTTAAATGAAGCTAGCCGAGAATGTGTCTGGCTCTGATCATTAATTCAACATATAAGATTATTGTCAATTGTTTTCACTTACTGATCAACCAACTCCAATATAAGAAGATAATGTGGCATATATTATTCAAATGCAAAAAGGCTTCATCAAATGAGATCGAACGAAACATATTCCAATAAATTTCTTCTATCCACATGATCTCCAGAAGAAGCATGTGATTGAAATCAAACAGATTCGATCTAATGACAACCTTTCAGATTTCTTCACCAAAACACTCCCCAAGTCAACATTTCAGAAATTGGTCTACATAATTGGTATGCGTCGGTTTAATTCTCAAAGTAATCAATGTTTTTTTAATACCAGATGGAACATCCAGAAGTATACTTGACTAGGAGCATCCAGAAGTATGCTACATTTCTATAGAGCGCGTTGTATTCTTTTTCCTTCGATATAATTTTATTCCACTGGATTTTCTTGTCAAGGTTTTAAAAAGGCAGCATTATGCGAACTCATCATATTCCTGAAAAATATTGTACCATTTACTTTCATCCAACAAATTTTCACTGGGTTTTACTGAGGCAACATGAAGTGGACATCCAAGGAGAAGTATTGTAGAGAAATGAAGAAACTAGAAATTAGTGGATATTCACTATAGCCACCTCATGCTATGAGGCGGCAGAAGGATAGTTTATAACTTTTTGTATGAGTCCTTCATTCATTAGTTGTTTTTGCATGTAAATAGCTTTAGCTTAAGTTACTTTGTAAATAAGAATGAAAAGACAAATGTAAATAAAGAAATGTAACAGTACGTTATACTTGAATGAATCATATAAAAACAGATTTTTTAACTGATTTTTTTCCTTAATCCACACCGTTCGTTATGCTTAGTGATACATATTTATTTATTTATACTTTAAATAATAAACTATTGGATTACCTTGATATACGAATTTGATAAAGGCACCATTTTAAATGTATTATGGCAATTTGGTTTTTCAAAATTTTAATTAACTAAAAGTATTAAAAAAACTGAATGAGAATGAGTAAAGTTTGAAAAGTGGGGGGTAAACGCAATAAACAAAACAAAAGTAGGGGCAAAGTGCAAAAAAAAAAAAATGCATTGCCCCTTAACCACTCTCAAGACCCATCAATGTCTTAGTTGCAATTATTTATATATACAAAACAGGATGGTGTTTGAGGTGGGAGATAAAAGACGGCTAGGATTTACTTAATTATAATAATCTAATGAATCACATAGAACTTAAAGCACCAAGAGTGCATGGGTTCGATTTCCATATCCAAAATTTTGATATTTATTTATTTTTCTTCAAATGTTGATGTTGATGATTAGGCATATAAGTATGAAGAATGAAAATATAAGGGTGATCATGTTTTGACAAGTTTTAAACTTAAAACACCAAGTGATAAATTTGTAGATAAACATAGTTCATGGTTGATATTCGTTTCATCTAATGGTTGAGACTTAAAGTTAGCATTTATGTCTTACCTTCAATCAATCCCCAATAAGAATGCGTGAGTTCGATTCTCATACCCAACATTTTGATTATTTATCTTGATATTTAAAGTATAATAAACTTTATTTATCATGTTAAACTTTTATCATGCCAGAGGCACGAGGAATACCTTAGTTATATATAAAACATGATGGTGTTTGGGGTGCGAGATAAAAGACGGTTGAGATTTAACTAAATATATGAATCTAACGTATCACATAGAACTTAAAGCACCAATAGTGCAAGGGTTCGATTCACATACCCAACATTTTTTTTATATTTATTTATTTTTCTTTAATTGTTGTCTATATTACAAATCAGGATGGTGTTTCAGGTTGGAGATAAAAAACGGCTGAGATTTATCCAAATATATCAATCTAACAGATCACATAGAACTTAAAGCACCAAAAGTGCATGGGTTCGATTCTCATACCGAACATTTTGATATTTATTTATCTTGATATTTAAAATAAACTAAACTTTTTTTATCAGGTTAAACTTTTATCGTGCCAACGGCACGGGGAATACCCTAGTATATATTTATATATAAAAACAAGATGGTGCTTGGGGCGAGAGATAAAAAACGGCTGAAATTTAACCAAATATATGAATCTAACGAATCAAATAGAACTTAAAACATCGAGAGTGCATGGGTTCGATTCCCATACCCAACATTTTTTATATTTTTTTTCTTCAATTGTTGATGGTTGTGATTAGGCATGTAAGTGTGAAGGATAAAAACTTAAGGGTGATCATGTTTTGACAAATTTTGAACTTTTATCGTGCCAACAGCACGAGGAATACCCTAGTTTATCTTACAAATTAGAATGGTTTTTGGGATGGGAGATAAAAGACGGCTAAGATTTACCCAAACATAAAGATCTAACGGATCACATAGAACTTAAAACACCAATAGTGCATTGGTTCTATTCTCATAGCAAACATTTTTATATTTATTTATCTGGATATTTAAAGTAGAATAAACTCTATTTATCATGTTAAACTTTCATCGTGCCAACGGCATGTGGAATACCCTAGTCTATATTACAAATCATGATAGTGTTTGAGGTTGAAGATAAAAGACGACTGAGATTTACTAAATATAATAATCTAATGAATCGTATAGAATTTAAAGCACCAAGGGTGCATGGGTTCAATTATCTATCCTAACATTTTGATATTTATTTATCTTGATATTTAAAGTAGAATAAATTTTATTTATCATGCCAACGACATGGGGAATACCCTAGTCTGTCTATATTAAAAATCTGGATGGTGTTTGAGGTGGAGATAAAAGACGGCTGAGATTTACCCAAACATAAGAATCTAATGGATCGCATAGAACTTAATGCACCAAGAGTGCATGAGTTCGATTCCTATACCCAACATTTTGATATTTATTTATCTTGATATTTAAAGTAGAGAACTCTATTTATTATAATAAACGTTTATCGTGCCAACGACACGGAGAATTCCCTAGTCTATATTACAAATCAGAATGGTGTTTTACTACTCATAAGAATTTGGAGATAAAATAGGGCTAGGATCGAGAGTTAGGAAGATCTTGAGGGTTGAGATTATCAATAATGACATATCTGTAAATAAGTTGCAAGTAGAAGGGCAAAGAAAATGAAAAATTGTGAAAGAGTTGGTGGAATGCACATGTGGCGAGGAGAGAAAAGTTGGTGTATTTTTTCTCGAAATTAAAATTGTGGTTGTCGAATTTTGGAAATCTTGGTAACATTGGAATGCATTTTGAAGATCTTTCTACTGAACCTAATGATCAATACAAGAGCTAAAAGTTTAAAAATATATATCTTATTATTAAAAAAGTCTAATGCATTTTAGGTTGTTATTATTTTTCAATAAATGGGACGGGTCAATAATACAAGGAAAAAAAATGAGACATGCATATTTAAACAAAAACCTCGAACTTCATATTTTAGTGAATTCAAAGTTTGGGGAGAACTCCCTCTAAGTGTTTGAAAATTTCCCCAACTGATTCAAATTTTGATTGAGTCTAACCCTAAAGTTTATAGTAATTTACCTTAGAAAGCATTTGCATTTCAAACTGAATACAAAGACTTGACTAAAAATAGAAACCTAAAACTTCTCTTCATTCCCTCCCTTAAACTAGTTCTCAGCTGCAACTAGTTTAATTCAGGAACTTGGCAAACTCCCAACTGACTCCGGAATTTCTGAAACGCTGCCACTATGAGAGGCTTTGTCATCACATCTACCAGCTGATCTTGCGTTCCACAATATGCTAGCTTAACTACTCCTTCTCGTGTGAGATCACGAAGAAAGTGGAAACGCACATCAATGTGCTTGCTTTGACCATGTAACACAAGATTTTTTGATAGTTTAATTGTGGAACTATTATCACAAAAAATTGTAGTACACTTGCTTTCCTTCAGACTCAGTTTATCAAGTACCCTTTTTCATCCAAATAGCTTGGCTAGCACAACTAGCTGCGGCCACGAACTCTGCCTCAGTGGTTGAGAGTGTGACTATAGGTTGCTTTCTTGAAGACCATGCTACAGCCCCAGATCCCAACATGAAGATATAGCCTGATGTGCTTTTCCTGTCTTCTAGGTCCCCTGCATAGTCACTATCTGCATAACCCACCAGGCCTTCACACCCTCCCTTCTTGGAAAACACTCCAAGTCCAATGGTTCCTTTCAAGTACCTCAATATCCTCTTGGCTGCCAACAAGTGCAATCTAGTTGGTTTAGCCATGTACCTACTAATCAAGCTTACTGCAAACATCAAATCCGACCTCGTAGTTGTTAAGTACATGAGACATCCCACCATCTGTTTAAACAGGGTTTCATCAACACGAACTCCATTGTCATCTTTGAAAAATTTACAACCTGGAACAATTGGTTTATGAACCGGATTGCTATTCTCCATTGTAAACCTCTCTAGCACCTCCAAAGCATATTTTCTCTGGCAAATATAAATTCCATCCGATCTCTGCAATACTTCTATGCCAAGAAAAAACCTTGTCACGCCCCGATTTTTGAACAACATAAATAAATAGATTGTCCAAAGACCAAGGCATGACAAGAACACATTAAATGGTACAGCCATAAGGCAGAAAACAACTAATAAGCTTCCTCAATATTCTTCCTCTAAAAATGAGGTCCACAACGAATAAATGAAAATTTCAATAATAAATTCCCCAAATAAATATCTAATAAAACTGAGCATTTATATCCAAATCCTACATCTGATTACCTAGGAATAATAATAAAGATCTAAAAAGAATAAAACGTGTCGACTCCTTAGCTATCGCCACGCAGCTACTATCCTTCCTTACGCTCCAATTAACCCTGATGGTTCTCTGGGGCTACGCTCATTAAGAACGTACCCAAATTTGTAAAACAATACAAAATATGGGTTAGTATAATCATACTGGTGTGAGCAAACTTACAAATCAAGACAATTAAATATAAAAGGACAAAATGCAAATTTCACCTTAAGGAAGACAGGTAGTTCTCATTTGAGGTTCGAATGAGCTGTTAGTTTCTTCCCTCAAGGCTAACCTAGTACAAGCTAAAATAATCTATACACAATTTCATGGCATGCTCAATTCAATGGTTTTATTTAATTATTTATTTTTGTTTTCTAATTCTTGGCTTCTTTTCCACAATCGCACTCTCCTCCTGTGCCAAACACACATCACCCAAGTGTGCCTCCCTTGCCATCGAAGCCACTCGGAGCGTACATGACCCAAGTGGGGTGCCACCTCGAGTGTCATGTCATTTCACCCGAAGTTCGATCACTAGCAAGTATTCTTCCTAAATCTACACGTACAATCGAACTCACATGGAACGGTGCACCGATATGCAAGCAAGTCTGCATACCCATAATAATATCACACGTATACAAGCAAGTCTGTATACAAAAGTTTCTTTTCTTTTCACATTTTTTTTTCTGGAGTTGTGGAAAAAAGAACATTTACCAAGTATTTTATTTGAGCCATTACTTTTCCAAATCAATTAACATCACATCACATTCCTCTTACAAGAACCATATACATAAAACATTACCAAGGTGATATTCACAACATGACAAAATCTATTTTGCCATCTCCTTCAGAAAAGAATGAAAAGCAAGTGTGTCGCAAGCACAAACATTCTTTTAACATAGTGACATACGCGTGACAAGAAAACAAGTTCCATTAACTAGCTATACCTCAAATTAAGATACCATGACTATCCTTATGGAAATCCACCTTTACTTTTGAAAACCACCTATCAAGACCACATCTATTGATTAGACAGTGACAATCAATATAAAACATACACTGTCAACATACATATCCATACCCATACCCATACCCATATATAGATCTATACACACACAACTGTAACAAAAAAAATATGAAAACAACACTGTCAAAAAGTGAAACCCATGTGATTATTCACAAAACTGTAACAACAAAACTTCATTGATGTTCTCAAAACGGTAACAACCCAACACTTCATTGATTTTCTAAAAAATTCATTGATTATTCACAAAACTGTACAACCCAACACTTCATTGATTTTCTCAAAACTTCATTGATTATTCACAAAACTGTAACAACCCAACACTGTCAAACACAAAACTGAAACCCATGTCAGAGTTCTACCTTTTCACTAAACATGTCAGATATAACCCATGTGATTATAGCATGATATAACAAGAAAAAAAAACATGTCAAAGTGCGATTGGGGGAAAAACATGTAACATCCAAAATAAAAAAATAAAAAAAATAAAAACGTAAAAACACTTCCCAAGATTCATCAGACATCGTGTCCATGTCATATCAACGTGAATTTCACAGATGTCCAAATCAACAATACATAAAAATAAAGATTAGAGATTTACTCACCTCTTTTTGCAAGAATCCCAATATTTGAGAAAAAATTTTCCTTTAGCACCTCCCACCTTTTCAACGCAGGTTTTTTTTTTTTTTTTTTTCTTTCTTGTGTGTGTGTGCAAGGGGGAAAAACTAGGGTTTATCTTTAAAGGAAGAATTTAGGGTTTCTTTGGCTAAACACACCCATCCTTTATCTCTTACCCACCACCAGCCTAAACCTAGGTTTGAAATTAAAAATCATAAACTATTATTACTTGTAATTATTATCAATTAATAATTACTACCAATAAATATTATTAACTTCTAAAATAATGCAAGTATATTGGTAAGTGAATTGGGCGGGTATTACAAACCTCATTTTCCCCAAATCAGTCATATCAAACTCCCTTAACATGGAATTCTTAAAGTCAGCAAACATTGATTCAACATTGCCCATAAATATTAAATCATCTACATATAAGCTGACAATTAGAATCTTACCCCCTTGACGTGTTTTAATGAACAAAGTATGTTCACTATAGCACTTCTTGAATCCTTCACTTATGAAATGAGCTTCAATACGACTGAACCAAGCTCGTGGAGCTTGTTTCAATCCGTAGAGAGCTTTCTTCAATCTGTATACTTTCTGAAGGCTATTCTTCAGCTCATAACCTTTAGGCTGCTCTACATATACTTCTTCATTGAGTTCCCCATGCAAAAAGGCAGATTTGACATCAAGTTGATAAAGAGTCCATCATTTTTGAGCTGCTAGAGCCACAATCATTCTCACTGTATCCATCCTTGCAACCGGAGCAAACACTTCTGTATAGTCTATCCCTTGTTGTTGCGCATGCCCTTTTGCCACCAAACGAGCTTTGAACTTGTCTACTTCCCCATTCTCTCTGAGCTTGGTCTTATAGACCCACTTCACTCCAATCTTCTTTGCACCTGTAGGTAAATCAGTGAGTTCCCATGTGTTGTTCCTCTCTATAGCTTTTATCTCCATGTCCATAGCTATCCTCCAGTTGTCATGCTTTACTGCCTCCTCATATTGCATTGGATCTGCTGAGATAAATAGAGCCAAATTGACATTTATATCTTCGTCCGAAAATCCTTCTCCACTTACATAATCTTTCATCCACATTGGGGGCCTTCTTGTTCTTCCTTCATCATTCGAGCTTGATGATTCTCCTCCATCCTCACTGGTTTGAGGACTACCAGCTGCGTCATTTACTCCCTCTTCTTCCCCAATCTCTGCGCCATCAATCCCTGCATTCATTTCCCCATTTTTTTCTTCATCCTCCCATTCGAGATCAGCCATTATATTTGCTTCAAAACTCTTATCCCAACTCCAAGACTTGTCTTCCTCAAACACTACATCCCTGCTAATTACAATTTTCTTTGCAATTGGATCATAGAGTCTATATGCCTTAGACTCTTCACTTACTCCTAACAGCACACAGGAAGAGCTTTTTGCATCTAGCTTTGTCCTCTTTACATCAGAAATATGCACATGAGCCACGCATCCGAAAACTCTAAAATGATCAACTGAGGGTTTACTGCCACTCCAAGCTTCCTCAGGTGTTTGGTTCTTAACAGCTAATGTAGGACTCCGATTTAGAACGTGTATTGTCCAGTTTACCGCCTCTGGCCAGAATGTCTTGGGGATTCTCTTTTCAGAGAGCATGCATCGAACCATGTTCATCACTGCCCGATTTTTCCTTTCAGCTACTCCGTTCTGTTGTGGGGTATATGCTGCAGTCAGCTGCCTCTTGATGCCATGTTCTGTGCAGAACTCATTGAATTCACCTGATGTGAACTCACCTCCTCTATATGTTCTCAAACATTTTATATAACTCCCTACTTCTTTCTCAACACAAGTTTTAAAACGTTTGAACATGCTTAATGCTTCAGATTTCTCTACTAAGAAATAAGTCCATGTTTTTCTAGTGAAGTCATCAATAAAACATATAATGTACCTCTTTTTACTATTGGAGATAGGAGAGATTGGTCCGCAGAGATCTGCATGAATAAGCTGAAGCTTCTCTGTTGCCCTCCAATTGCTCTTCTTTGGGATTGGATCCCTGTGTTGCTTCCCAATCATGCAAGTATTACATACTGTTGATGGAGCCTTGAATTGAGGTATCCCATTTACCATCTTCTTGAATTGGAGAGTTCTCAGTTCTTTGTAGCTTAAATGTCCATAACGACAGTGCCACAATTGTGCCAAATCCTGTGTGGATGTGTAGTGACAAGCTGGTTTTCGTGGCAATGAATTTGTTGATAACATAAACATTCGGTTTGCTGTCATCTCAGTCTATATTATGAGCCCCTTTTCTGGATGATAAATCTTGAGTTCTCCATGTTGTATGAGAATCGTCAACCCTCTTTCTTGTAGTTGACCAATGCTTAGTAGATTGTTCCTTAGTTCAGGCACAAAAAATACTTCACTAACAACATGTGTAAAGCCACTTACATTCAATCTCACGTTGCCTTTTCCTAGCACATCCATTCTTGTGTTATTGCCCAGCCTTACCTTCTGCCTGAAGTTTTCATTGAGATCACAGAACAAACTCTTGTCACCACACATGTGGTTGCTACATCCAAAATCAAGGAACCATACATCCCTTCAATGATCATTCATCTCCACATATGACATGAGCAATATCTCTTCTTCTTCTTCTCCAAACTCAGCGTAATTGGCTTCCTTATTCTAACTTGGACACTCATATTGGAAATGTCCAAGTTTGTGACACTTATAGCATTCCACTGTAGCTTTGTTATAGGGTTGGCGACTTCTCCCTCTTCCTCTGCCTCTATATGCACCTTGACCCCGTCCTCTTGTACCAAACCTTTCCTCAAAGGTTATCTTGAGTGCTTGTTCTTCTACTGTATGTCGCTGGAATTTTTGCTCATGAACAATCAGAGAGCTTTGCAGTTAATCAATTGAGAGTTTATCGATGTCTTTAGACTCCTCTATCGAGCAAACAACGTAATTGAACTTTGCACTCAACGATCTGAAAATCTTCTCCACCACCGTGACATCCTGCATCTGCTCCCCATGTGTTCTCATCTTGTTGGCTACTGACAATACTCTTGAAAAATACTCGGAGACTCCTTCTCCAACCTTCATCTCTAGGATCTCAAACTCTCTGCGGAGAGCTTGTAAATGTGACCTTTTGACCCTGACACTCCCTTCAAACTTCTTCTTCATGGATTCCCATATTTGTTTGGAGGTATTCTTCACAAGAATGGTCTCCAAAATCGTTCGATCTATAGCTTGGAAGAAATAATTTTTTACTTTCAGGTCTTTCAGCTTCAAATTCTCTAACTCCTTTCGTTGTGCTTCTGTCTGCGCCGATCCACTCTTTGGCTCAACATAGCCAGTCTCTACCAGCCCCCAATATTCCTTAGATCGCAGGAAATTTTCCATCAACATGCTCCAATGGTCATAGTGACCATCGAAGCGAGGAATTGATGGCTGCAAAAAGTTCCCTTCGGTTGTCATCTTCTTTGCTGTTGCAAAAATTTCAAAGACTGCCTGGCTCTGATACCAGAATGTTAGCAACAAAGAACAAATGATAAAGATGCTCAACAATTCTGAAAGATGATTTCTCTTATTGTGCAATTTAGGCTTAAATAGCCATTTACATTGTTAACAGAAAGAGGGAAACCAACAAACGTGGTGAGCAATTAGCAAAGAATAAGGGGCACTAAATCCATATCCTAAAGACTAGGTCCTACTAGTACTTATTCAAACTGAATACAAAGACTTGACTAAAAACAGAAACCTAAAATCTCTTCATCCTCAGTGAGTGTTATAGGTCAGTGGACTCTGTTACTGGCAAGAGGAATTATACATACATGGATGTTGTTAGATCCAAATTGGGTGGATTTAAGGTCAAGATTTGTGGGTTTTTCCAATACTTGAACTTGTTCGGTGCATCTCCATTGGGTACACCATTGTTGCCTTTATAAGCATGATGGCAATTAAAAGGTCGAATTGTTTCCACGAAAGCCACCAAAAGAACAATGATCATGTTTTGTGTTTCAAAAATTATCTTCTCTCAATTTCTTGATTTCGATCAGATTTCATGGCTTTCAATGGTGGCTGATGTTATGTCTTTCACTGAGAAATGGGTTGCTGAGCAATGGCCTAAGAGCCAATTCATCACCAATGTTCATAACAACCTTAATTGGTTATGTTGTTGTTTCTTGTTTTTATTGTTGGTGGTGTTTAAAACATAGATAAAAAGCAATGGATCGTGTATTTATGTGCTGGGAAATCAAATGTCAAATGTCATAACTCTTAAACCTTTCAATTTTCAGAAAAAGAAAAAAAAAGGCCCAACAAAATTCGGGATAGCATGGTTCCGACTCGGTTCAAACCGGCCCGGGACCAACTGGTTCCACCCAAAAAATAGTAGTGTCCTGGATTGTTCCGTTTCATTGGACCGAGACTGGGACCGGGATAAGCCCAATCCCAGACCGTTCCGGACCGTGCCCACCCCTATTTATAACTATAAAACATATAAAAGGCCAAAGAAAATGAAAAGAATGATGAAAAAAGTTGGTGGAATGTAAATGTGGAGGAAAGATGAAGTATTGTGTTTTCTTTTTCTCAAAAGGAAAATTATTATAACTTTATGCTTAGTTGTCAGATTTTGGTAAACTTGGTATCGTTGAAATGCATTTTTGAAGATTTTTTCAATAAAACAATGATCAATACAAACGTTTAAATGAGTTAGACATCTTAATGCACATTTAAACAAAAACCTTGAACTTCATGTTTTGGAAAATTCAAAGTTTGGGAGTGAACCGATGTTCAAAATTTTTTTACCCTGATTTATTCAAGTTTACTTTATAATAGACTTGCACTTCAAAACTGATTGATGGCGAAAATGAAAATGGTGACGGTGGTATTCAGTAGATGATATTAAGCAAAAATATATATGTGTGGAGTGCCAACGACACAGAATTACCCTAGTCTATATTACAATTCAGAGTGACGTTTTACTATTCATTGCTGATTGGGACAAACGTCAAATCATAAGGATTGAGGATAAAAGATGGCTAGGATTAGAAGTTGAGAAATGTGTTGAGGCTTGAGATTTATTTCATATGATTATTACATGTTTACAAATATAAAATATGTAGAAATGCAAACAAAATTGTAAAAAAAAGTTGGTAGAATGTACTTGTAGCAGATATGTATTTTATTATAAAAGCATGCAAGTATTTTTATATTTTCATGCCTAAGTATAATATTTTTCAAGGAAACGGATGGACATTCAAAAAAATACCCCAAACATTAAATCGATTCTAATTTTAACCAAGTTTGGTTCTTAAAAGAAATTAATAATTTTACCATAAAATAGGCTTGCACAAAAAAAAATTAGTTTACATTCTAAAATATGTTTTTTTTTTATGGAAATGATTAAGAGCAATAGTGAGGATGGTGGTGAGGGTGTCCAATGCATGATAATTAGCAAAAAAAAGTGGATGTGGAGTGTCAACGACACGGGTAATATGTTTGTACACCTACAAAATGGCGAACAACATTATATGCCTTCAGATAAACGGTTTCTCCAACTGAATGTAGGTTTGTTCATAATCAAATTGGGACATGTTCACATACAATTCCATGGGTCATATATATGTCTGGTAACACGTCGGGCCTTATGGTGCTTTAGTGAAGTGACTCTAAAGTCTATATATAGGTTTGTTCATGACCAATATGGGGTGGTTAGTCTAAACCCGTTGCATTTTGGTTGTGAGAATCCTAATTGTGCTACAAAGAAGAGACAATATAGATTAGTGAAAATTTTAGGAAATGTCAAAATTGAAGTGACAACTAACGAAGATTTGGGGCTGGTCACATACTCATTTTTTTTTCACATGCACGTCTTTACTATGAAATTGCTCGAGTGAACCCATTTAATAGTGAGGGATGAGGGAATATTTTTTTTGGTCGATTGAAAGTGAGAATAGTCCGTCTAGAGAGCCAGGTCTGCGCTAGGGAGCCTCAATACCCTCCATCATCCCAGAGATCCTCATAAATTCGCCAATCGAATACAAACACACAGAGAGAGCCCCCTTGGCACTAGGGGCGTGGCTCTCTAGAATTTTTCAAGTTAGAAAGAAGGAAACGCTTTGGTAAATTAGGTTCGACGAAGTTAGAGGTGGCAAATAGTAAAGTTTGGTGGAATGGTGGTTGGCTCTCAAGAGTGGGACTATTAGACTTGGCAAAAAAACTAAGAAGGGAAGAACTGAGTGACAGGTGATGGTGTGTGGAATAATCTAGGAATGACAAAAAAGCAGAATGTGCCAGCTAGGGGCCGGCGCCACGTTTTCATGACTTGTTTGTCCTCCTCCACCTCTTATTTCTCTCTCTCTCTTTGCCTTGCCATGTTTTCGTCATTGCCTGCTATGGATGTGGATTGCATTTCAACTTCTTCGTCTGCCTCCTCATCAACAAGTCTAAAGATATGCATAATAGGATTTGGTCGGTTTGGTCAGTTTTTGTCCAAAAGATTTATCACACAAGGGCACAGTGTGATGGCTACATCTCGATCTGATTACTCTGAAATTTGTTCCCAATTGGGCATCACATTCTTCACTAGTCTCGAACCCATTCTCGAAGCCGGCAACGATGTTATACTCATTTGCACATCCATCCTATCATTCTCACAAATCCTCAAATCCATTCCATTCCATTTATTAAACAACAAGAAAACACTCTTTGCTGATGTGCTCTCTGTCAAGGAGCACCCCAGAGACCTCCTATTGCAAGTGAGTGTGTCTGTCTCTCACTTTTTTTTTTTTTTTTTGTATATTTGTATATATGTATTTGATCGTCATGTGTTTTATCATTTGTAGCTGGTGCCAGAGGAATCAGATGTGTTATGCACACACCCAATGTTTGGACCGGACGGTGGGAGGGGCTCATGGGAAGGTCTCACCTTTATGTTCGATAAAGTTCGGATTAGAGATGAACAAACTTGTTCTAGCTTCCTTGCCATTTTCCAGAATGAGGTCTACTTTACTACTCTTCCTCGTAAACTACATTACAATTAATTTGACCCACCCTGCTATTGCTCCAATTTGATGATTTCATTTTAGGGATGCACGATGGTGGAGTTGTCCTGTGAGGAACATGATAAACGGGCTGCGCGTAGTCAATTTCTTACTCATACTATTGGCAGGTAAAGTAAAATGTAGTTACCATTTTTTTTCTAGTCCAAAATCGGATAGGCATTTGCTTAATCTTTGTCTTCGTCTATCAAACACAGGACTTTGTTAGAAATGGATATTAAAACTACATCCATGGATACAAAAGGATTTGAGTCACTTCTTCATTTGGTAAGTCTATGTTTCTAATTATATAACCAAGAAATCAGAAACATTTTTTTCTTATTCATATTTGATATAAGCTACAATGCCACATAATGATGAAACAAGCAAGCCATGATTAATATTATCTATTTTTTGCAGAAAGACACAACAGTTCAAGATAGTTTCGACTTATACTGTGGATTATTTGTCCATAATAGGTTTGCCAAAGAAGAGGTATGTTGCAACTTTTCTCTTTCCCATTATAGACATTTCCTGTTCTACCTGAATTTTCTGTAAAACTCAAGTAGTAAACCCTGCTGCAGCTAAAGAACTTGGAGCTTGCATTGGAAACTGTCAAACAGAAGCTCCTTGCTCATCAAATTGAATAATTCTTTTAGAATACAGTCAGGTGATTTTCAAGTTTGTTTTAGTGCAACCTTCATCTCTTTATGGTGACCCTTTGGTGATAGTACAGCCTTCACCAATTCTGCTGGCTCAGAAAAGTGGTAATCTATGATTAAGGTACCGATTTGGGATGGGCTAAGTCCTTATTTCTTGCAGATGCGCCCTTTAATATTTTCATATTTAGGATGGGGCAGTATTGTTGTAACTTACCATTATAACATAGTGCCAGTAATGTGCTTCTTTGTTTGTGAACCCTTCTCTTACTAACATTTCATTTTTCAGTTAATTCAACTTTTGTCTTACTATAAACCAGATCATGTCAAAAGTTAATAGAGCATCTTTACTGTTTGTGTCTGTGTATTTTTTTTTTTTTTTTTTTTTGCTTGTTTGGTTCTTTTTGAGTGTGTGTGATATATATAAGAATAGTTAAAAGATATATTAAAGGATATATTATTTATGCTATAAGGACAGACCAACATGGGATTTGGTTTTAGAAAGACCCCGCCTAAACTGGCTATCATGCTGGAACGGAATGTACCTACAGAAAGCAGAGCGTTTAACCCTCATCAAAGCACTATGGCCAGCATTCGGCCATTACCACCGTTCGAGTTTTGGTGGAAAAGGATATTGAGAGACTGGAGAGATTTCTTGTGGGCACCCTCATCCTCCTCCCTTAAATATCATCTCAAGTAGGACGTGTTTTGCGTTCCAAAAGATAAAGGGAGTTTGGGGATTAGACGACTCAAGGGATTTAGATCAAGCTTTGCTTGCTACCTAAATGGTTGTGGAGTTTTGGTTGCAAGGATCAAGCCCTCTGGAGAATAGTCATCAACAAAAAATATGGTTGGTTCTCAAAGGATGAGCTCTTAAGATTGCACTTTGTTGCATACTACAATGGATCTTAAGCCTAAATTTTCAGCAACACATCAATTATGAAGTGAACTCAAGCCATCGAGTTGATTTCTGGGATGACAATTGGATAGTTTGAGAATCCCTTAAAGGACTTGCTCCAAGACATTCACTCCATCACATACAAGAAGGTTGGGGTTGTGTCTGCGTTTATAGGTGTCTCAAGGTTGAGAACGTGGGATGGAATCTCCTTCTTAGAAGATAACTTCATAATTAGGAGGAAAATCATATAATCACTCTAATTGTTGTTGGACGAGTTCCACCTTAATCCAGATCGAATTGGTCAGTGGAAGTGGGCAAATAATAATAATGTCTTCTTGGGTACGAGCTGTTTCGAGAAGTTCACAGCAATAGCTCCTCAGGCCCTGCAACTCTCCCTCTCTAATCCTCTCAAGAAGTGACAGCAGCTGAAGCGTGATCCTCCTAGAGCCAACTTTTTCTTCAAGACCATTGGACATGGGCATATTCTCACCATCAATAAGCTTGCGAGAAGAGGTCCCATCCTAACAAATAAGTGTTCGCCATGTGAATGCAATCTTGAATCCATCTCTCACCTATTTTTCAGTGCCCATTCACTTTGCAACTATGGTATAATCTTATACAGTGTTCACTCTAATTGCAGACTTTCAACTCAAGTGGGCTGGATTTGGATTTTTTTTTTTTTTAATGGCTGTAATTTGAGCCATTTGGGTAGAAAGAATGCCCGTATCCTCAATGGGAAGAGGAAAGGGGTCAGAACTTGAAGGCGTGCAAGTGCCTTGCAACTAACCCACTCTGCCATTGTGCTTAACAAATAATTTCAAAACCTTACTGAGTGATGTCCAAGTAAAATCCAGCACCAAAAGGTGGACTGACTTTAGAGTAATTAGCTAGTTAATCTTGACAACTTTATTGGCAGATTGAACACAGTGACAACAATTTTTCAAAGTTGTTGAATGTATATGACCAACACACAAATTCACCAATGCATCTATGAATAATTACAACCCCGTGGCAGTTGATGAACATGACAATCAGCTAATGCATGATGATACAAATACGCAAGAAAATGATGTTCCCAAATCACTCTTTGATTTTTTCATCTCGGTGAGCACGGAAAACATTTTGGTCTGCATGTCCAACCAAATGAACGGTGACAACATCAGAAACACTGTCACTCGCTAGAAATTATGTCACCACGATCATGGGATATTCTAGAGGTGTGATCAGTTATGAAAATAGCGCTGTTGCTTTGTATTGGAAAAGACCCTTTGATTTACTGTGCAAACTTCAACATGCATCTTACTCTGTCCCCGGATTTTTCAATACTGCTCTCTGTAGCTAACTGCCCTCCGTATGGCCATATAAGCATATAGCTCTTCATCTGATGCATATTCTCGATGGTTGATCAATTCAAGATAACCTTAGCTTCGTACTCCATAAAAGAAGAAACGGCAATGAATTTTTTATATTCTAAGGCTGTACTTAACCCACGACCAAGTCATTTAGAAATTGAAGGGAAAAACCAAACCATCTATGGTTGGAGGAATACGCAAAAATCAAACCATCTACGGTTGGAGGAATACGCAAAGTTGAACATAGTAAAATAAAAAATTGAAAGATTTCGTTAAAATTGTTCCTTTAGAAATTTCCCGAAATCTCCGTTCTATTCCTCATTCCCTCCTTTCCCACTTACATATGGCAAATTTATTTTCAACAAAATCCTTTTGAACCAATCACACACTAAGGTACCCAATGGGAGAATGGCTTTCATTTGCAGAAGGATTTTCCCAAAAGCCACTTTCTAATATTTACTATTAATAGGTCACAGTGCAACCAAACACAACCTTAATTTGAAATCATTCATTTTTCCTTGTTAGTCTGAATTGCCAGTCTAATTGGACCAAATTCTCAGTATTTTTATGTTTATCGGTTAGTTTAGACCATGATATAGGGAAACTCAAAAACACATTTTCCTTTTTAAATGCCAATTGGACGGAGAAAGTTATTTCTGACTCTACAAAAGATGAAATAATAGTTCATTCCATACATCGGGAACACCTGGCAAACACCAATGTATACAATCTGAGTAACTTGAGGGGTTTGACAACTGCTTCGAGCTGAATGTCTCCCAAAACTTACGATAGATTGAAGGATGACCATCTTTCCTGTACTCGGAGAGCTGCGTGATGTTTACAACAGAAACCTTGGAACTTACTCCAGCCAATACCTTTTCCACCATCTCCATTGTAGGTATGTCAGACCCACTTCCCCAGTAATTGCTCATCATAATTGGGCTCGTCTCCCCATAACAATTTCCTTCTTCCTTGCCTGTCTCCCATTCTCGGCTCCTGCAAACAGGCGAAAACAAAGCTTCAAGTTCTTTTTTTTTTCTATCTCTTTTTCTTTTCGTTTGATCATATTCTCAATGAGGGGTAAAAAGTTATCTTAGTTGTAGCTGTACACCGATCACAACCCATGACCACGAGCTGCAAAGTTTGAAATCTCAAATGTAATCCAAATGTTAAACTTTGTTAAAGTTACTAGTCAGAGAGGAAATTTCAGATAATTTATCCATGTCTAGGGATCATGGGAGTGTTTCATACATTTCATAGCATGTAAATATTGGCCCAAGATTAAGAGAAGTGCCTAACTGGATTTCTCAGCTTGATTATGTTATGACTGATAATTTGACAGAATGTTTTGATCCTAAAACCTTTCCTATTAATGTTCTTGATGGTGTTGTATTTATTTAATCCTAACATTCATTTGGTAGCGTTAACTGAGAAGCAATTGACCTAAGAGTATTCATGTACAAGAAATTCCTTGGTTAACTTGAGTTTGATGACCAACAAATGATTTCCACTACCAGTTGGATTAATTTAATTCACCTGCCACTGCTGCCAAACTCCATTTTAGAGGAAAACCCTATACTTCAAGATATGAATAAATGTCCATTCTACAAAGCAATTCAAAATTTATCGCTTTACTTAAAGAAGGTAGCCACTAAGTTTCAAGATCAAAGATTGGTCAGCTCAACTTGTGGTGCATCCATCCTTCAGGATTAGATATGAGATTCAATGGTTCTCCATTAGTGCAGTGTAACTGGCACATAACTGGAGATTCTCCATTACTGCACTTGTAGCTGGAATCCAAAATATATATTGTAGTCCACCTCAACCACATTGATTACTAAGGTGGTGTTTGACTGTTTATCTAAAATTCCAAGCCACCTTTCTCTTGAGTTATTAAATAAACAATTGTTAATTAATAAATATGGTAGTACCAGTTTTATAAATAAACCTAATAAGTAATTGACAGTGTTCTAAAAATCGGCCTAGGCGCTAGAAGGTGGAAAACCGCCCAGATTAATGGCTGGGTGGGCAGTCTGGGCGGTTCTGGGCGGGTCTAGGCGGTCTAGGCAGGTCTGGGCGGGATCTAAGCGGGGTCTAGGCGGGGTCTGGGCGATTTTTTTATTTTTATTTTTATTTTTTAATAAAGCTGATTGTGTTCTTATTTTATTTTCTTTCCTATTTTTTAGAAATAAACTATTTAATTATTTTTTATTCAGTATATGTCTAAATGTAGCAAATGATGATTACTTAATGGAATTCTCAAAGGATCTGCCGGTACCAATTTTACTAATGTAGATTTTATCAAACATAACTGAGGTAATTCATGCAATTTGAAGAAAAATAAAAGAATACACAAATTCAAATTTATATAAAATACCCATCATGACCAACTTCAGTCATTTGAGTTTTAATAAATTTTGTTCACAATTGTTAATTTTTCATGTTTTTAAATTTTGCATATGTATATTGGCATTAAATTTGATGTAAGTGATAAGGTATTATGCTTAACTTTTGTAAATTATTAAAGTAATAATACAAAACCTAAGACCGCCTAGGCCTCTGGGCGCTAGGCACCTGCTCGCCGCCGGCCCAGCGCCTAGCGATTTTTAGAACACTGGTAATTGAAAAACCTAATTTTTGAATTGCTTCTTTTACTAACTTCGAATTAAATTATGATTTACAAGTGCAAGAGCTTGAAAATAGAAAATATGTAGTAGATGTGCTATAAACTTGACATAAAGGCTACTTAAGAATTTGCTTGCTAAGCCAAAAACAGCTTATCAGTACTAGATTCTCACTCGTTAGATGCTCCTAGATCTGCTAAGTTATGTAAAAGAATCAGAACTTACCAAAGATGAGTAGGGGACATTGTAACAAAGAAGACACGTTTTGTTAGTGGATCCACCTTGGAAGCCACCCAATTAGCCCAAGCTTCCATGGCCAATTCCATGGCTCCAACCCCATCTAATTGTTCACAAACCCCATTTTCTTCACTACTCCATCTGCAACAAAACATTTCAGGTTTAACATATAATTGTGATCCCGCATTCCTTCGATTTAGAATATATAACCTACTTACAGCAGCTTGACAGGCCCTTGCCTCCACCACAAATATGTATTGAATATCAGTATATCAGCATTTTCCCATTGTGCTGCATGCTTGCCAACTGAGTCAGGGCGGATTATTCGATCATCTAATCTATGGTTCACTGGGTCGTCAGAATTTGACTCAACAAGGAGTGGCGCCCAGTAGAACTCCACTGTAGCATTGTATTCCTGAAATAGGATTGCATACGGGAAAATTAAGAACATTGGGGTGCTAATAGTAAAAAAGTATTATCAACTTCGTCCATAAGACTGGTAGCATCAATAACATGCTACCCAAAGCAAACAACGTAAAGAAATTAATATTTATTTGAGATAAAGGAGTTTGTTGGTTTACCTCAGCTCTGAAAATGGTGAGTGGGGCATTCGGTGACATGGATCTTTTCTCAGCCGGGATCACCGACTGTAACAAACACACCATCGATATCCACTGTCCTCTATTCAATGAATCTCCCACAAACATCAGCCTCTTGTTTCTCAATTTCTCCCACATCGAAGTCACATTCCACCTTTACAACAAAAAAAATGAAAACGCCATATTCAATTACAAGAACAACCCAAATCATGAAACATTCCCACTTTCACACACACAATAAGACTGCAAAACAAGAAAAACATAAGTAAATGAAAGCAGACCTCTTTAAGATGCAGTGATGAGGCTGCCATCTCCAATGCTGGTAGTCAGAATCCGCTCTACCATGTTTTTGACATGCAAGCTGATCTGACATGTACGGGCAAGACGACTCCTTATAGATTGGGTATGAAACATTGTCAAATACCCATTTCCCAGAAAACAAGTCACATTTTTCCTCCAAACTTGCTTTCCTCTTTGTTCTACCAAGATGAGAATTTTCAAGGTGAATTAAGGAATCCGCTTTTCGCCCACCATACTCTCTAGTCGAAGCGCATGTAGTGAATCTATCCAGGGGAGCTAAAACAATGGAAAACCCAGAGAAAGTAGAGTAACCCCATCATCACTATAATCAGATTAAAACATAAAAAGAAGGAATTTTGAAAGAACCCCAGAGAAATTAAATATAAATTGGATGAAATAAAAAAGTAAAGTGGAGATGGGGGGTTGAAGAGAAATGGATGG
This sequence comes from Berberis vulgaris, assembly GCA_963556465.1. NCBI lineage: Eukaryota > Viridiplantae > Streptophyta > Magnoliopsida > Ranunculales > Berberidaceae > Berberis > Berberis vulgaris. The sequence continues at coordinate 64,459,935 of OY747129.1, read as the reverse complement.
AGGTTCCTACCTGGCTGATGCTTTTGCTTGTGGAGTGATGCATGAGTGATGAAATCTGGTGGTTTGTGTTGGTGAATTTCATGAATGTTGCGTTCGTTGTAGAGAATTGAAGCTATTATGAAGACAGAGAAGAGGAAAGCAATGAGAGGGATGTGGTGATTGCTTGTCTTCCTTCTGTTGCTGCTCCATCTCTGCATCATAGAGAGAGGCAGAGAGAGAGAAATAGAGAATCAATGTTAAGTGACAAGAGGACCAAAGAAGAAGTGAAGAGAGGAGAGAGAGGCGTGAGTTGACTGTGTCTGGATTGATTGCCGACGGACAAGGACTTGCGAGAGGAAGGGGAGAATTATGTAATGACAAGAGAACTTCTACCTGTCGAGGAAGCACTCTTTCTACACGATCCATCCTCTTTCCATTTTCAGTCAAAGTCTGCTGATACATGCGCCTCCTCCTTTCCTTTTCATCACCTTCACCACAATTAGATGAAGGCTCGATTGATTGTTTGACATTACCATTATCATCACTTATAAATATTAACCTACTATTTGATACCACCATTATAAACTTTTTTTTTTATTTCTTTCTCTCCGTTCTCATCACCCTCTACGATCAACAGCAAGACCTCTATCCCTCCACGATCAATAGCAGAAATAGGAACTTCACCGTTGCTAGCCTCGTTGTCGCTTGCCACCTCCTCACACATCTCTTCTCCTCACTTTTTTTTCTCTCCCTCGCTCTTTCTCTCCTGCGAGATCGAAAAGAAGGGAGAGCGGTGGCGGGATGGCAGCTAGGCTGGGCAGTGGTCAGTTGCAGACTACAGTGTGTGGCACTCTTCTCTGGAGAAGAAAACACACCAAAAAATATGGTGGTGTCAAAAAGCTTGTGGTGGTGTGGAAAAATTGTGTTCGTCCCAAATGCCTAAATCTCACTGTTGCGAAAGGAAATTAGCGATAAAAACCCATCCATTATTAGTGTTGATGATAAATCAAATAAGGCTTGAATCACGACCATACACATGACAAACATCATCTCTCACGAGAATCAGGTGCTTCAATTCAACCCCGACCCGCAAAGCCCAAAAAGGCAAGCCCAATCATTAAAGCCCAAAAGGGCCTTTCGAAATAGATTGTAATCAGAAGCCCGAATCCAGGCCCAACAAATCTCTCCCTTAAATAGAAGAGACGTTACGAAGGAGATGAGTCATGGCGGGAATCACTCCCTCGATGACGTATCTCAATGAAGGAGGAGACTGTTACAAGGAACGCCTCCCCTCATTACGCCCTACATGCTTAAGTCACACAAAGAATTGATAACGGACATTATATAAAGTAAAGGAAACATTCGACAAATGTGTGCAATTTTAACTGAACTCTGACCAGATTAGGTTCTCTCCTACAGATTTACTGACTTAAGCATCGGAGTGCCTTCGGCCACCAAAAAGGTGGTCTTTGTCAATCTATCCTTGTTGCAAGTCAGATCTCTAAGAGACCTGATTTAGATGCATCAGTTTGGTGTCGTCCGTGGGGAACGACAATTTCTTTTCTAAAAGAGAGTTTGTATTTGGTAATTTCTTTAGCACAAATCAGTAACAGGTAAACTTAGCGTAAATGGAACAGACAACAAATTCTCAGCTCAACAATCAAAGTAATCCTTCAATTAGTGAAGTTGAATTACCAACAAGGCATGCCTCAAATGCAACACCTATAATGCCAGGTAATTTTAGTATCACCACTTGGAACGGTAGCCCAATCATCTCAGACGTCAGGCGGTACAATATCAAATCCTTGTGTGGACCAACTCTTGGTCCAGATGGATTATCTGGTCAGTAATCGAAAAACTCATTCAAAAACGTGCTCAATCTACTGAACATGTCTGAACTCTACCAACCACGTTCGAGAGAACAATGAAGTTCCTGCCGAACTTCGACGATCGAACTTTGAAGGCAGTGAACCACAAGGAGATGGCTTCCAAAGTGATGGAATTTCTCCACAAGTTCCATTCAGAATCGGAGTCACAGATCCCAGCGTGTTTTATGAGTTGGCCAGACCGCCATTCTCGGACCCTTTGCCAAAAAAGTTAACTCCCCCAAAGTTTGATACATATGACGGCAGTACTGATTCGACAGACCATCTGCGGCATTTCCACCATATGATGGCATTGAAGGAAAACACAAAGTCCATTTTATGTCGAACCTTTCCGACCAGCCTCACGTCTACAGTGATGAGCTGGTTCAATAGCCTACCGCCCAGGTCGATAAACTCCTTTCATGTGTTAGCCATCGCCTTTATTACAAGGTTCATTGGCAGCGAGCGAATCAGAAGGGGCCCACATTATTCACTCCACATCAAGCAGAAGCTTGAAGAAACTATCAAGGAGTACATTACTCGTTTTACTGACGATTTAACCATGATCGACGGATGTAGTGATGACACGGCCATAGCCACTTTCACATCCGAATTAAAAAGCGGGTCATTTTACAACTTTCGAAACCTTGATCCCCCTAGAAAATGGCGAACCTTATTAAAGACCGCTTAGAAGTACATCACCCTCGAGGAGATGTTGGTCGCTAAGAAGAAAAATGAATCTAAAAGATATCCTTCCCAACAAATCGAGAGATGAGAGAAGACTAGACGACAGATCACAGGAGGAAAATGGCCAGTCAAAAATGCATCAGACCAATGGCAGATCTGAATTCAGCAAACAAGAACCCGAAAAGCTGCAATCTGAAAGACCCATACATGAATGGTCAACGAGCATGGTCAACACAACGTACGAACCGCTCACGACTTTGAAAACAAGTCAAGCACATTCCCTGAAGGCCATGGCAAAGTGGGAGAACATCAAATGGCCACTCAAGATGAGAGGAGATCTAAATGGACGAGATAAGAACAAGTATTGCTCTTTCCACAAGGATCACGGACGCGACAACGAAGACTACTACAACTTGAAGGACGAAATCGAGTACCAGATCCAGAGAGGACGACTCGGATAATTCCTCGAGCTGAAAGATAATCAGTCTAAAGGGAAAGAGAAGGCGGATGCTGCCACAGGGTCAAATGAGCAGCCTAGAAAGCTAATATACGTCTTACACGACATAGCTGGAGAGAAAGAAGGATCTAACCGATCTCATAAGCGATCAATCCGAGATTTAAGGACAAAGATCCAATAATTAGAGCCTTTCGTACAACGCATCAGAATGACCCAACGAATTATGACCTTCTCCGAAGAGGATGCGAAGGGAGTTCATTTCCATAATAACGACGCCCATGGTGATTTCAGTATTGATAGCCAGGTGGGAAATCAAGAGAGTACTGGTCGACACGGGTAATTCATCCAACCTTCTGTACCTGACAGCATTCTGCAAGATGCAATTCAACGAAGAAATTCATACACCCAACGATCATCCAATGGTGGGTTTCAGCAGAGAACAGTGTCGCCCACTCGAAGCAGGAGAGTCGGGAAGACAATGAGTCCTATTAACGGACTTCCTTATCATTGATGTTTTATTTGCATACAACATGTTTCTCCGACGACTTTGGATATATGAGATGGGTGCAGTATCTTCTATCATGCATCAACGTTTGAGGAATCACACTAATGACGACATCGGGGTCATCAAAGGATATTAGTTAGCTACACGTGAATGCCACTGCGCAGCAAAGAAGGCCCCGAATAGATAAGAGGAGCCACTGCAGCAACTTGGTCAAACAGATTCCGACCTCCTAGAGGACAATGCATCTTCAATCAGCCTAAGAGGTCGACCAAACACTGGACAGTGAAGAGGGAGGAAAAACTGATCGGATTGGCACAAAATCCACCCATAACTAACTAATAAGTTGATCCAATTGTTGAAAGACAACTAGGACGTCTTCGCCTAGACAATGAAAGACATGGTAGGCATCAACCCTCCATCACTACTCACAGACTACAAGTCAATCCAGACAAAAAGCCAATCCGACATAAAATAAGACCAATTACCTAGAATGCAACCAAGCAATAAATGAATGGTTGCATTGTCTAATGAATGCAGGGATGATCAAGGAATCTCACTACCCGGACTTGCTGGCCAACACAGTCTTGGTCAAGAAAAAAAATGGCAAACAGAGAATATGTGTAAACTACACGGATCTATACAAGGCATGCCCAAAAGACAGCTTCTCACTCCCACAAATAGATCAAATAGTGGACGAGGTTACAACCAGATGCATCCGCCCGACCAAGAAAAGAGATCTTTCATAACAGAAAAAGGTACGTACTGCTACCGAGTGATGCCAATCAGACGAAAAAATGCGAGAGCTACGTACCAACCTCTTATAAACAGGATGTTCAAAGATCAGATGGAGGTGTACATTGATGATATGCTAGTCAAGAGCTTACACAAAAAAAGATCTCATTAACGACCTCGAACAAGCCTTCTCTCAGCTCCAAATATACAAAATGAAGTTGAATCCAAAAAAATGTACATTTCGAGTAGAATTAGGGAAATTCCTTGGTTATATGGTCAATCATAGAGGAATTGAAGTTGATTTAAAATAGATACAAGCACTCCTCAACATGCACTCGCCAACTAACATCAAGGGTGTGCAAAGCCTAAATGGTAGAATAACAACTTTGAACATATTCATTTCCAGATCGTCAGATAAATGTCTTCCCTGCTTCAAAATTTTGAAAGGAAACAAAACGTTCAAATGGAGTGGAGAATTTGAAAAAACTTTCTGAAGCCTGAAGGCGTACATGGGAAGTACTAAACTTAGGGGTGGGCAATGTCGGTTCGGTTCGGTTTTGAGCCCCAAACCGATTTCGAACCGATTTCATTCGGTTTGTCCAAAACCCAAACCGAAACCGAATTTTGTATTTGTAAATTGATGAATTCGGTTGAATCGAATTTCAGATAGGTTCGGTTCGGTTGGGTCGAAATTTCAGGCTCAAGCATTTGAAAGACTTTCATTAAAACGTGTCCAATTTTTTTACAGACCCAATTTTTATCCCAAAATTGAAAACTTTGAGAGAATGGGGTGATTCAGTGCAACAGGGTGTACTGCAGTGCATTTGTTGCATTAATCAAGTATTGACACCTATCTGTTATTTAGTTATTTATATATATCTAATTAATCGGTCGGTTCGGTTATAAATCGGTCGGTTCAAAACCGTAAACCGATTTCGAACCGTTTATAATCAGTTCGGTTCGGTTTAAATTATTTTCTTTCTACTCATATTTCGGTTCGGTCGGTTAATCGAATTTAAATCGGTTTTTGCCCACCCCTAACTAAACTGTTATCAAAACCAAGCATAGGAGAAACGATGTACTTGTATCTATCAGTGTTCGAACATACAGTCAGCTCGGCACGTGTCTGAAAGGAAAAGGGCACGCAAAAGCCAATCTACTACGTCAGAAAAACATTTGTAGACGAAAAGTTAACTACTCGGCTCTGGAGAAACTGACACTCGCTCTGGTCGCGTCTTCAAGAAAGTTATGACCATACTTCCAAGTTTATCCCATCATTGTCATGACCGAACAACCACTTCGGTCAGTGCTACAATAACCAGAACTATCCGAAAGAATGGTAAAGTGGGCAATAGAGCTTGGTCAATTCGACATCAGTTATGCTCCTAAGACTACAGTAAAAGCTCAAGTACTAGCGGACTTCATTGTTGAATTCACGGGCGTCAACGAGCATCGACCGAACTACAGTCAAGAGGAAGAACATACTGAGCAAACTATTCATGAGTGGATCCTGCGTTGCGATGGAGCATCTAACGAGAAGAGGAGTGGAGCAGGAATAATCTTGTATAACTCGAAAGGCATAACGTTGGAAAAGGCGATAAAATTCAGTTTCAGATCCTCAAACAACGAAGCTGAATATGAAGCAATGATAACAACATTACAACTGGCCAAACATTTCGGAATAAGAGAAATCAACGTCTTCACTGACTCCAAACTAGTGGTCAACCAGTTGAGTGGCGAATTTCAAGTAAAAAACGCTCGGATAAAAGCCTATCGCCAAAAGACAAATGAGTTTATCAAAAGTTTCAAAGCTGCAACCGTTCAACGATGCGCAAGAGCAGAAAATGACTGAGTTGATAAATTGGCTAAGGAGGCATCACAAGCTGAAGAAATTGATATTCCGCTCGTCACAATACAGGCGAACTCGATATTGGAAAACCAAGTGCAAGAAACATATACAACAGATCAGGAGAGCAGCTAGATAACTTCAATCCTAACGTACATACAAAACAGAACACTTCCAACGGATAAGAAGGAGGCTCGTAAACTAAAAAACAGAGCAGCACGGTACACACTGGTTAATGACAAACTCTACAGAAGATTTGCCCCATGACCGCTGCTAAGATGTTTTTCACCCGACGATGTCGACTATGTTCTACGAGAAATTCACTTTAGCATATGCACGAGTCATCCATGAGGAAGAACATTAGCCCACAAAGCCTTAACATTGGGTTACTACTGGCCAAAATTGCAAATGGACGCAAATGAAGTCATTCGTACTTGTGACAAATGTCAAAGATTCGCCTCATATACTCACATGTCAGGCCAAAAACCTAATTTCGATGAGTAGTCTGTGGCCTTTCGCACAATGGGGAATGGATATCGTACGTGGGACTACTTTCAGTGTCCGACAGAAATAAATTCCTCATCGTAGCAGTGGATTACTTCACCAAATGGGTAGAAATAGAACCGTTGGCAAAGATCGAAGAAGCTCAAATAAAAAAAATTCTCTAGAAAGATATAATATGCAGATTTGGAATCCCCAGGGTGATCGTCACTGACAATGGGAAGCAGTTTGAAAGGCAAGAAGGTCAAGAAGTTGGGCGAAAACTTAAGTATCAAACAACACTTCTCAGCGCCTGCCACCCACAAACAAACGGTCAAGCAGAGGTGACCAACCAAACAATCCTAGAAGCAATAAAAAGAAGCTCGAATCATCAAAAAGATTGTGGGTGTCTGAATTGCTAGGCATCATTTGGGCCTACATAACAACAAAGAGAACTCTGACAGGAGAAACACCATTTGCCCTTGCATACGGATCTGAAGCAATGGTACCAGTCGAAATTGGCATGCCAACATTTAGGACCGAGGAGTTCCGAACAGAGGACAACAATGAGGCATTACAGTTGGATTAGATCTTCTCGATGAGAAACGAGAAAGAGCCTCGATCAAAACAGCAGCCGACCAACAACGAATGGCAAGTTACTACAATAAAAGTAAAGCCACGTACGTTCAACATCGGTGACTGGGTGCTCAGAAAATCCAACTCAATATAAAAAAACCATGCACAGGTAAACTAAATCCAAACTAGGAATGACCATACAAAATGGTGAAAATCAACAGACCGGGAACATACTGGTTAGAAGGCTAGCGAAAAGTTACCACGACCATGGAATCTCGAACATTTGAAGAAATATTATCAACAAGACTTCAAAATTCGAGGAACCCTTCGTCTCTCTATTGAGCCTGGCAACCCCCTGTGGAAGGTAGAAAGGTCAAGACAAATAAGTCAAACGTGCCCATAGAACTTCTAGTTTGATCAACAATGAAGCAAACTTATAAAATTTGGACGTATAAGTCAAACTTACTCATAAAATCTTCTGGCCCGACTAACATAACGAACCATGAAGCAAACTTATAAAAGTCTGGTACTTAATCGTAAACTCTTTTGACCCCACTAACATGTCAGACCACGAAGTGTACTTATAAAAGTCTGACGTATAAGTCAGACTTACTCGTAAAATCTTCTGGCCCGACTAACATGTCAGACCACGAAGTGTACTTATAAAAGTCTGGACGTATAAGTCAGACTTGCTCGTAAAATCTTTTGGCCCGACTAACATGTCGGATAATGAAAATGTATTTATAAAAGTTTGAACATGTAAGTCAGACTTACTTGTAACTCTTCTGGCTAATAAGTCAGACCATGAAGTGCACTCATAAGAGTTTGCACATATGAGTCAGAATTCAATTAGAAGTGTCAAAAGCAAACACAAATTCAGCTAAGTCTAAAAACTACTAAGTTAGACGAAAAGATATACAGAATGTGAAAGACAAGCTACGAGAATGAAATCAAGAAATGATCATTACAAAGAAGACAAATTAATACAAGTATAGATAAAATGAGATTTTCATTAATTTTCTGCTTTGTTACATCTCAAAAGGAAGATACATTGATTGGAAAGGGATCAGTAGAGGCATTCGAAGGAAGTTGAGCATTCTCATCAGCAACGTTATCAGCAGGGGGAGATGGTGTCTTGTCTCCAGAAAGAAATGAAAACTTCTCTTCGATAACAAGGGCAGATGATGGTGCAGGTTCGAACGGAGGAGGAGACGATTGTTCTTCATCAACTGGATCACTAGGCGGATCCGGAACACTTTCCTCATCATCAGCGTCTTTGAAGACCTGGTCAGCTAGACCACAATATCTAGTCAGATCGAGACCCTCATTCGATTCCATAAAATCGATGAGGTCAATTCAACCATCAACGACCGTTTTCCAATCCGCCACTTCTGCAATCTTCAATCTATTAGTGACTGCTACAAGCTCATTCTTGGTCAATACAAGTTCCCCCTCAACAGAGGTGAGTCTCGCAGAAGCCTCTGACTTAGAAGTAGCAAGCTCAACAGTTAACTGCACCACTTGTTCCTCGACAACTTTACGACTAACAGATTGCTCAACAACAGAACGCATGGCCTCATCCCGACCAGCCTTCTCACTGGATAACTCATTCTCGACAGCATCCAGACGATCACGAACTTTGTTCAACTCCGTCTCCAAGGTTTCAAGTTCAAAAGAAAACTTGTCCTGGATAGCCTCTGCTTCCCTCAATGAAGCTTGAGCAGTCTCAATTGCTTTCTCCTACTCCACATGTTGGGCCTTCAACTCATCATACTGACGGAGAACATGGGAAAGCACAAACACTTGCCCCGCCATTTTCCTCTTCACGACTATCACTTGCTCACGAGCAGCTTTGTACTCTAACCCCATTATCCTAGCATAAGTGAGGTGATTCATTCCCTCCATTATCTGTTTGAGATCATGATCGAGGTGGTCACTAGGAGGATGCACAAGCATTGGAGCTCTTTCAACCAACTGCCTATGTCACTCGACAATGAAATTACGCACACTATCCTGCACGTCTATCTTTGAGTACCAGCTGAACATCCCAGTTGATTTGATACGGATCTCTTCAGCAGTGGGTTCCTTCCAACCAACTCGTGAATGAAGAATAATGGGATCAGGAAGAATTGAAAACCCGCCCCAATAGCCAACAGAACGGTCGAAACAACAATGATAACAGAAAAAACTCTCTTGCCATTTTTCTTCAATGCAGTAGTGGCATGATGCGCTATTTTAGTAGCACACAACTTAATACCCTGCTTTGTGATTTGTAGTATAGAATAAGTAGGGATCGTTCTAGACCGGGGATTAGAGGGCTTGTTAATTACACTAATAATAATTAAAAGACAAATAACAACCTAATTAATTAAATAAAAGGGGACTGAATTTTCTAAATTAAATTATGAAAATAACTACGAAAATTAATGTAAAGATAATAAACTAATGAGATGACAAAGATGAGAAATTAGCTAAGGGTTTTATCTCCACACACCAAACATATGCTTATAGATTAATCTTCAATAATCACTTGCTAACTCGTGAGAGACAATGCTCAAGACTAACCGTGACCGCACTGCATTAATCTTATTATTTTCCCAAGTTCGTTGAATTAAACTAAGCGTCGCTTTCAAACTATTCTTATCATGCTATCTAAACAGGAATCGCAAGTTAAATAGCAATCTAAGATCATTAAGTTTTGTGGAAAATATGAACACTGACTAGGCAATTACAAGTATGATCAGCATCTTGTTCTTGCCTAGGTTTTTACTTAACCTTACCAACGTTCCTTGGTATTTACTACTTGTGAGTACAGAATCATAACAATTAGGTGAAACTCTCCTATACTCTAGCCCCAAATCCTAGCATGCTTACTAAGTTGGCCACCTTAACAAACATAAAAGGAAAAGTTCTCTATAAAGCAGTTAAGCAAAACACAATCACTAATAGCAAGGAAGATTAAATTCAATTAATTTATAAAGCACATGTTCGGGGCTTCGAATCCACCCCTAACTAAGATGAGTTTAGCTAGACATATTAATTATGTTCAAACAGTAATCCATAATCAATAATCAAACTAAAATTAAGAGAAAGAGATGTTTAGAGATGAAAACAAAACACTGATCCGTGGTGGTATTGATTGAACTGGGGTGTGAATAGCGCGAAATATCTTCCTTCCTTCCTTCCTCACGCGAATTGCTCCTTCGCGATCGCTTCACCAGTCTTTCTACTCCTCCCTCTTCGCGATAAGCTCTGATGAGAAGGGGATGACGAGGCTGAGAATGGGAAGAAGGGACGAAGAGGGAAGGACGAGGGACTGAGACGGTGGCTAGGGTTTGGCGAGGTGGCGATAGTCAGGGGCAGATAGAAAGGATTGAGACGAGGGTTTCGGTGTGAGAATGTTCTGATGGTGACGGCGATGAGGGAGTCAGGCGAGAGAGGGATGAGGCGACTGTGGTTGTAAGGAGGAGGGGATGAACAGGGTCCTACGTGGTGGTCTGCGGCTGTAGATGAGGGCGGTGAAGATGGTTGATGATGGGTGAGGACGGCGGCTAGGGTTTGTGAGCGTGGATGGATGATGGAAGTCGTGGATCGATGGTGGGTTAGGTTTTGGCGATGGATCAATGCTATTGCTCGATGGGTGGTTCTTTTCTCCAAGCCAGGTATGTCCCCTTTTTATTCTTGTTTTCTTCTTTCTGTGGTTTCCTTGTTGGTGTGGTTTCCTTGCTTGTGTGAAGTCCTTGTGCAATTAGTATTCCTAATTTGACAATTTGCTTCTATTTTAAAGTATTGTAATTGGAAACCTACACAAACATGAAAATAGCAATTAGTACCATAATTAACAAATAATAGCTAATAATACATATAGAAATATGGTACTAAAAATAGCATAATTATGCCCCTATCATGGCAGGAGTGGGATAAGCAGGAGAGGAAGCAGGCAACTCCGCTACATCAGCAGCACGAATAGGAGAAGGAAGAGGAGGAGACTTAGAACTTTGACCATGGACAACAACCTCATCGCCATACATTGGGTTGAACTCGAAGTCAGATATGGTCTTCGTGGTAGTCGGATCACGAGACCGTTCCATAGTAAGCTGCGACATCTCATTGTTGAGGACACGAGGGTCATCATCAGACCACTTGGCAAAATCAGGCGCGCCGTGAGTAGAGATGAAGCTCTTCTCATGCTCGTCCAACAGACTAAACACCTCCTTCTTGCTCCTCTCTAGAGCGTGATTTATCTCCTAAGCCTCTCGAGCAGCAAGTTGAGCCTCATATTCATCACCTTTCCCAGACAATCTCGAACGATGAGCAATCTGAGTGGCACCATGAACAGAACCAGCAAGCCGTTTATTCTTTGGGACACGGCCAGGGCTAATCGCCAGTTGCTTTGGAGGGCTGGCATGCCTAGGGAGTTTCCTTTTCTGTTGGACGAGCTAGCACCACCAGCAGCAGAAGGAGCATTGAGATCTTTAACCCTCCTAGTGGAGCTCACTTTCCCATCAATGCTAGCATCAACAACGCTAACAGGAATAGCATGTTCCTCCCCCTCGCCAGAAACGACAACATTGCTGGCATGAGCAATAGTAACTTCAACAACTTGAGCTTAGATTAATGTCGCACGCTCCGCCTCATTCATACTGTACAGGTCACTGCTTTCGACAACATCCGTAGCAAGGAAGACCTCCACAACGACTTGAGGAAACTTTAGAAATCGATTACGGATCGCCTGCTCCTTTACAGTCAAGTGCAATTCTTTCCATTTCTTGGGCACCCGGAATGATCGCATAATTTGTCGATTCTGCAACTTGAAGTAGTCAGAGTCAATGGACGCATAAAACCAGTATCTCGACCAACCCCTATGATCATCATTAAGCTTCCCAAAACAGGCAAGAGAATGGAAAAAACACATGATTACTGCTTAAAACGAGCCCCGCCACAGAGTACAAAATCTTGGTATTCAGAGGAATCCCAGATAGAATGGCTCTCGCCACGGTCGAAACCATCATCGTCTAGTCGTTGGGACCCATTTGAGCAGGAGCAATACCCAAAAAGTCCAAGTGCTCCCAGAAGATCTCTAGGGACAGAAGCCTAAGACCTGATTGGAACATGCCAGGGTACAACACAATGTAGCCAGGCCTTGGACAACAAGGATTGTCGTCGTTCCTAGGGAAGATAATCTCAAGGTCAACCAGCAGTGAGAAGTCATGGCGAACACTATTCAAAACCGCCCGCGACACTTTCTTGCACAAGAAGAATGCCTCGCAGATCTCAAGCGCCTCACCACTTAGCATCCTGATAGCAGACATGAGAAATGAGTCGTGCAAAGAAGAAAACGAAGGAAATAAAAAGTAAACTCTGATGATGGAGATAGCGTAAAGAAAGAAACACAAATCTCACACCCCCTTTTTATAGGGTTAGGAAATGAAAATACTATTAATGGGAAGACATGCAAGATATGATGGCTGCACGAAATCCCCAAATTGTGCTGAAATGAACAAACGAACGAGACATCAGAATGGCAACCATATCGACAGTTGTTAACGGCAATAAATGCAATGATGAAGTCGAAAATCCAACTGTCGTAGAGTCAGTGGCCACCTAAGCATGCCTACAAAGCATGCCTACAAATTAATGGGGAGTGGTTGATGATACATAAAATAAGGCTCGAGTCACGATTGTGCACATGGCAAACATCATCTATCACGAGGATCGGATGCTTCAGTCCAGGCCTAACTCGCAAAACCCGAAAAGGCAGGTCCAATAATTAAAGCCCAAAAGGGCCATTCAGAACAGATCATAATCAGAGGCTCGAATCCAGACCCAACAAATATCTCCCATAAATAGAAGATACGTTACGAAGGAGATGAGTCATGGCGGGTATCACTCCCCCAAGGAGGTATTTCAATAAAGGAAGAGACTGTTACAAAAAGTCTCATTTCATCACACCCTACATGCTTAAGTCACGCAGAGAATTAATAACGAACATTATATAAGGTAAAAGAAACATTCGACAAAGGTATGCAATTTTAATTGAACTCTGTCCAAATTAAACTTTCTCCTACAAATTTAATGACTTAAGCATCAGAGTGCATTCGACCACCAAAAAGGTGGTATTTGGCAATCTAACCTAGTTTTGCAGGTCAGATCTCTAGGAGATTGAATTTGGACACATCAAGGGTATTTTATGGTGGGACAATGTCTCCTTTCAGTTTAGCAGGGCAATTTAGAAAACACCTTTGGATGTTCTTAGGATGGGGTTGGCCATCGTTTTCAATGGGGTTGACTTTTAGGACAAGCGCATTTTTCAGGTGTGAATCCGCCAATTCCAATCAACGATTGATAAAAGTTTCACAATATTTTTTTTACCGACTACAACCACAATCAAATATACCCTAAAATCCACAATTTTCTGAAAGTTAGCTACGCCCTTTCCCTATAGCAAAACTCGTTTCTTTCGTCTTCTCTTATTGTTCAAGTCATTTTTACCAAAAAAGAAACCATTTAATAATTGCAAAAAGAATCGTAGTTGAAGAGTGTTTTTTCGAAAAAGTATAAGCTTTGAAAACACTATAAAGAATTAGTAATATGCAAAATCAAGTGATTTGGTGATTTCTTCTTTGATGTGGTTTGTGTAGATTAGTAATGAAGAGAACGAGTGGAGCGGATGTGATGAAGAAGAAGTCAAAGAAGGACATGATCTTGAATCTGTTGAAACAACACACAATCTAAAAAATTAAACAAAAGTCATCTCGGCCCAAGCCCAAGCCCAAGGCCCTACCCTTCACCATTTCCTGCTAAATAACACCACCACTTATACTGATGGACACCACCACCCACATTTTTTTTGGATTTACTGAAGAACACCACCAATATATAAACAAAATAACCCTAACCCTCATCTTCTCCTCTCTCCCTTTCTTCTCCACAACTGCCACCTCTCCTCTTCATCCCCTTCACCTCACCACCTCATCCTCCTCCTTTCCTTTACCACCACCACCTCGCCACCTCTCCTCCTCCCCTTCACCACAACAACCTCGCCACCTCTCCTCCTCCCCTTCACCACCACCACCTTGCAACCGCCACTTCTCATCCCACCTCATTCTATCTTTTTCTTCTTTTCTGGTTTTTTTTCTCCTCCTCTTATTTTTTTTCATCATGTTTTTTCTCCTTCGCCCTCGCGGTAGTGCCTACTAGTGGGGAACCCATATTCGTCAGAACCTCCGCGAGGGCAAAAAAAATTGTCGTTGGTGCAGTAAGAACACAGTTACTGCCTCAGTTTGTAAAAGTATACAAGGTGCATTCGGATCTCATATCAATGGTGCAACAAGAACACAGTTATTACCTCAGCTGTAAAAGAAAAATGCAAAATGCACTATTTTCGACTGTAAATGTTGATTTTGTTGATAGCCAATTGTAAATGTTGTTTTCTGATCCAAGATGCCCATATGTTTAGTTTGTATATATAGGAATTGTAAATGTTGATCTTGATAGGCAACTGTAAATGCTCGTGTCTGATCTGAGATGCCCATATGTTTAGTTTGTAAATATAAGAATTTTGCGATGTTGGTTATATAATGCAGTTAGGAATTTTGTGATTATTTGCAATTGCATTTTCAATGCTTATAATATTTGCATGCATATTATATAAAAACACAACAAAAACAATTCCATTTACAGATTCGCTTCGCAGAATATTTTATTTTTTCTATCAAATTCAAAAAATAAAATTATGCCTTTTAATTCCTACCCAAGACTTCAGCTGCCAAAATGAATAAAAAAAAAGGCGAGCGGGGGTCTCTCTATCTAAGACCTCTTGAGGATTTAAAAAAAATCCATTGTAAGTGCCCTGAAACATAACTGAGTAGTAAGAGTTTGTACCCAAACGCAACTCCTGCGAGCTATACGCCTATTTTCACAGCGGCTAACGTGAACAACATAAAGTAAATCGCAGCAGATCGTGCAAACTTGTCCAAAAAAAAGCCTACAAAGAACCAAACGTAGTGAAAAGTGAGAGCCTAAGATATCACATCGCACGAACAGCCCCAATTTCAGCAAAAAATAGTCTGATTTCTGTCTAAACGCAGCGGTTGATGCGAGGATGTGTATTCCCTTCTCATCGGTCGCTAAGCCTAAACAAAAACCAGACTATGTCCATTTTTTGTATTTGACTATTTTTTGGATTTTTTCAATTCCTATGGGTTGCTACATTATTGATATATTTGATTTATTGCTAAACCCCACTGATAATACATAAAAAAAAGACCGATCATCACAGTCGTACACATGGCATAAAGTCACATCACGAGAATATAGTGCATGATCCATTGGGCCAGCCATAAAGCCCAGGTGGATTGAGGCCAATTATAGAGATCCAGACTAGGCCCACCACTAAGGAGGCATATCTGAATCCAAGCCAGACGAATCAAAGTCTGAATCTAAAGCCCGATGCATATTCTCTCATAAAGAAGAAGAACGTTGCACCAAGAAAAAGCCGTGGAGAGACCTACGCCTCCACGAACGTATCTCCATTAAAGAGGAAACTGTTACAGAAACATCTCCTTCCGTTGCGCCTCACATGTTTAAGTCATGCAGAGAGTAACTACGACCATTATAAATGTAAAGGGAACATTCGACGAAGATATGCAACTTTAACTGAGTTTTGTGCAGATTTACTTCATTCATCCAACAGAGTTATTGACTTAAGCATCGGAGTGCCTTCGACAACCAAAAAAGTGGTCATTGGCAGTCTAACAATGGTTTTGCAGGTCAAACTCACAGAAGGACGGTTTTTGGACACATCAGTTTGGCGTCGTCCATGGGGAAGGAAAAGTTTCATTTTTTCCTAAAAATAAGATTCAGTGACAAAGCTCACACAACCTGATAGGAGATCAATGAAGTACTCCACAAATCTTCGGTCTGACAATAATAGATACGACATGCCACACAATACTGACCCAAAGACAACCATACCTACTGGCAGAGAACTCCAGCAGGTACAGTTCAGACGTCTCTGACATCATGGGGAATTCCCTTGGATCCTCGAGTAGAAATGCTTATGGCTCAGATGGACAACGTGATCGAAATGATAGATAGGATCACCCGAAATCTACAAGGCAACAACTTTCAAAAAGAAATCATCCAACTTAAAGCTCCAAACGCTATCAGGGAGCGCCCAAAAGTTTACAACTGAAGAAGCCCAAATATGATAGGGCATTCTCGGCTTTGACAGCAAGTCGAAACGAGATTCTTGAAGCGATGGCAAGAATAAAAGATGTCAAATGGCCACCGAAGATGAGGGGGAAACCCGGAGAAGCGGAAAAGAAACAGATATTGTCTCTTCCACAACGACTACGACCACGATATCGAAGATTGTCGCAACCTAAGAGGCGAAATTGAATGACATATCAAACAAGGACGACTCAAAGAGTTCGCCAAACTCGAGGACGAAACAATCGTTCCAAATGAGAAAGCGAGATAAACAATCTACGTCTTGCATGGCACAGATGCAGAAAATGAGCAATCCAACCGATCTAGAAAGCGCATAGTCAGGGATTTACGCACAAAGATCAGATTCCAGGAACCATCCGCATAGTGTGCAAAGACAATGCAAAGACTCTAACCTTCGTGATTTCGATTATGATAGCAAAATGGGAAATCAAAAGGATATTGATCGACACTGGCAGCCCGACAAACATATTATACCTAACAGCTTTTCGAAGGATGCAATTCACTGCTGAGATGTTTTCACCAAGCAATCAATCTATGGTAGGTTTTAGTGGGGAGCGATGTAACAACTAGGAATGATCCGACTACCAGTCAAAGTGGGAGAACCAGGAAAGCAACGAGTGCTAATGACAGATTTTCTCGTCGTCGACACTCCTACCAAGCTGCTCAGAAGACCATGGATACACAAGATGGGTGCAGTATCCTCCACTATGCATAAATGTGTGAAGTACCACACCGATATTGGCGTTGAAAGAATAAAAGGGGACCAACCAGCAGCCCGGGAGTGTCATTTTGTTGCTATAAAGACTCCTTACAATAGCAATTACCGCAACGACTAGAAGAGTCTTCGCAACGATCCGATGAAACAAGTTTGGATTCTCCAAACGACAATACGGCTCCAACCAATTCTCGAGATCGACCCAACACCGGGCAACCGAAAGAAGAAACGGTCGAGGTCTATTTTGACAATGAAGCTAAAATGGCAATCCAAATCGGCACAAAAATCTAATCTGAACTCGCCACGAAGTTGATCCAACTGCTAAATGATAACCAAGATATTCTCGCGTGAACAATGAAAGACATGGTGGGAATAGATCCATCCATCATTTCCCACAAATTGCAAGTGGATCTAGAGAAGAAACCAGTTAGACAAAAAAAAATCGGTGGCCTCGGAGCGCAATTAGGCAATAAACGAAGAAGTACACCGATTGCTCAGCACAAGAATGATAAGAGAAACTCAATATCCAGATTGGTTGGCGAACACGGTACTAGTAAAGAAGAATAACGAAAAATGGAGGGTGTGTGTGGATTACACCGACTTAAATAAAGCTTGTTCCAAAGACAGCTGCCCACTTCCACAAATAGTGGACGCAACTGCCGGGCACGAGATATTAAGCTTCATGGATGCGTACTCTGGGTATAACCAAATACAAATGTACCCCCCTCCGACCAAGAAAAAACATATTTCATAACGGAAAGGGGGATGTACTGTTATCGAGTAATGTCGTTCGAGTTGAAGAACGCAGGAGCAACATACCAACGGCTAGTAAACAGGATATTCAGAGATTAGATCAGCAAAACAACGATGGAGAATTGACGATATGCTCATCAAAAGCTCACGCATAACAGACCATATTACGGACCTCGAACAAGCTTTCGCCCAGCTTCGGAAATACAAGATGAAGCTAAACCCAGATAAGTGCACCTTTGGAGTGGAGTCAGATAAGTTCCTCAGGTATATGATCAACCAGCGAGGAATTGAAGCTGATCCAAAGCATATACAAACGCTTCTCAACATGCAATCGCCAACAAATATAAAAGGTGTTCAAAGTCTTAACAGGAAGATAGCAGCTCTAAACAAATTTATTTCCAGATCATCAGATAAGTGTCTGCCCTTCTTCAAAATCTTGAAGGGGAACAAGACATTCGAATGGAATGACAAATACGAAAGAACCTTTCAAAACCTTAAGACATACATGGGAAGTACGAAGATGCTAACAAATCCAAGCACAGGAGAACCACTGTATTTGTGTCCAATCACGCAGTGAGTTCAACGCTAATACGAGAAGAAAAAGAGGTGTTGAAACCAGTGTACTACATCAGCAAAACACTCACAGATGCATAGATCAACTATCCGGCTCTAGAGAAACTAGCACTCACTCTGATCGTGTCGTCAAAGAAATTGTGACCATACTAATCACAATCATGACCGAACAGCCACTTGATCGGTATTACACAAGCCGGACTCGTCAGGAAGAATGGTAAAATGGGCAATAGAACTCGAACCATTTGACATTACTTATTGATGCGCTATTTTAGTAGCACACAACTTAATACCCTGCTTTGTAATTTGTAGTATAGAATAAGTAGGGATCGTTCTAGACCGGGGATTAGAGGGCTTGTTAATTACACTAATAATAATTAAAATACAACTAACAACTAACAACCTAATTAATTAAATAAAAAGGGATTGGATTTTCTAAATTAAATTATGAAAATAACTACGAAAATTGATGTAAAGATAATAAACTAAAGATATGACAAAGATGTGAAATTAGCTAAGGGTTTTATCTCCACACACCGAACATATGCTTATAAATTAATCTTCAATAATCACTTGCTAATTCGTGAGAGACAATGCTCAAGACTAACCGTGACCGCACTGCATTAATCTTATTATTTTTCCAAGTTCGTTGAATTAAACTAAGCGTCGCTTTCAAACTATTCTTATCATGCTATCTAAACAGGAATCGCAAGTTAAATAGCAATCTAAGATCATTAAGTTTTGTGAAAAATATGAACACTGACTAGGCAATCACAAGTATGATCAGCATCTTGTTCTTGCCTAGGTTTTGACTTAACCTTACCAACGTTCCTTGGTATTTACTACTTGTGAGTACAGAATCATAACAATTAGGTGAAATTCTCCTATACTCTAGCCCCAAATCCTAGCATGCTTACTAAGTTGGCCACCTTAACAAACATAAAAGGAAAAGTTCTCTATAAAGCAGTTAAGCAAAACACAATCATTAATAGCAAGGAAGATTAAATTCAATTAATTTATAAAGCACATGTTCGGGGCTTCGAATCCACCCCTAACTAAGAGGAGTTTAGTTAGACATATTAATTATGTTTAAACAGTAATCCATAATCAATAATCAAACTAAAATTAAGAGAAATAGATGTTTAGAGATGAAAACAAAACACTGTTTCGTGGTGGTATTGAGCAGAAGTGGGTGCGAATAGCGCGAAATCCCTTCACCAACACGCGAATTGCTTCTTCGCGATTTGCTTCACCTCTCTGTTCCTTCGTCTTCACGGTCTGCTTCTTCTCTTCCTTTCGATTTCTGCTTCAGCTCCTTTCTCCAATGAGAAGAAGATGCGAGTGAGGGGATGACGGTGTTGGGTTCGGCGACAATCAGGGACAGAGAGAGAGGATTGAGACGAGGATGTGGTGTGAGGAGGTTCTGATGGTGACGGCGATGAGGGATGAGGCGACTGTGGTTGTAAGGAGGAGGTGATGAACGAAGTCCTACGTGGTGGTCTGCGGCTGTAGATGAGGGCGGTGAAGATGGTTGATGATGGGTGAGGACGGCGGCTAGGGTTTGTGCGAGGATGCTGTGTATGGATGCAGTGGATGGGATGCTCTACTGGATGGGTCGTTCTTGGATGATCCCTCCAAGCCAGGTATGTCCCCTTTTTATTCTTGTTTTCTTCTGTCTGTGGTTTCCTTGTTGGTGTGGTTTCCTTGTTGGTGTGAAGTCCTTGTGCAATTAGTATTCCTGAATTGCCAATTTGCTTCTATTTTAAAGTATTGTAATTGGAAACCTACACAAACATGAAAATAACAATTAGTACCATAATTAACAAATAATAGCTAATAATACATATAGAAATATGGTACTAAAAATAGCATAATTATGCCCCTATCAAATTCCCCCACACTTATCTTTTGCTAGTCCTCGAGCAAATCCAAGAAACAAAAATAAAAGACTCAAATGACTCAATCTATACTTTCCAACATTTGTCTCAGAGATTTTTAACGGATCATGACATGTTAAGATATTTTGTAAACATGAGATTAAATCCACATCATTCGAAAATTAATACACGTTCATAGCAATGATATAAAAATTTACAATTAAATAAATCCAAGTAACTGTGAAACTCAAGCGCGTGCCAAGAAGAATTAACCCAAAAATCTCACTGGATGCACTCTTTTCTTTTTTCACTGATTGTTTGGTAAAATCACTCTTTCTATTCTAGCTATATGTGAGAGGATTGATGTGAAAGGGAAACAAGTAGCTCACATATGATATAACAAGAAAGAATGGCATTTTCTGACTTTTTTTTTTTTTTTTAAATTATTATTATTATTTTTTTTTATAGATATATGATCTCATGAAAGGAATGTTACTACTTGAATGCAAGAACTAGGGACACCATATGCTCATACCTCATTCGAATCGCCATATTGTGACATTGCAAGACACACTCAATCAAAAGGTCTTAATTCAGGTTGTAATGGGGCCAGGGGTCAAGGGAAGAGAAAGAACGGATATGAAGTTTTCAAAGGGCTTGAAGAAATTGTGAAAGCATGCAATAAGATTAGAGACATTAGCAAATAATCATATGGTTCAAGACATAAGTGGAAAAATGACGAGGTGGCCCATTGATAATGAAGAGCTTCAGCAATTATTTTGTATATACTTAAAAAGAATTGAACTGTCTGTATGGTACTGTAATACTGAATGGATAAAGATAAGGACTTGTATCCCTTTTGTAACTTTTTTTTTTTTTTTTTTTTTTTTTTTTGCAACTCTTTCTTTTTGAACTGTCTACCACAAGGGTCTTCCCCCACACTTGCTTTTCAACATACCTTGAACCACAATAAAGTATCTGCAAATCAAATTATGCTCCACTCTTTTTATTAGGTTAGGGATAGAGAATGAGGGTAATGAAATAAAAGGCTTAATAACAGGCTCAATGGGGTTAACCTAAAGGAAAAATATTATGGATCGGGCTTATTTGGCAATGATGGAAACTAGGTGCCTTTATCATGTCAAGCATGTCATGCAATTCAATATGATGCTTTGAACGAAATTAATATAAGTTCTAGTGTATAATTCTTAATTTTGAAAGCAATCCAAGTAGCAACCAAAGCAAACAAAATTGAGATCATGCAACGAATTATTATTGACAAAAGAAATAAAAGACGACCTAACTAAAAACTCTCAAAATCAAAGGAACAATAGGCTCAAAACTCACATATGGGTTATAATGAGTTAAATTCAACTAAACATGCTATGAGTACCAATTACTAAGTTGATTACATGTGAATTTGCATATGATAACCATAAATAAGCATTAACCAAAGAATAATATTGGATCTTGAATCATGTTTATAAATCATCTTAAAGTCATGCAATTAAAAACCAAATCTCATCATTGTGTTGGAAAGTATCCTAAGACTCAAAACAACTATAATTTAATTTTTTATATATATATTTTTATTTTTTATTTTATTTTTTTATTTTTTATTTTTATTTTTTATTTTTATTTTTTGACACTAATACCAACAAAGAAAATAAAAACCAACAATTTTTTTTTTTTTTCAAAATAATTCAAAATAAAACAATGTTTTGTTCCCCCACACTTAAACCTAACATTGCCCTCAATGTTAATAGATTATAGCACATGCAATGAAAGATTTAAACGCGGAAAAACAAACTACTAACAAACCAAAAACAAAAACAACGAAAATAAAATAAAATGATAAAGAAAACAAATCTGATTGGGTTGCCTCCCAAGAAGCGCTTGTCTTAACGTCGTGCAGCCTGACGGTATCTCCAATTAATCCTCAGAATAAGTGGGAACATGGAGTGATACGTCCTCCACGTCATGCTCCACAAATGACTCATAATAGGGCTTAAGTCGATGATGTTTCACTTTAAACTCCTTCCCGGTTGTGACACTCTTAATCTGTATAGCACCATGGGGAAAAACATTAGTAATAATAAAAGGACCAACCCATTCAGAACGTAACTTACCAGTTCTAAGACATGATTGGAAAAGCAAGACTTTCATTCCAATGACAAAAATATTTCCATGGATCATCTGATCATGAAAAACTATGGTGTTCTCCTTATAATTGCTTTTACTACCATAAGCCTCATCCTGAATCTTTTCAAGCTCATTCAACTGAAATTTCTTCCACTTCTTTGTGTCATAGGGAACTCCATTGCTCTCATATCCAACGGCAGTAGTGATGTGGGTCTCAAGTTCATCCTCGTTTTTGAGGTTTGACAATTTCTGGGACAAATTGTCATTCACATTAATAGAAAAACAAGAATGATTTTTATCAGGATATCTCGTGGCTTCAAAGATGTTGAAGCCAATCACATCACCATCAAATTCCATGGTCAGTTTCCCCGCATGTACATCAATATTTGTCTTCGCAGTTTTCATGAAGGGGCGCCCTAAAAGAAGAGGCAAAGGTGCTGATAATTCCGAATCTTCCATCTCAAGAACATAGAAATCTGCTGGGAATATCAAATGGTTAACCTGCACTAACACATCTTCCAACAAACCTCGAGGATATGCATTAGAACAGTCAGCCAATTGAATAATAACACCATCATTTTTTAACTTCCCAAGATTCATAGATCGATAAATAGAATACGGCATAACATTAATTGAAGCACCTAAGTCTAACATTGCATTTTCAATTTTAGTATTACCGATAACACAAGGGATAGTGAAACTACCTGGATCCTTACACTTCGGTGGCAATTTCCTTTGAAGAACTGCGGAGACATTCTCACTTACTTTAACTACCTCTCCGTCTCGAAGACGTCTCTTTGTTGTGCAAAGCTCCTTCAAAAATTTTGCATACTTAGGCACTTGCTTAATAGCATCAAGAAGAGGAATATTGACTTGGACTTTTCGGAAGGTTTCCAAAATTTCCTTATCTTGTTCATCTTTCCTAGATTTGGCAAACCTACCTGGAAAAGGCACAAAAGGTGGAACAAGATTAGCAGAAACTGAATTTGGAATGCTCACCTTCTTACCTTGGAGTTCTGGTGTTTCAATGATGGATGGATCATCCTTCTGTAACTCAGCTTTCTTATTTCGACTCTGTTTAGGGACTATTGTCTCATTCTCAATCTGCCTACCACTCCTCAATGTAATTGCTTTTGCAGTTTCAAACCTGCCCTTTGGATTTGGAATGGTAGAACTAGGAAGTTTTCCTTGCTCGCGAATTTGTCCAATAAACTCAGCTATTTGTCCCATCTGTAGCTTCAAATCTGCTATATCTTTTGCTTGATTCTGCTGAGAAATAGTTAATGATTTCAGAATCTCATCATAATTAAGCGGCATACCTGAATTGTGCTGATGTGGTTCAGGTGGTCCTTGAAAGAAACCAGGGGGTGGCCGATTCGAAGTCTGTTGTTGAGGTTGTTCTGAATTTCTCCATCCAAAATTTGGGTGATTTCTCCAACCTTCATTGTAAGTGTTCGAATAAGGATTATTTCTATAGTGATTTTGCCCCTGAAAACCTATTGCATTGACATTCTCCCAACCGCCATTCTCAATCAGTTGAGGACATTGATCAGATGGATGTCCTGGCTTTGTACACACGCCACAAACCTGTGCAACTCCTAGCATATTCGGCTTCCCTAGGGCCTGAGTCACAAGTGAGGTAAGATTAGCCATTTGAGCTTCCAAACTAGAATTAGTACTTACCTCATTGACTTGGCGTGAAGGCTCTCCAATTCCTTCATACTGCTGGGCATTTAAGGCTCGATTTGCAATCAAAGTTTTTGCTGCTGTTGGAGTTTTATCAACCAAAGCTCCTCCTGCCGCTGCATCAAACATCTGTCGCTCAAGAGGAAGCAATCCCTCATAAAAGTATTGAATCAGGAGCTCCTCTTTCATTTGATGCTGCGGGCATGATGCTATGAGAATTTTGAAGCGCTCATAGTAAGCCGGATATGATTCTCCCGGACCTTGCTGTATGCCACTGATTTTCTTCCTTAATAAGATAATTTTGGAAGTTGGGAAGAATTTCTCTAGAAACACCTTCTTCATGCTTTCCCAAGAATATACTGTTCCGGAAGGTAGTTCATAGAGCCAATCCTTAGCCCTATCAGTCAGAGAAAAGGGGAATGCTCTCAACTTTAGGATGTTTTCATCCACATTTATTGGCGTCATACTGGAACATACTATTTCAAATTCCTTTAAATGTTTATTTAGATCCTCCATAGAAAGACCATGATACTTCGGAATATGATGAAGTAGGCTGGATTTCAGCTCGAATGACTCAGTCTTGCCCTGCGCGGCTAATGGATACTGAATGCACAAGGGTGCGGCATTGTCCAAGGTGGATGCCGAAAGTTCTTTAATAGATCTATTATCTCCCATGTCAAACTCTTCAGATTCAGATTCAAAGCTAGATGTTTGTAGTTCTTTTGTTTCTCTTCTTCGTCTTCTAAATGTTTTCTCAGGCTCTGAATCGTATTCTACTAAGTTTTCGCTGGATCTCCTATTGTGCATGAACTGGTACCTGAGATAAAGAAAGAAAGAAAGAAAAAATCAATAAAAATAAAAATAAAAATAAAAATAAAAATAAAAATAAAAATAAAAACTAATTAAGTAATCAACAACTTTTCTAATCCCCGGCAACGGCGCCAAAAATTGATGCGCTATTTTAGTAGCACACAACTTAATACCCTGCTTTGTAATTTGTAGTATAGAATAAGTAGGGATCGTTCTAGACCGGGGATTAGAGGGCTTGTTAATTACACTAATAATAATTAAAATACAACTAACAACTAACAACCTAATTAATTAAATAAAAAGGGATTGGATTTTCTAAATTAAATTATGAAAATAACTACGAAAATTGATGTAAAGATAATAAACTAAAGATATGACAAAGATGTGAAATTAGCTAAGGGTTTTATCTCCACACACCGAACATATGCTTATAAATTAATCTTCAATAATCACTTGCTAATTCGTGAGAGACAATGCTCAAGACTAACCGTGACCGCACTGCATTAATCTTATTATTTTTCCAAGTTCGTTGAATTAAACTAAGCGTCGCTTTCAAACTATTCTTATCATGCTATCTAAACAGGAATCGCAAGTTAAATAGCAATCTAAGATCATTAAGTTTTGTGAAAAATATGAACACTGACTAGGCAATCACAAGTATGATCAGCATCTTGTTCTTGCCTAGGTTTTGACTTAACCTTACCAACGTTCCTTGGTATTTACTACTTGTGAGTACAGAATCATAACAATTAGGTGAAATTCTCCTATACTCTAGCCCCAAATCCTAGCATGCTTACTAAGTTGGCCACCTTAACAAACATAAAAGGAAAAGTTCTCTATAAAGCAGTTAAGCAAAACACAATCATTAATAGCAAGGAAGATTAAATTCAATTAATTTATAAAGCACATGTTCGGGGCTTCGAATCCACCCCTAACTAAGAGGAGTTTAGTTAGACATATTAATTATGTTTAAACAGTAATCCATAATCAATAATCAAACTAAAATTAAGAGAAATAGATGTTTAGAGATGAAAACAAAACACTGTTTCGTGGTGGTATTGAGCAGAAGTGGGTGCGAATAGCGCGAAATCCCTTCACCAACACGCGAATTGCTTCTTCGCGATTTGCTTCACCTCTCTGTTCCTTCGTCTTCACGGTCTGCTTCTTCTCTTCCTTTCGATTTCTGCTTCAGCTCCTTTCTCCAATGAGAAGAAGATGCGAGTGAGGGGATGACGGTGTTGGGTTCGGCGACAATCAGGGACAGAGAGAGAGGATTGAGACGAGGATGTGGTGTGAGGAGGTTCTGATGGTGACGGCGATGAGGGATGAGGCGACTGTGGTTGTAAGGAGGAGGTGATGAACGAAGTCCTACGTGGTGGTCTGCGGCTGTAGATGAGGGCGGTGAAGATGGTTGATGATGGGTGAGGATGGCGGCTAGGGTTTGTGCGAGGATGCTGTGTATGGATGCAGTGGATGGGATGCTCTACTGGATGGGTCGTTCTTGGATGATCCCTCCAAGCCAGGTATGTCCCCTTTTTATTCTTGTTTTCTTCTGTCTGTGGTTTCCTTGTTGGTGTGGTTTCCTTGTTGGTGTGAAGTCCTTGTGCAATTAGTATTCCTGAATTGCCAATTTGCTTCTATTTTAAAGTATTGTAATTGGAAACCTACACAAACATGAAAATAACAATTAGTACCATAATTAACAAATAATAGCTAATAATACATATAGAAATATGGTACTAAAAATAGCATAATTATGCCCCTATCACTTATGCCCCTAGAACTGCCATCAAAACTCAAGCATTAGCAAATTTCATCGTTGAGTTCACAGGAAACAACAACCAACCCGGGGATAAAGAAAGCAAAACAGAACAGCCTGAACTAATCCCTGAATGATGGATGGGGCATCTAACGAAGCAGGAAGCGGAGCCGAAATAGTCTTATACAACTCGGAAGGCATTGTATTGAAAAATGCGATAAAATTCAGTTTTGAAGCCTCCAATAATGAAGCCGAGTACGAAGCTGTGATAGCAGGATTATAGTTAGCAAAACACCTGGGAATAAGGGGCGTTAATGTCTTTACAAACTCCAGGCTAGTGGTAAATCAACTAAGTGGCGAGTTACAAGTGAAAGACGTTTGAATAAAAGCCTACCACCAGAGAACCACATAACTCGTAGAAAACTTCCAAAACGCCACCATTCGACAATGTGCACGGGCAGAAAACAAAATAGCAGATGAGCTAGCTAAAGAAGCCTCAACAAAGGATAATGGCAATCCACTCATAATGATACAAGGTAGCTCCATACTAGAAAATCAATCAGAAGAAGCATGCACCATAAACCAAGGTGTTAATTTGATGACTCCAATCTTGGCACACATTTTAAACGGGGAACTCTCAACAGATAAAATGGAAGCCAGAAAACTACGAAATCAGGCAGTAAGATGTATAATGGTCAATGACAGACTATACAGGAGATTTTCCACGAACCCATTATTAAGATGTCTTACACCAGGAGATGTCGAATACGTCTTAGAGGAAATACACCACGACACATGTGGAAATCACCCGGGGGAGAAATATTGGCCCATAAAGCTCTCACGTTAGGGTATTATTGGCCAACGATGCAGGCGGACGCTCAGAGGCTAGTTCGTAAATGTGACAAATACCAAATATTTGCCCCATACACTCACATGCCGAGACAAAATCTGATTTCAATAAGCAGCCCCTAGCCGTTCGCACAATGGAAAATGGACACCGTAGGACCACTCCCAGCCTCCGACAAAAAGAAGTTTCTCCTCGTAGCAGTAGATTACTTCACCAAATGGGTAGAAGTAGAACCCCTCACAAAGATGGGGGAAGCACAAGTCAAGAAATTTATTTGGAGAGACATCATATGCAGATTCTAAATCCCAAGAGTAATCGTTACAGACAATGGAAAACAGTTTGAAGGAAAAAGGGTCAAGGAGCTATGCAAGAGCATGAATATCCAACAACACTTCTCTGCACCAGCACACCCGAAAGCAAATGGACAAGCCAAAGTCACTAACATAATGATTTTGGAGGCAATCAAAAGAAGACTCGAAGCAGCGAAAGAACTATGGTCGTCTGAATTACCTGGTGTCCTATGGGCATACAGGACAATAAAACGAACTCCAATAAGAGAAACACCTTTCGTACTCACTTATGGGTCAAAGCGATGATACACGTGGAGGTCGAAATGCCAACATTTTGAACCAAAGAATATCGTGTTGAGGACAACGTTGAAGCATTAAGAGTCAGGTTGGATCTCCTCGAAGAAAAACAAAAAGCAGACTCAATTAAAACAACATCATACCAACAGCGCATGGCGAAGTACTATGACAAGAAGGTACGGATCCGAAACTTCAACGTCGGAGATTGGGTGTTACGAAAAATCCAACTAAACACGAAAGAACCCAGCGCAAGCAAACTTATCCCAAACTGGAAAGGACCCTATCGAGTGACAAAAATCAACAAACCAGGAACATACTGGTTGAAAGACAAAGAGGGCGATATGATACCTCGACCAAGGAATGTAGAGCATTTAAAAAGATATTATCAATAAAATATTTCGCTCTTAATTTCAAAACAACCAAATCTGATTAGGAGAAAAAATCAGATTAAAAATGGACTCGAGAGAACACTCAGCATGACTAGAATATCGAGCAAACAAATATGTTGGACGAACGAGTCAGACATAAAAACTTCTGGCATGATCAACCACGAAGTAATAAAGTACTAGGACATAAGAGCCAGACGTTTAGGTCGACTGTAACGTACGACATCGTAATCTGAATGAGAAACAAGATTTCATAAACTAAAGCTTCCGTACGACTAGAATGTCGAGTATCGAAGCCACCCATGAAAATTCGGATGATCGAAGTAAAAAATCTCCAAGAAATTTCGTAAGTAAAAGCTAAACAAGCTAGACATATGGGACACGAAAATGCGAAAATAACAAATTTTCCATTTATCTTCTAAAAAAGGAGATTACAAAAAACGAAAAAAAGAAAAGAAAATAACAACTAAGAGGAATCACTATCATTAATAGCATCTTCAGGAAGCGTAGGGTCAGCGGGCTCCTCGACATCAGGATCACCCATCAAATCCGAAACAACCTCTTCGACATCATCGAACTCCTGTTCAGCAAGGCTGCAATAGGGGGACATGTTCAAACCTTGCATTTCCAGGAAATCTAGAAAATCATGACGACCCTCAACCACTCTCATAAAGTCTGCGACCTCCGCTGCCTTCAACTTCTACTTAACAGTCGACAGCTCAGCTTGGGGAGATGCTAACGTTTTGCCGACATTGGCAAGTTTAGCAGCGACCGCCGTCTTGGTCTCAACAAACTCGAAATTCAGCTCAATGATGTGAACGATAGCAGCCTTAAGGTTGGCAGAACACTCCTTGGCGGAGCGAAAAACCTCGTCACATTCGACCTTTCGGTCAGACAGCTCTTCTCAGCAACATGAGACAGGAACGCAACCTGCCCAATTCCACCTCGAATGTCTCGAGGTCGAAAGCAAACACATCACGCGTAGCCTCCAATTCCCTCAATAGCTCCCACGCAGAGTCCGCAACCTTCTCATGTTTCGTGCACTGCGCCTTCAACAAATCCATTTGATGAAGAACATGAGAAAGAACCAAAATGTGTCCCGAAAGTTTTCGCTCAACATGAACATCCTGATCACGAGACGCTTTACAGTCTGCACCCATGATGGTTGCATAAGTAAGATGTGTCATCCCCTCCATGAGATGTTGGAGATCATCGTCAATATGACGACGTGGTTGACACACGAGCATAAGAGTTTTGTTCGCCAACCGCCCGTGACAGCCGCCAATAAGGTTGCCAGCATTGTTCTGCACATCGGCCTTGGAAAGCCAGAAGGTATCATCAGGGAGGAGCAGATGAGAATCAGAAGGAACAGCACGAGATCCCAAAGTTTCAGTTACAACAGAAGAAACAATAAGTTTGTGATCTCGAGAATGAGCGGCAACTTGATCCTCTGCTGACGGATCGTAATCAAAGTCATCCAAAGTCTTAGTACCCTTCAAATTAGTCGACAACTAAACACCCAGCTGAAGTATTTTATTCTCGACGATGTGCGAATCATCAATTGAGAGGCTCGTAGAATCTGACGAGTCATAAGAAGCAACAAGCTTTTTCTCATGGTCATCCAAAGGGCGGGAAACTTGTTTCTTACTTACCTCGAGGACTCGATTTACCTCTTCGTCCTCACGAGCAGATGAATCATAACCCGAACCACGACCCCTCTTCTGAAGATAGACAATATGAGAAGGGGTCTTGACAGATTCAAGGACAGAATAAGCAAGCTTCTTCCTCTTCGAGACACGGTCGATATCTTGGAGGGGCTAGGAGGCCATGGAACTTTCCTTTTTCTTAACAATTAGACCAGTGTTCCTAGGACCTCGAGCAGAAGCAGGGACTCTTATATCGCCGGCGCCCGCAACAGTAACCTCAAAAGTAATGCCTACCCTACTCGATGAAAGCAGACCACCACGGACAACAGCGTCCGAAGTAAGGAAATCTTCTACCAATACTCGAGGAAGATCACAAAATCGACGACGGAAATCATGCTCTTTAAAAAACAGTGACAGCTCAACCTTCTTAGGCACTTAGAACGATCGCAGAATCTGATTCCCGCGAAATCTAAAATGGTTAGAAGAAAAAGAGGCGTAAAACCAGGACCTCGACCAACCCACATACTCCTCTCGCAGGTCCTCGAAGCAGAGAAGAGAACGCAAGCGACAAGTGTAACTAGGGTCCACGCTAAACCCTACCAAGGAATGCAAAACCCTAACATTCATAGGGATGTGAGCAACAACAGCTCTAGCTAAGGTTGACGTCAGTACTTCCAACTGTTAGGAACAAGTTGAGCCGGAACAATTCCAACCAAATCAAAATACTCCCAGATGATAAGAGCCCGCAGCCCAAAAATAGAATGGAACATACTTGGATTCAAAGCAATGTATCCAGACCGAGGATGACAAGGACTGTCGTCATCTCCAAGGAGAACAATTTCCAAATCATTGGGCAACGAGTAGTCGTGACAGATGTTGTCCGGAGTCACGCGTGTCGCCCTCTTGGGCGTGAAGAAAGCTTCGCAAATGGAAAGAGCGTCGACACCCAAAACTCTACAGTTAGACATGGCTACAGAACGAAGGCGAAAGAGCAAAAGGTTAACAACCAGAAATAGAGAAGATGCAAAAGAAAGAAGAGCATACACAAAGCTTCACCTTTTGATAGGAACGGGAAATGAAATGATCGACCTTGGAGAACGTGCAGGGTGTGACAATCGCACGAAATCCTAGAAATCGCGTCAATACGAACAAGTGGATGGAACAACGAAGAGAAAACAACAGTGACAGATAGCAAGGGCACTAACCAAGCCGTAATGTTGTATTCAAAAATCAAAACCGCCTACCCACTAAGGGGAGAATAGCTAATAATACATAAAAAAAAAAAAAAAACCGATCATCACGGTCGTACACGTGGCATAAAGTTTCATCACAAGAATACAACTCATGATCCATTGGGTCAGCCCATAAAGCCCAAGAGGATTGAGGTCAATTATAGAGGCCCAGACTAGGCCCACCACTAAGGAAACATAAGCAGGATCTAAATCCAGACCCAAACGAATCAAAGCCCGATGCGCGTTATCTCATAAAGAAGAACGTTGCACCAAGAAAGAGCCATGGAGAGACCTACGCCTCCACGAACATATCTCCATTAAGGAGGAGACTGTTACAAAAACATCTCCTTCCATTGCGCCTCAAATGCTTAAATCACGCAGAGAGTTAACTACGACCATTATAAAAGATAAAGGGAACATTCGACAAAGGTATGCAACTTTAACTGAGTTTTGTCCAGATTTACTTCCTTCTTCCAACAGAGTTACTGACTTAAGCATCGGGGTGCCTTCGGCCACCAAAAAGGTGGTCCTTGGCAGTCTAACAGTGGTTTTGCGGGTCAAACTCACAGGAGGACGATTTTTTGACGCATCACCCACTTTTGACCTTCTCAAGTTTGGATGTTCAAAAGTGGGGGACACATATGTCATTACTGTAGCAAACCCATAGGAATTGAAAAAAATCCAAAAAAAAGTTGCATTTCATAGAAGTTCATTTTTCTTCTTACGAAGCATCTTTGTCTAAAAATAACAAGTGTTGCATCTAGTTCGACTGGATAAAATGAAATACAAATATTCAAAAAATGGACAAAGTCTGTTTTCTATCCAAATGTAGCAGTCGCTGGGAGGATATTATTGGTTGATGCACTTGGACTAAAAACAAACTTTTTCCATTTTGTTGATTTTTTGTATTTGAACTTTTTTTGGGTTTTTTTTTCAATTCCTATGGGTTTGCTATAGTAATGACATATTTGATTTATTGCTAAACCCCACTTTTGAGCACCCTAAACCCCATTTTTTGACCTTCTTAAGTTGAGGTGCTCAAAAGTGGGGTTTAGCAATAAATCAAATATGTCAATACTGTATCAAACCCATAGGAATTGAAAAAATGTTCAAATATAAAAAATTGAAATTTTGGTTAGAGTCTGTTTTCTGTCCAAACGCAACGGCTCTTGCGAGGATAATAAACATTCTCACAAGAGTCGCTGCGTTTTGACAAAAAACAAACTATGTCCATTTTATTTTATTTTAACATTTTTTTCGTTTTTTTTCAATTCTTATGGGTTCGATACAGTATTGACATATTTGATTTATTACTAAACCCCATTTTTTTACCTTCTCAAGTTGGGGTGCTCAAAAATGGAGTTTTGTAATAAATCAAATGTGCCAATAGGGTAACAAACCCATAGAAATTTTTTTTTTTTTAAAAAAAAGTGAGTTAGTTGTGGGGGAATTCTTTTTTATTTCTATAAAAAGGGGGTGAGGTAAGATAGAGGGGATCCTTCTTTCATTTATTTTAGGGTTGGAGATGGCAAATTTTAGAAAAGTTATCTTCCCCATTTGGGGGAGAGAAACCTAGAGATGGAAAAAAGTGTACTTTCTTGTTGCCATCTTCAATCAAACTTGGACGAGAGCCAATCTTTTGGTTGTTTGTTCTTTTCTTTTCTTTTTGTTGACTATTCCCGAGTTTCTTTTTCTTTGTTCATGTGTTATCTCTTGATGAATCTCTAGAGCTCCATGAGAGGGATTTGTTCCAACATTCAGATTTCTGATCTTGCTTGTTGTTGGGTTTTGCATTTATGACCGGGTAGGGATTTTATTTGTCTTCGCCATCGTAACAAAGGCCCTTATCACGACATTCCTACATTTCTATGGGCATGAGGCGCTTGAATGTCGGTGGAGGTCCAGACTTGATCCCAATCGTTGGGTTCGGTGTAGTCACCCTTCCTGCAGTAACTCACCCTAGCCGCCTTTGGGACATCCGTTTTTCATCTTTTTGCTTAGCAAAACCTATTTTCGTTACCAACGATTTTGGTCTAAGCATTTGGACATCATAGCATAGCTCATCCTTTAACCCACAAACAAAAAACCACTCGTGAGAAAGGACTTGATCAGGCCTGTAGTGCGATTCTCAAACTGAGTTTGATACTAGCGGAATGACAATGTTTGTCGAAGTTTGGCTAGAGCTCTAGCAAAGTCCGCAAATTCGGATGGGCCGAATCGAGCACATAATGCTTCAGTGAAATTCACCCAAGAACATTTGCCCACAGTTTTTTTGCAGCGATTGGAACCACTGGATAGTTTCAAATACAAAAAAAAAGACCATGTTTGTTTTATGTAAAACGCAGCTGCTCATGCGACGATGTTTATGATCTTTGCAAAAGCCGCTGGGTTTAGGGCAAAAACCTGATTCTGTTTCAAACAATTGTCGAATTTCTGCGATTTGTAAGATCACATTCGCGTCCATTTACTGCGATTGTTATATTGGGTTCACTTTTGCCGTTGCGTTTGAGTATCTTGGGGAATTATTTTCACTTTTTCCTTTGTCTATGAGATTCAAGCATACTTGGAAAACCCACCATGGTTGCATAATCACAAGAACATTACTTGGAAAGACAAATATAATTGCTTTAGAAGACAAATAGAATTGATTGGGAAGACAAATAGAATTGGTTGGGAAGACACATTCATAATCAATTCATTTAAGTTGTCATTTAAGTTCAGCACTATTAAAAAAAGGAGTAGTCTACTAGTATTCATAACCAGTTCAAGAAAAAAAAGAGAAGATGAAGAGAAAAAGGTCAATGTTCAAAGAAGAATCCTCAAATGAAGAATGTGATGAAATTGGAGATCCAGATGACGACTATGTTTGGTATGAGGACCCCCACTTGTCATCGTCTTCAGATGATGAGGAAGAACTGTTAGATGAGAAAAAGGACATTGAATCGTCATCATCCTCTGATGAGGACGGTGATGATGGTGATGATGGGAATTCGTTAGTGGACTACAACTCCGACAAAGAGAGCCACGAACGTCATCCCCTCAAAGACTTTGTTGACCGTGTCCAAAACAATTTGATGATTTTTTGTTATTTGTTTTGTAATATTTTCAAATATTAATGGAACATCTACGTTTAATGTTTGTTTGTTTGTTTTTGAGTTTTTTATATTGTAAACTTTTTTTGTATTTCTAAATTTGCAATTTGTTTTGTTAATTCATGACATTTTGTTGTGAAGAAGAAGAAGAAAATAAGAGAAGAAGACGATAAGAAAAGAAGAAGAAGAAGAAGAAAATAAGAGAGAAGAAAAAGAAAAAACACATAAAAGGAAAGGGAAGGAGATGAAGAGGTGGAGGAGAAAACAGGCGGTGTAGTGGTGCGGTTGATGGTGGTGGGGTGATGATGGTTCTTGATAGAGAAGGAAATAGGAGAAGAGATGGAGAGAGGGTGAGAGGAAGTTAGCGGTGTTGTTCAATTGATGGTGGCAGAGTGGTGGTGGTGGGGTGTTGACGGTTGGTAACGGTGGTGATAGAGAATAGGAGAGAGGAGAAGATAGGGAAAGAGGAAGAAGAAAGGAGTTAGGGTTTTTTTTATTTTTATAGGTTGTGTCCTTCAGAAAGTAGGGAGTTGGTAGTGTTCATCAGTATAAATGGTGGTGTTATTTAGCAAGGGCCTTAATTGTATTATTTCATTTTGTTGGAATACATGTGATTCAAGTTTGCACCCATATGGGTCATCATATGCAAGTAGTCATGTCAATAGGTCGAATTCTTGTCAGGTCACGAGGTTTGGCAACCCGTATTAGTTTATCATGTGAAAAACCTCAACCCTAACCCAACCCCCAACCGACCCACTTTGACCCGTTTATTGATTGAGATGTTGGCATGGTATACATATCTCGACTTTCTGGCTTTTTTATATGTATTTTGATGAACTTATTGGAGTAATTTAGCAACAATATCAGTTACCTAACAAAACTAACCTAGAATGGCCATCTATACAATACATGTTTAATTAGACATCCAAATTTTATAACATGAGTCTCATGATATTCATGTTCTAAATTTTTCAGTTTAGCCTTTTTAGATGCTCTCAGTATTTCCATTTCTTGGATTTCCTTTGCATTTGTTTTCCGAAGTCATCCCAGTTGCACAACATTTGAATTCCCGCAACCTGGTAATTTAGTCCTTGATGGAAGCATCTGCTCAAGTATAGAATACCCTATTATTACTAGAGTCTTTTGCAACTCTTTGGGCTAATGAGGCTTCCCTCCAACTTCATTCAGCTTTTAATTGATCTCTAATATATTTAGACAGGGAAGAGTAATCTCCAGCATTATTTCCACTCATGTATGTAATGAACACGCTATATGAGCTCTACTTCTTGTCTTTATGTAATGAAACACTATATTTAGCTTCTTGTTCTGCTATATGTGCAACAATACTCAGGCAAGCAACTTCCAAAGTTGACCTCTCTAATTTTTTTATTTTTTTTTTCACCCTCAACCTTCCCCACCCCATGCCGCCGGCCGGGTTCGAACCTGAGACATGTGATTCCATCTGCCACACTTCTACCAACTCAGCTAGTACACCTTTAGCCTCTCTAATTCAGTTACTGATTGTGGTTAAAATACTACGAGAATCTGCTAGAGGCTTCCCACTAAAAACAAATTTATGGAGGTCAGAATTTCAAGTTTGATGAGATCCCACTCTATCTGGGATGTGACATTTCAGAAGGCTTTGTACCATTGCTAATGGGTACCACCAAAACAATGCATTATTGGGAAACAATTTTACAACTATATCACATCGGATGAAATACCAAGGACTATTTCACGCCTGCAATGTATCTCAATCTCAAATGTTTAGGTATAAGCCGGGCACAAGCAGCTGACGAGGCAAAGAAAAAGAGGTGCATGCAACTAAGATAAGGAAATACATACAAGTAGACGTAATTCAAGTGAATTCAATCCATTAGGTGGTCACATATTTGCTGTACTTTCCTTGATTTCATCGATGGTGATAGTCTGCATTGCAAAGAAAGCAATGTGAGAAAATGACCAAACTTTCAACAATATATAAGAATAATATAATAATATTAGTGTGTCAACATGCCTTACATGTGCATATAACTGGTTCTTTTTTATAGAAATTGTAGCCGAATTTTGGGTTTTACTGTCAATTAGGACCCAACATGTTTTCATTGAATTAAAAGGACCTTGCATGTGACCAGTGTTTCGCGATAAACATTGTTTCGTGAACAATGTGAATAGTGCTTCGAGATGAACAATACCGATTGAAAAATGTTTCAAGCCTTACAAAGTAAATGCATATCATATTTACCATTTATACCATTCGATGGTACACAACCTTCAATTGAGTGTTTTAATTGGTTTTTCCTTAAAGTGTTTGCATACCATGCATACTATCCAATTGTACAGTATGCATTGATTTGGAAAATTATCCTGGTTTCGTAGGCAATGTTCCTCGGGAGAAAATTAGTTATGTTGTTAAGATAATGTATTCATGACATGTTTTAGTGTTGGGAAAATTGATTTCGCAATATTGATTGCCTACGAACCCACGATAATTTTCCAAATCAAAATATAATAGAAAATACTGAGAATTTTAGCATGGAAAACCCTTCAAAGTTAAGGAAAAAACCACAGGACCCGTAGACCATTTAAAATTTCCACTATATGGGATTACAAAAGCTTCACTCGGAGGTGGGTAACACACAATACAATCTCAATTTATGGGTATACATCACAAATTGGCTCTCACTAAGTTTTCTCTCAAAGGCCTTTCTCTCTTTGAGGATTCTTCTTCTTCCTCTTTGTCTCTCAGAAGGATTGATGGATTGAGCTTCAAGTGTCCTCCTCTATTTATAGGAGTTAACCGCCTTCCTCATAAATTTTCAAACATTTCGGCGCTTGACTTTCTCACATCTTCTATATGAAATTTAAGAGAGAAATCGCCGTTTTCAACATTTTTGTTTTCAAATTGGTTTCTTTCATTAAGAAAGAATGTCGCTATCGGTAGGTGAAACCCACATGTTTTCTTTGGGGAATTCTAATTGTCGAGGAAACCAGCGAGGAAAACAGCGAGGGAGGGAGGACCCTCCATTCCCCTCGCGATGCGTGCAAGGGATGGGACGCACGCATCGCGAGGGGGATGGAGGGTCCTCCCTCCCTCGCTGGTTTCCTCGACAGCTAGCCAAGCTCGTTTTCTTTTGATTTTAAAATTTGCTGCTGTGGATTGTCTTCATCCCAAATTGGGAGAGGCCCACCTAACATTTAGTTGCCCCAACCATTCAGAAAAGAACTATTGGTACTCAAAATGCAAACTCTAACAAAACTTATCCCTCACTAACAATGACAAATTTGTTTCAGAGTCAGTTTTATGAGCTTTATCTTATGTTTTGTAGGTTAACAATAATTGTGGGAAGTATGACATTTTATATCTAAGCTAATGCTCTCCTCTTGTTTAAGTTCCCCCGATTTGAGTTTCAAGGAAAGGTTCAAATAATTAGATCTTCAATTTTTTTAAAAGGTAAATTGGATCGACACAGATGCTTGGTCTCTTTCATGATGGTGCCAAACAAGATTTTGGTAGCTTCAGTAACATGGCTGAAAACTCACAAAGTTCCAGTAGATAAGGGCAATTATTTTATTTATTATCCCACAAAATAGAGAAATTTTATTTACATGGCATACAGAAAAGGCTAGTAATGTGAGGGAGGATCTCACATGGGCCATAACAAAGCGCACAACCAAGTGACGTAGATGATAACACAAGAATCTTATGAAAACATAAAGTCCTCAATTCTGGGTCTACCCTATCCTTAGCAATGTCTGCCCACTGCCACATGATCGAACTCACTTGCAAAATTAGATGCTCCGGTGTTCTAGATTTAGCATGAAAAAGATGTAACTATTAGGTTCTTTCCGAACCACCCATGTAATTGCATGTGGTAGCCTTTTCCAAAGCCACGCATCAATCAAAGTAAGAGGCCCTGCATTCTATTAACCTTCTGAACCGCAACCCTCAATTTTGGAAAGTTAATTTTGATTGTTTTTCCCTAGAAGGGAGGATTTTGTTGTCTAGGTGCATAGTGAGGAGGCTATCATTGATAAAACTATGTTTAGGCAAGACATTTGGGTTTATCCATGGGGTTCAGGTGTGATAAAATTAAGGATGATTTTATCCAAGGGGTTCAGGCGGTGATGAAGTTAAGTTTTGGAAAGACATTGGGTGGGGAGGTGACTCTCAAAGATCAAAAATTCTAGATGTCGAGGAAATGAGCGAGGAAACCAGCGAGGGAAATGAGGTGGAGGGGGTGGAAACCGTTCACCCCCCTCGGGATGTGTGCGTTGACTTTTCACGCGCGCATCCCAAGGGGGTGAACGGTTTCCACCCCCTCCACCTCATTTCCCTCGCTCGTTTCCTCGACAGCTAGCAAAGCTCCTCAAAGATAGCTTCTCAAAACTTTTTGGATCACGTGCCCGAAGGTCCATTTCACAATTTTCTAATGAAATATGGTTTGGAAAAAGGGAGTTCCTTCAAGAGTGTCTTTCTTCATAAGGAGAGTGGTGTGGAACAATCTTCATGTTCCATCAACGGGAAAATTGGCTCACAGGGCGCATCGGTGTTCAAGTGGGATGTAGCTTGTGTAATACTTATCTAAAGAGTTCAGTTCATATTCTATTGCATTGTGGATGGGTTAGATGCATTTCTTTGATTTGTTTGGTGTTAGTTGGGGCATGCCTGGCAACATGAAGATGTTGTTAAGATGTTGGAAGACTCCAACTCACTTTTCTCCAAAAGGGAAATGTATCTAGAAGCTACTTCCTTTTGCAATATGGAGAAACAAAACAATAGAAATTTTTGTGATGAGATGCCAGATATTGGCTCAGTGATCATGGAGGTCCTTCTCACTCTTTAAGGATAATCATGGAGGTCCTTCTCACTCTTTTAAGGATAGGAAGTCTTTATCACTCTTTTAAGGATGGGTGTCTCATCTTCCATCTTTGAAGGGATTTTCTTTGAGAATTCTGTTGCTAAATTCTGCTGCTATGGTTTTGGGGGATAATGATTTTAGGGTCACCGTATTGTAATACCACATATTATATTCAATATAATCTCTACCTTCTAAAAAAATTTACCACTATCACCCCCTCCAGCACTCTGATAGTCTGTTTCACCGCCACTTCCTATTGTCTCTTTCTTACTCCCCTCATTTGGTTCACTACTATTACCCTCTCAACTATTAACTCTTATCTGTTTGGGGGCATCTGTTCTCCTACGTATCAGCTAGCCCTGCAACCTTGCCTGTGATCTGCAAATTCCCTTGCTCCTCTAATCTGTCAAGAGTCACAATTTTGCTCTGATAAACTTTTAGGTTCACATTCCCTAAACTCCGACCCACCATCTCCAGTATTTTTGCTAGAAAACAAGAATTCCAGTGTCACCGTTTGGTATGGGATCGACCACTCAATCATGATGTTTGGAGCGCTGATATTACACCAATATTTTCCATTAGAGGAGGTTTCTTCTTCAACTAGGCACATCTTCACCCACATGTCTTCGACGTCATCGAGAAAATTGGATCCCTGATGGTGTTTCTCACGAACTGATCGCTCTCTGTGCATTGATGTGCCTGACTACATCTGCAAACATATCTGTCTGCACTCAGCCATTGCCTCTCCCTCCCTCTGAAAAGGTAACAATCTGTAACCAAACCTCCACAAATCATCCGTTGTTACTCTTGAATTCACAAATTGACCACTTCTATCCCTCTCTCTCCATTTCCACATTTGCGGAGTTGTCCTTTGTTGCTTGAATTCACAAATTGACCACTTCTCTCACAAATTGACCACTTCTCTCCCTCTCTCTCTCCATTTCCACATGCAAACCATTGATTGGTAGACAATGCAGTATCTCTTTCTAGATGTCTGCCACATCTGCCAACAGTCCTATCCCACTTTACGAATTCTGATATTTTTAGTTTAGATGCCATGAAATGGTGTTCGATAGGTTTGCATGTGCTTTGACTAGGTAAATTTTGCAGCTTAAATCCCTGGAGAACATGGTATGAAAGCACTGAGCATGGACTCTCTCCGATAACGTGTGGCAATGAGATGGTTTTCAAGAAGTGTCGAAGCATATCAGAGATGCAAAACACAATTTTCAAATGCCCCAATGAGCAACCATATAGGGAAACCAGGATGCCTGAATCCCATTATTCAAAAGCCTTATATGGACCTGGGACAAACGCCATTGATATTGACATTCAGAGTACAGTCCAAAGGAAAGACATAATTCTTATGCAAAAAAGCGATACATGGTCACGTGAACAAGGGTGCGGAACCCTCAAGTTATTTTTATGGATTTTTTTAAAGGTGATTTTAGCTTATAAAGCCTTGTAAATACTTTTACATAGTTTTTATTTTGATTTTAGGTTTACTTTAATTTCCTATTCCATTGGGCAAGGAATTAAGGATCCATCCACTCATCAAATTTTACTCACCCGCCAAGAGGCTTTTCCAAATCACATCGTTTCATTTTTTGGTAGACAATCTCCACACTCTATTGAATCGACACGTGACATCTTGCATCATGAAGAACTTTCAGGACAGTCTGCTGGGCAACCAACTAAGACCTGTGTGCGCCCTTCTATGGAAGGATTAAAAAACCTTTGCATGCCTCTAGGAAAAAGGAGTTCAGAGTCCAACATGCAATCATCTTCAGGCAAGACTATCTTCGAGATATCAAGAACTCCTTGTGTGATTGTGAATGCTACACACCAAGGGCAGGAATTTCTGCCCAGTGTGGTTGTACTTTGGTAAAGGATAAGGCCTGGTAGAAAGAAATACGTTAAGGGGTCATGTTAGACCACCCTTGAGGGATTATGTTAAACCACCAGCAGCCATCAGGATGATGAGAAAAAAGACAAACTGGGAGCAGAAAGCTATCTAGAGATTACATTTCAAGCGCCTAGAGGGATGCCTTCATTTGATTATCCCTGACCCCCTGAATGCTCATCTCATAAAGAACGGAATAGATGTGGCCTAGCACAATATGGAGCCTAGGACAAACAATGGTGAGAAGTCTTTAGCTGGCTGATGTTCTAATGACAGACAAATCCTTTCAATTGTCCCTTCCAGTGCCTCTCCTTTCATTCTTGAAAAGATTAGCTCCTGTTATAGCTCCACTCATGCATGGTCAAACTTTCCGTTGTACACTTCCCTGTCCATGTCGTTTCTTTATAGCCTATTTGCTTAGCACCATCATGATGACCTTGCAGGCCTTCCACCATATGCTAAAATCATTAAGAGACAAAAACCCAAAATTTTCAACAACCTCTCCTAAAGAAGTTGGCTCCAATCTACAATCATCCTATGCCGCTCTAGTACCATGAGGTGAAATCAGAGGATGTCACCAACCAAGTATTGTGCCTCAAGAAAATCGAAACAACAGTCCTGAAGGAAGCTTCATCTGAAAATAGTGCACCTATATGCAAGGTTCCGAGGTGTACATACATATCAAATTACTCGTTTATTCGCTCCTTATATTCTTCCTCCAAACCACTGATCAAGTCTCCATTTTTTTTTCCATAATTCAATTTTTTTTTCTCCTTATTTGTTCT
Source organism: Berberis vulgaris (assembly GCA_963556465.1). Taxonomy (NCBI): domain Eukaryota; kingdom Viridiplantae; phylum Streptophyta; class Magnoliopsida; order Ranunculales; family Berberidaceae; genus Berberis; species Berberis vulgaris. The sequence continues at coordinate 64,417,919 of OY747129.1, read as the reverse complement.
CTCTTCTCCTCATCCCTTTCTCATATATAAAATCATCTCCCTGTACAAAAAACAATAAATTTATGGTCTGCCATATGTAGTGCTAAATTAAATATTTAGTATTGCTTTTTTTTTAAAATTTGATATGATGATCACATGATGAACTGATGATATTATCTTCTGTTGAATACTTTATATACATTTACTACATTGTTTGAATGAACATGTATACTTTAGTTACCACTTGCAATACAGTTAGTTTGTCAACAGTTTATTTGATTTTGACACAAGGTTGGTAATGTTTTGAAGAATTTTAGACAGTGTAGTATTTAGGAATCTGTATCTTTCGTATATACTTCAATAGTTAAATCTTGGACCAGCGTTATGCAATGACTGGCTTGTTTATGATTATATCAAATTGATTTCACAATTTAGCTATGGAGGTTGTGATAGTGATTCATATAAAATTTTGCTTCTCTTTAAATAACAGACAGGAGCATGCCTTCACTACACTGATGTCAATGATTAGTAAAATTTGAAACTTAAGTGCGGCTGTGTACCACCCACAGATGGATTAGCAATTAATGAACCTTTGGTTATTGGATCAGAGACCAATTAATGAGCACGGTTCTACAACTTGCTTTGTCAGTAAGTAGATAACTGGCTCATTTTAGTGCACAAATAGCAACAGAAACAATGGGCTACGAGAATACCTGTTCCTGTCCAGCAAAATCATTTTCAGGTGTAAGGAAAAGCATGCAGTGGCATTCCTTCCTGTAACAATTATCAAAAGTTAGTCTAATGTTGTAGAGTTGGATAACTAGATCAGATTTCACCAAATTTTCACTTCAAGCTTGATTCGTCAAAGTAAGGATTTCTATATGTAGTTTCAGAAGGAAAAGAAAGCACACATTTCTAGTATTATTCTTCTGATTCAAGAAAACAAAAATAAATAATCCATACTTCTAGTCTGGATAAATATATAATGTCGAATCACGTATAACATCTTTTATGAAAATCGGAAGATGATAGAAGTTGCAGTCCAAGGAAGGACCTCGGACTTATGGTAAAGGTACTATTGAGGTCGAATAAATATTGGAAGAATAGCTTACAAGCTTTGAAAATGCATACAGCATTCAAAATCTGGGCACGAATAAATATTTACCTTTCTCTCATAGGAACACAAGGACAGTTCCAAAATCCCTGCCCCGCTTCAGCAGCCTTATCATCGTAATGCCTGAAAGGAAAATCAATTATTGCTTCCACAACCAGTAAATTTCTCAAGAGCAAAATCTCTCTTAAAGTAGCAGCATGTTAGAAAGTCTATGAAAAATATTAACCTGCAAGGGCAAAGTGGTGCTCCCAGTGAATCTTTATGATCTGCCAATCCCTGTCAATGTCAAACTTCGGTAAGCACATAAAGACGTAATGCAAACTCTATACGCATATGAAATCGAACAAAGCTATGTTCCTTGAGTCTTTGAATTCCTGCAGTCCTATCATGTACAGTTTCAGGCATCGGGAAACGCCCTCTTGCAAGGACAACCATGTAAAATATCTACTGCGGCAGCCCTGATGAAGTTTATTTGAAAGTTATGATAAGTCGAGCAAAGGTTGTCTGACAAATTGAACAAAATCGTTCTATTGCTGGTGAATGATGAAGTAGAAGTAGTTGAAAGTAAAACAAAAACAACTTTGTGAGATTATGAAGTTGAGAGAGAGAAGAAAAAACAACAAAAAACCCAAACCTCAAGCAAGTGGGAAAACCATAGAATACAGACAAGTATTGCACAAAGATTGCAAGGTTTATCTATGCATGTGCCTTGCATATCAAGAAGAAGGAAGAAAAGGAGTAGTATCACTAGGAAATTTATTATTGTTATTATTATTTTTAATTTTCTATTTCCCGTGATGAAACTCTGGAAATTGCAGATGCACATAGCTGCCGTTCTGATATGATATATGTACTGGGCCCATTACTAGATCCGTTGCTAGTATGAAAGAATTTAGTCGACCTCCATATGCATAAAATTGGTATGGTTGATAAAAAGCACATCGCACTGTAGACTATCTTTGTCTACGGTGACAAGTGATTACCTTGATAACAACAGAGGTGACTCCCTTATCAACACAGAAATATGTTCCTGAGCGGCGTGCATACTGTTCTGAGAACTTCCTCATAATTTCAACAGATTTATCCGAAGGCTCAACTGCGACAAAACACAAGAATCAATGTGATAACATCAATAACTTTATTACGAGGGAAATAACAATAACAATAACCAATAACATTAACATTAACATTAATATTAACAATTAACAATTAACAATTAACAATAAACAACACGCAATAAACAATAAACAATAAACAATAAACAATAACCAATAACCAATAACTATAACCATAACCACAACAATTATTGTTAGTCGAAGCATGAACAATTTATTACGAGTGTAAAACACAAGGGTTTTGCTACAGAAAACTTTAGCTCACAATTGGAAAAATAATAATAATAATAATAAATAATAATACTAATAATAATTAATAATAAATTAACTTTATTATCCCAATCACTTCAACTTATCATATCTATTACTTGAACTCCAAGGAATACAATTGCAATGACGCTTATTTTAAATTGTAAATTGCTTGGGTCCATAGAAAACAAGCCTACTCCTAGTTAGAAAATCAAAGACTAGAAATATTCCAGGAAATCAAAGGAGCATGGACTTATGCTCCTATGCCTGTTTATTAAGCCCTTTAGGGGCTGATCCCTATCAATTCTCTGGGGTATCGAGAGCTAATCCTCGAGTTTGGGTAAACATAAGCAAGCAAGGAAGCGTTTTGAGGATCAGGGGGGGGATGGCAGGATGAGTCATGTAGGGCAACAACATTAATCGATCAGGCATTGCGTCAGCATCATCAACCAGGGTGGAGCAATGTTTTAGGCATTTTTGCACATATAACCTATGTAACAGTGATACTTCATTTTCAATTTGGCCCCCATCAGTTATGTGGTATATCACTTTCAGTGCTAAAGTTTTCACTAATTGCAGTCTAACCCCCATTCTGGATGAAAATCGATTAGTCAAAGTCTAGAGGTCCTTAAGAACTAAAACGTCCTTCACTTTTAGGAACAAAATGATTTTCACTTGCAATTTAAGTGAACGGTATTTTTATCCTTAAGGACCTATTGACCAGTCAATATCAGTTTCCGTCCAAAATGGGGGTTAAGGTTGCAATTAGCCTAAACTTTGGCACCCACCAAAGTGATACACCCTATAATCAATGGGAGCCAAAGTGCAAATAACCCAGATATTAATCCATAAGTAAAAAAAAGTGAATGGTAAAATAAAGTATATAGCTGAAAACAAATAACTAGTCTCCTTGTGTGTCCCCGTATTGGTGGGTTTTCTAGTGAAAGTGTCCAACACTGTATCAGTGTTGGCCAACCGACTCCCCTACTAGTATCCTCGAAAGGGGGAGCAAAAACGAGGGATTGAGGAATGACAATTTTTCAAATTTAAAGAAGTCAGTGGTAGTGGAATTGTCATCATTGAAAATCGTCCCATTGAAAGAACTATGCAGTTAATTCGGAGTTATAACTCCGAAATAACTTCGCTATAACGCATAACGGACCTGAGGAATATACCAGTTATATTTAACGGTAGTCGCTATAACGCTATTATAGCAGTTGTTATGCATTTAATGTTTTATTTTGTAACGCCTTAATAACTTTTGGTGCAATTAAAAAAAATTGATCGTTTGCTTTTCTTTTTCAGATCCAGAAGAGAAGAATAACGAAAAAGAGAAGGAACGAAAAAGAGAAGCGGAGAAGATAAGAGAAGAAGAAGAGAAGGATTGAAGAACTAAAAGATCAATCACAAAGATCGATCGACCCTCTAGACCTGTGCGATCTCTGTGATTGAGGGATCCCCTACCGTATTGTTGTCGGTGACTAAGATGATCGAACATATGGCCTGTGCAATCAATCTATTGGCTGTGCATCGATCGTGTTTGCGATCTCTTTTTTATGTTTGTTTGGGATTTGTACTGTACTACTAAAGAAGAACTGTATTGCTGTCTGTACTGTTACGATCTATTTGTCATGTCTATTCGAAGGAAAAAGAAGAAGAATGGAAGAAGAGAAAAGGGAAGAAGTTCCTCACCTATTACTCTGTTATTCTTCTCCCTTTATTTTATTCAATTCAATATACATAACCAAATTAATGTCAGCTACAAATGATGTACCATATTTATTCAATTGATGCACCTTTATTAAATTGATGTACCTTTATTCAATTGATGTCAGCTACAAATGATGTACCTTTATTATTTTTCAATTGCTGTATGTACCTTTATTATTTTTCAATTGATGTACCTTTATTTATTCAATTGAGGTTTGTGAGAGTCCAATTAATATCATCTACAAATTGTTACAAATTGATGTCTTTCAAATTGAAATTGATATCTTCTAAATCGAGTTGATGATTGTTTTTGTATGTTTTTTCTCCTTTCAATTGATGTCTTTTAAATATTTGATTTTTAACCCTTTTTTTTCTTTTTGTTACCCAATTTATTGATTATTAATGCTATATAATACATTAATACTTAGTAGGGGTGTAAAAATATATTTAAAATATATTCTGTTATATACCGTTATATCCTGTAACGCTCCTGAACCGTTACGGGTCCGTTATCCATTTTAACTGAATGATAGCCATGGAGATACGGATTTGGTCTTTCTGACTCGTGACGAATTAAAACATGGAAGGAAGAAGAGACAAGTTGGCATCTGCACAGAAAGAAAGCTCTTCAAGCTAACTGACGAAAACGATTCACAATCCAAAGGTGATATCATATTCCTTCTAAAGAGGAGAATGAAGAAGAATTTCAATCGTCATATCAAATTGAGTTCACTGGAGTTCAAAATCTGTAATAAGTAGAATACAAACTCATCGAACATTACAGACTGCAATTGGAATTGTATTGACCCATCCTTGGAAAAGGCAAAAAATAAAAAGAGAGAAGATAGTAATTAGATTTGGAGTGATTTCAAACACGATCATAGGCCCCAGGAGAGGAATTTTAAAGAGTGAAGGATTTGATAGAATGTCATCCTTAAATCAAAAGGCACATGGGTTTGTTAGGAAGGAAAAAAGAAGTGGTTAGCTAGGTTGGCTGATGTTGTAAGAAAGTTCTTATGTTCCCAATAGGAATAAGGAGCCACCTTGAACTCAAATCTGCAGATTTGTTCTCCAAATGAGGGGGGGAAAGACTTCATGGGTATGGGATGGAAAATAGTGCATCGGGATATTCCAATATTGACACCAAGGACTTTTACATGTCTTTGTATCCTAATGAAATGAAGTTGGTGAGAACTTATTAGAGCATATAATAATAAGACTGGTCTAAGTTTGCTATGCATTGGTAGGCGTGAGATCCTTCAACTAATCTTTTGGGGATTTTATTGCTAGGTGTCCATATGTGTCCTTAGGGCATTCCATTGTACTTCTCTTATTCTTGGAATTTAACCTTATTTCATAAGAGTATATAGGATTTTCTCTTAGATATCTATAAAAACTACATGCTCTCTTCTATTCAAATGCACTGTGAATGTTGGGGAAAAAAATAAAGCGGAAGACCACAGGTATCAGCATTTTCAGAAATCCAGATGAATACATGACCTTTCAACAATCCTCTTTAGTTCATAAACAATCGTCTGAAAACTAAGTAAAAATAGACGAGATCTCTTGGCAGACTGAGGAAACTCTACGAAAGTATGAAGTTCAAGATCTGAAATTGTCAACAGTATCTCCTCAATCAGAAATAATGCTTTTAGCAGTAAAATTAACCAAAGCTCTTACTTCTGTCCCTACTGAAAGTTGAGCAATTACAAGATTTGTCAGTGGGTTTCATTTCATGAGGTTAGAAATATCATGATAGGCTAAATCTTTATGAGAAAGATTGATATGGTCAGGAGGAAATCAACGATTGATCTACCAATGTGGGTGAACAATAATTGTTGTCATGTTTGTCCCTTGATCCCAACACATTTCTTCTTCAAAAAGGGAAAACTTCATAAAACACAGAAGGTGTTTGAATATTCATAGTAGACATGAAGCCACCAAACAATATCCATATATATATCATGGTGACCATGCTCTGGTTTCTCCATAGGCATGCCCATTATTCCAAATAACTTCGCTCTTTGCCTGTTGTCTCAAACGACTTGAAAGTTTTTGAAATCAAAGCACCTTAAACCATTTATATCTGTAAAACTTGCAATTCAAGAGACAAGAAATTACACATACTGTCGTCTCTTAGAAACTGCTTCTGAAACCCTTCTGTTCCCTGGAGGATGATGTATCTTTACTGAACTTCACAGTCTAGTGGAGTGTTTAAGTTTTTTTTCTTTTTGTAATTATAACTTTAAATTTATTTTACATTTAAAAAAATTAATTAAAGGAAATTAAAAGAAAAAAAGAAAACAAGAATTTGTTACAGTGAGTAATCTACGACTGACCAATTCTATATATATAAACCCAACTTGCAGAAATGGTTGTTGGCATGAGAACATAGCTTTTTTTATCTCTGATTGTGGTGTTTGAGGTTACATAAAGTCCTCTGGACTCCGGAGAATTATGCAATGCAAATGAAAACCACTAGTGATGATAGGAGGCAGGGTCAGACCTGAGATTTTAGAGGCCCAATGTGTCAAGGAAAAAAATTTCAAATAAAGGCTTCAGGTAGGACCCGATCCTTAGACTCCTGATTCAAGTTGAATCTGTTTGTACCAACTATGCTAACAGCCGATAACGAAAGAAATTTGAAAAAAACATAGGAAAATGAGGCCCCAAACCACACAGGTAAACCAATATTTGGGGACCTAAAATTGACGATTTTCTTGGGGTCCTGACGGAAACATTTCACTCGTATGTAAAATAAATGATACCACAATCAGTAAAAATGAGTAAATCAGACGAACCCCTTGCAATCGAATGAGCTTTAAATATTTCAATTGATCCATGTACCAACCTTTCTCGAGTCTCACATTAGTGTCCTTCCCCATGATGAGGCATTTCCCATCAGGATTTTAGCATATCACCAGTATTCCACTTTCTGATAAATCTCATTTTATCTGCACTTTGATTAACTAATCCCAACTCATCCCATTAAAGACTTCTTGCAGATATCAGTCGGCTACTGTCCTTTGGCAATGGATTTAATCTAGTATTAACCTAGGGATTATTCACCATTAACCAGATACGTGTTATCATGGAAATTCAACAACTAATTGTGAGTCTGTTTGATGTGAACCAAGTTTGAGGTGGGTCACCAAAGGATGGGTTTCAAGAAATGGGGTTAAGACATCTTGACCAAACTGGTGAGGTTGGGTGAAATGAGGATGGTAGGGATTGGAATGGGAACTAAGGTGAAAAGACTAGAGATTAGAAGTCTATGGGTTTGGAAGAGTTAGTGGATATGTGATAGAGGTTGAAGAAATGGTCGAGTACAGAAGGTATTCGTAAAATGCAAATAAGATAAATCACACTTTAGCTTATACCCTCAGGTCAATGAGGAAGCTGGAGCAAGCAGGCTTCTTCTTGAAGCCAAAGATGTTTGTAACTCTCAAGGATAACACGATGGAGTTGGAAGCATCAAAATCTTATAACCAAAATCTAAGGCCTCAACCAAATTCCAAATCCCCCTTGACCAAAAAACTTGGAAAACAAGAGAATTCCTATGCACAATCATAGGCAAATTGCATTACAGTAATTCCTGTGAGTAAGTATTTGGAGCCGTATATAGGCTACCAACTCTGCATGAAGTCGGGAAATGTGGCCTGTGCTGGCGACTACCCAATGGGCAAGAATCATATAATATCCTTAAAACCCGCTATTTCGAGTAACGAATTATGGAACAATCAAAATAAATTCATGCAATTAGAAGATTTGGAAGCAAAGTTAATTCAAATATCAGCTAATAAATAGAAGACCTGAAATTCATTAGGGCTTTTGTAAGTGAAACTGAATCGAATCAAAGAAGGAGTGGTGACGTACCTTTGGCTCGGATTACATGGCGTTGGAAGCGTGAAGAAGAAGAAGAGAAGGCAATCGGTACACCAACACCGATAAAGGAGGAGGACGATTGAAGAAGACTCATGACGAACTGAACTGAACCAACAGAGGTTGGTTCGTAGATTTTATAGTGGAAGTTTGGGAGCTCGGTAAAGCAGTGCGCGCCACTCGTTAATGGGGTGATACAAAAATCCTAGCCAGCCTTGTTTGCTTTGCAGGCCTCTTTCTTTTTTTTTTTTTTTTTTTTTTTTTTTTTTTGGGGGGGTTTTTTTACATTTTTATCCTTTGTATAGATAATGTTTGTGATCGTGTTTTAAAAAGGTGAGACAAAAAATGTAAAAATACCAAAACAAGGCCACCAAAAAAGGCTGGCTAGAATTACTCTGGGGTGATAATATAACAGAGCAAGGGAAGGATTTCTGGCCTTGCTCCAGAGGTATGTTGACACCTATTTATTATGTTATTTTCTTTTAAAAATTTTGAGAGCCAGCTCGGGCCTGGCCCAATACCGTCCATCATCCTCGCCGCGCATGCTGGTGTCAGCCTGGCTCTCTAGAAAAGTTCTATTTTCTTCAAGACAGCGACACCACCACCTTCATCTAGACCCTTGTCTTCCACTCCAATCTTACATTGCACACCCTTAAAAATCCCCAAATCCACCATGAAAAGTTGGAGCATTTACGGTAGCACAGGGATCACACAACGCCTTTCAAGAGATCGAATCCCTTCAAACCCTTCAAAACTCCCCTAATGTCATCATTTTCTTTGAATACTTCAGGCAGAAGGACTAGGACTAGGGGTGGGCATGGGATGGGATGGGACAGACGGACATCATCCCTATCTCATCCCATTCGTTCGGGATCGGGACAGGACTGAACAAGATAGACCTCATCCCGACCTCGTCCCATCCCAAACGGGTTCGAGATAGGATGGGATGAGCGGGTACTAAATAGTCTTCTAATGAAGAATACAAAAGAATTTCATCAAACATTAATAATGTCAAATTTAAATAACAATATTAAATGTCATGTAAAATTTATGGTCCAATGAACTTACAATTTTTTATGTTAATCATCATCTGTGTGATACACTAACCAATAGTTGTACATATAATTCATAGTGCAAAACTAAAACAAACCATCATTTGGTTTTAATGTCTTCAAAAAATAATTGTCCATAACCAATCTAAAATGTAAAAAAGTATAAATTTTCATGAGTTCTATTTGACGTAAAATATCCAAAATTAAGTTTTTATCTAAACAAAGAGTACTAAATCAAGCAAGTTTTCAAATAGTGGATATTTTAATTTAATTTAAACACATCTTAAACTTTACTTTAGAATAGTAATTTGATTAAAATTAATAGTAATAAATATTAAATAAATAAGTTCGGGACGGGATCGGGATGAGTTTGATCAATCACAAAAAAACCCAAAAAATTGGGACGGGATAGGGATCGTGGGATGGGATGGGATGCCCACCCCTACTAGGGACGCAATGTTTTTGCTTTTGACTTCTTGGGGACTAATTCGAGCAACCAAGAAGAATTGGGAGATTTGGATTGGTGTTGGTGAGGTGAAGAGGTGGACCATGCCTCCACCAAGACCATCGTTGTCTTCTGTTGTGCTCATTTTTTATACTTTGTGCGAGGTGTTGATCTATCATCAGTAGATGAAGCTTGGTCTCACAGAGAAGATTGTTGCCCCCTTTTCATCACAAGGCAATGATTCATTCACATTTCATCTAACAACCACACTCTCTCTCAATCTATATGTCTTTGTTTTGCTTCTTTTCTTCTTCTTTGTTTAATAAACCATGATGATTGATCTGTAAAATGTTTGGAAAAAAATCTCAAATAAGGGAACATATTTCCACCACATTTCTTGGCGTAACTTAAATGGATATTTCGGGCGGAACAGATATTCGCCAATCTGTCCGGCGCGAGGATGGTTTTTAAAAAGTTATATAAATGGATATTCTGGGATCAACAATCCCCGGTAGAGCATGGACGGATTTGCCCAAATCCGCCCCGTTGCCATCCCTATTTTAGAAGAACACGAAAAGGAAAGGAAGATGAAAGAAAAAAGATATGAAAGAAATGCTAGCCCAGTTGCGAGTTGCGGAAACGAGGGCGATAACTGCTTTCTTGTTGTTTTTATTGCAGAAGGAAAGAGAGAAAAAACGATACGATGACATAAAGTTTAAATAAAAAAATAAAAAATAAAAAAGGAAGGAAGGGTTTTCCCTTTTTATTGGTGGTGTCCCTTCTTAGGTCTAAAAAATGGGGGTATCAAATAGGGAAATTGGTGGTGTGAAACAGTCACTGCCTTTTTGGAATAGGTTAAGCTTTCATTAAGAAAATTGAAAACATAAAAACATATTTTTTTGTCATTTGGGAATTTAAAATGTAAAGAGTTTGAACGATATGTCATTTAATCGAAATTCTCTTTTCCTCCTTCATTCTTATTCAAAGAAGGGATGAATAATTTTCACTTGTTGGATAACAAATGCGTAAAGTAAACCCAACAATTTTAATGAAGCTCTTTTGCTAAAACTTCTAGTTATTATAATTAATAACAACACAAAATTTTGATTGAGTTTTGAGTTCCAACTATCAGAGAAAGCAAACCCTCTCCCTTGCTTCTCTTTTTTCTCACTGAACCCACTTCATTCACTACTACCTTCGTCTTGCCTCCATGCCCCATTCCCTCTCATACTCTTTCCAGATAAGAGCTATTCGGTTTCCTGAAGCTGGTTTACTTTTCTCTTTTATGTTTTTTTGCAGGTCTCGGGCATAACGCGTTTCCATCCTTCCCCTTTATCATTGTTCCGCCATTACTAATCATTTACCACCCCTCTAAGTCATCAAATCTTTCCTTAATTAACAGGTGCCACCCATCAAATTGATCTTTCCCTCCTTTATGAGAAATCAACACCACTTTTCATCCAATATTAGCAACTCTATTAATCATATTGTGATCTACCATAGATCCCCTCAACCTACCACAACTATTTCTACGTTACACAACCAGGCTCCTTCACTCATTGGCCCTTTAGTTCAAGTTTTTCAAGCTCGCTATTGCTTTCACTCAATTCTCATGGACTCCCCCCCCCCCCCCCCCAATACACAATCCTTCTCCGACCCCCACCACATTGTCTCTGTATGCTCACGATTTAGCTCCCACAACACTGGGCCACCCACTCTCTCAATGCAAACCCCATGCATGCCTTTCCAAATATTCCCCCATCTACACATCCCATGCAAAACTCGATACCGAATCCACTTCTACCATCTCATCAACTGAACCCACCATCCCCAATCATCTTCTACCCCCACCGCACAACTAATCAAGAACCTAGAACTCCAATTGGTGAAAAATCTAACACTTCTTGCCCCAGCTTTTGAGACTCGTCTAGGTAGTCACAATGAAGATGGAAACTTAAGGGCGATTGCTAAATATTGCCATCACTAAAAGCTATGTACGGATGTATTTGTCCACATGATGGCATCCCAATGGGAAATTTCACAACCATTTCATGTTGAACAACTACCACGAAAAAAGTTCACCGGTAGCAGTTTTTATTCATTCAGTTCACAAATAGTAGGCAAAGGTTCTTACCTCAGGTCCGTGGGTATTATTCAGATGCCTAGTGTTTGTTAAACCTTGGCAAGATGACTGCTTAACCATTTATCATTCTGTTGTGCCATTTTGGGTTCGAATACATGAGTACCCAGTACAAAAGCTCACACTAAAAAACATGCACACTCTGGCACTATGTTTGGGTGAACTAATGGAAGTTGATACCCAATCACTTGAAGATGCCCAAATCACATTCATAACATTCAAGGTTTGGTTGAATACATCCAAACCACTTCCATGCTCCATGATCACTGATTTTGGCATCAAAGAAGGACAACAATACCATATTAAATTCTGTTATGAAAATCCGCCCAACTTCTGTTTTTGTTGAGGTATGGTTGGTCACATCTTTAGCTTGGATTGCCTTATGTTCTCCAATGCATCAACCTCCATCAAGCAACTTCAATCTAGCCAAACAAATTCAAGTTTTTCTCTCCCATTTTCAAGACACTCTCGCATCAAAACTCGAACGAAAGGGCGATTGGGGACCCACCCACGTCTTGGCCACCAGAATCAATCTCGATACACAGTACCCAATTCAAAAAAGAATCAGGAACGAAACACCCTGAATGTACCGTCCAGGGGCCCGTCTCAGCACTTGAGCAATTTGACTCAGCGTCTACCACTGTGTATTTCCCTTGTTGATTCAATCCGGCCATCTTCACCAAATCCCAGTGCTACGTGAATCAGAATGAGAAACAATGCTCTCTCCCCAACTCAGAAACTCTTTTCCACTCCAACTCTGTCGTACCAACCTACCCACATTCAATGCAAGACCAATTAATAATGGTCCATGATCACTTTTCAAGGAATTTTAATGACTCAACTTTTCTACCACCCCAACTACCTAACTCACTACCTCATAGATCCAACGATGGGTTATGTTTCTCCCCAAGCAGATCTACGACCACGGAGCATCACTTTTCAAATGTATTACTATTGGACATCCAACCAATGAATCCAACGACCCTCCTCTCTACAACTAATTCCATTATTTTCCCCATGGATGCATGGGAGTGTGCACCACGGTTGGTGGATTTTGGGCTAAATCCTACCTTTTCATCACAAACCATTGGGCCAATAATAGGTAACCTTTTTACCCCCACAAATACCCACATTCTTACCTAGCCCACTGGACCCAACCTCCTCAACTTCGTCTCTACATTTGATATCAATTACCTACCCACCTATATGTACACCCATCGTCTCCCTCACAATGACTCTCTTTTTCTCCACTCTCTCCCAACTGGAACACCACCCCCTTAGGCCCTTACACATCCAGTACACTCATTCCCAACTACAAGCCTCATCCATTCTTCTATAACTAGCTCAACTCCCACCATCATTCCCCCTCATTTGCCACCATTTACAACACCACCCCACTGGAACTCACATATTCATAGTGCACTGCAATGATTGATTTGATAAGCCCAAACCTGGATCATCTCTTAACCTATCTCCATCCAAATTTCCAATTCAACAACACAAACCTCATACCCATGGCTCCCTCCAACACCTCACAAGTTCTTTCTATCTCCACCACCATCCCACCTCAACTCAACACATAGGTTCAGTTAGAAGCCATTGAAGACGACATTAAACCCCTAGTAGAGACTACCACTACTCATAGTTTCTCCAACTACACTTTCCTTAGGTCTCAGAGACTCACTCAAAGGGCCTCACAACACTCAATGGACCAACAACCCAAAATACTCTTTCTGAGTCAACGTTGGTGGCAAGCACACCTCTAGGAGCTGATCAAATAATATTTCCTCACATGCTAATTTGAACTCAAGCTCACCAACTCTCCTCCTATCAAATGATCGGAAACATAAAGCAGTTATCAAAGCTAGTAATAAGGCTATGAGCAAAAGAGAAGTTGCGCTCAAGATGGGCAAATGCAAACTGGAACTTTTGAGATCTACAACAGTGAATGAGAAGTCCAATAATATAGAGAATATGGAGGTGAGCTTGGGAATTAAAAAGAGATGCACTACTGGGTTTCCTGAAGGTGTACAGTTTGCAACAATCCATGCCAATTATCAAGTGTTAGCCAATTCAGTCAAGGTGGTTCAGGCACAGTGTCCCAACAAAACATCCCTACGACCACAGTGCATATGCATGTAGTTGGATCAGATATCCACTCTAGTCTTCCCACCATTACATCGAGAAAGGTAGTGACGGCCACTAGAGAAGGGTCGCCACAATCTGCATGATCTTCTCATGGAATGCTTGGGGCATGGGGTCTCCCTCGGCATTTCGAAATTCTAAAGACCTTGTCCAATCAGTCCAATTCCGACATCATATTACTCTCGGAAACAAAAGCATCAACTTTCAGGATGGATCGCCTACGCAGAATATTGAGATTCACACATGGATACTTAGTACCAACTGACAGACAATCTGGAGGAATCACTTTGCTCTGGAAAAAAGGTATTCATCTAACCATCTTATCTTCATGTAAATACTATTTCAACTGTTTGATTGATGATTATTATGCTACATCTACTTGGTCAATCATTTTTGTTTATGAAGAACCAAATCTGGCTCTCCGGAATCACTTTTGGAGTGTTATAACAAACTTATATACCTTTCAGACTTTACCGAGAATTCTCATTGGGGAGCTTAATGCTATACTTAACCCTGGGGGAAAATGGGCGGTAACAGACCTATGTGCTCAAATCTCAGTCATCTCCGCAATTTTATAGACATCCATAAGCTTAATAGATTTTCCTTTCAATGGCTCTCAATTCACATGGAACAACAATCGCAAAGATAGAAATGGGATCAAGGCTAAACTGAACCGACTCTTGGTGTCAACTGACTGGATGGCATTGTTTCCATCTTCTAATGCCCAAACCATACATACATCTTCTTCTGATCATATGGCCTTATCTCTTCAACTTGTCTCCACCTTCAATTCCAATCCCAAACCCTTCAAATTTTTTCACATATGGACTAGAGACTTTCATTGTCGGTAACTGGTCCAATCCACCTGGGCCCCTCGTTGACACTATGCTCCGGCTCACAATTTCCACCTAAAAACCAAAACTCTCAGCCATAGTCTTACTCGCTGGAACAAAAAAGATTTAAAAAACATTCAGATCTTTATATTGGAAACCCAGCAAGCTTTAGATGCTCTTCAGAACGAGCACCCTTCCAAGGATAATGTCATTTTTATTTCTGTGTTGGAAGTAGGGGTGGGCATCCCATCCCGCGATCTCCATCCCGTCCCGTCCCGATTTTTCGGGTCTTAATGGGATTGAATAATTTCATCCCGATCCCGTCCCGATCTAGAATGGGATGGGATGGGATGGGATGAAGATTTTCAATCCCGTCTCGTCCCGAGCTAATTTTTTAATATTTATTATTAATATTTTTATTTATTTATTATTTTTATTCATATAAACTTACAGATGACTGACAAAAACTCATGGTGTTTGCAGTGGTAACAGAAATGTTACTTCAATAAATAAATATTCATTAAGCAAGAGAAAGATAGCAGACTGTTGCTTGGATTCCCAATAAAAGTGGCTCCAATTATTTAACTTCCAAATATTGATAATACCCAGGTGAAGATGAAAAATAACAATTAACTTAGTAATACATATTCAGAAGGGAACATTCAGGGGCGGAGCCAAGAATTTGAGATGCCCCGGGCTGTAAAAATAATTTTTTTTAATTACGATATATGTATTGATGGTAAACCATTATGAATATGTTAGAGCATCACCAATAGGTCTATATTTCTTCCCTAACAAAAGATGAAATGTCATTTTGTTAATGAACCATGAATTTTGTTTCCCACGGTAATGAAATTGTAAAATCAGTTGGGAGACCATCATAGCGACACAATACTCTTAGTGGGTCTCATTTATCATGTCATTTTCTAAAAGTCAGCCCACTCTACTTCATTGTTAGGGGATTTAGTGGCTACCCTTATATTTGCATGCCACATCTATATCTAATTATAAGAAAGTTATTTTTCACGCTCTTATACGATGATAATCTTCGCAGCAGTCATAGGCAGCACGCTGATCCCGTCCCGTCCCGAACCCGTTTGGGATGGGACGAGGTCGGGATGGGGTTTTTCCCATCCTGTCCCGTCCCGATCCCGTATGAACGGGATGGGATAGGGATGGGTATATCTCATCCCATCCCGTCCCGTGCCCACCCCTAGTTGGAAGATCAACTCTATGAACTCTTCATCCGGGAAGAAATGTTCAGGCGCAATAAATTTGATATTTCCTTACTGAGTGAAGGAGACAAGAATACCGAATTCTTCCATATTTCTTCTTTGTTTTGTAAAAAAAGAAGTTTGATTTTGCATTTAAAGGACAATGCAAATTCTTGGCACACAAATCAAGAGACTGTTGGATCCGTTCTTAATAACTATTTCACAGACATCTTTCAATCCTCTAGCTCTGCCCTAAACCTGGAAATTCTTTCCTTATTCACCCAAATCATTTCTTCGGAGATCAATGTCAGCCTTGTGGCCATCCATAGTGCTACAGACATTCAAACCATCATTTTTTACATGGGTAGTCACAAAGCTCTTGGGCTTTATGGTTTTCATGTCTTATTCTTCCAATAGTACTACTGGGACATTGTTAAAAAAAAATATGTGATAGCAGTTGTCCAAGACTTCTTCATATCTAAGAAATTGGACCCTAAGCTCAATGAGACATTCATAGCTCTGATCCCTAAGGTAGGGAACCCCATCACCCTGGATAAGTTTCGTGTTATATGGTAATGTAATGTCATCTCGAAGATTTTGGCCAACAGACTCAAGCCCATGCTCAACGATATCATCTCCCCAAATCAAGGAGTATTTCTGAAAGGGGTAGTTTTACTGATAATGTTAGTCTTGCTCATGAATCCTTTTATCAAATGAAACATTTTCATATGAATAAGCAAGGTTGGATGGCTATCAAAATTGATAAGGCCAAAGCTTATGACAGAGTCGAATAATCTTTCTTGATCCAAATTTTTAGACAACTGGGCTTTGAGGAAGGATGGATCACCATGATCGAACAATGTATTTCTACCTTCCCTCAAAGTCCTTAATGGCTCGCTTCTTCCTCCCATCAAACCTTCTAGGGGCATTTGCCAGGGTGACCCCCTCTCTCCTTACCTGTTCATTCTGATTGTTGAGGCTATTTTTCGTCTCCTTGCTCGAGCTGAATCTGATGGCATTGTCAAAGACATTTTCCCTCAATTAGTCACCTATTTTATGCCGATGATCTCATGTTGTTCTGTAGGGCTTGTGTCAGAAGCACACAATGTCAATGACATCTTCAAACAATATTGTCTTGCCTCGGGTCAAGCTGTCAACTATGACAAATCCTTGGTCTTCTATAGTTCAAATGTTCCCCTAGACATTACAAAACGATCAACAGAATACTGGGGTTCAAATTTTATAACACTCAAGATAAATACTTTGGATCACCATTACTTTCAATTCTTAATTGACAAAATCAATGCTAAACTTTCCAGCTGGAAATCTAAAGTTCTATCCCAAGCTGGTAGAACTATGGTGATCAAAGTTGTTCTTAATTCTGTCATTGTCTACACAATGCAAACCTTCCTTTTGTCTAACGCTATATCCACCAGAATTGATAATCTCGCTCATAATTTCTGGTGGTATGGGGCAGTTGATAGCAAAGCCAAGCACTTGGGACAAAATTTCTCAGCCCCACCATCTAGGGGGCCTCAACACCTCGACCCAGTCAACTCAAAGCTCTTTATTTCAACACTAAGAGCATCTTCCAACTTTCAAAACCCCCTTTGCTTGAAGAGATAATCTTATGGTTCTAGCCAAAATGAAGAGGTACCTAATTTAGCAAGTCCTATTTGGTGATCAGATTGACATTTGGAATGACTACTGGGTCAGACCAGGTCTTCTACTTGTTGACTGTGTCCCCAATCACACGGACCCTCTTCTACCAAAGTCTCTCTCTGAATTATGGGTTTCATCACTTGATCACACTATTACTTGGAATGTTGAACTTCTAAACTCCATTTTTCTTACCCCCGTGACTAAGGATATCCAGGACATAGTGATCAGACTCACGACAAGCCCAGACAAACTGATTTGGATTTTGAACAAAAAAATGTTTTTTCTCGATCAAAAGTGACACCCGTGCCTTCACCTTGGAACAGTCCAAGACTTCCACTTCAAATCCTGCTACCGGCACTTTAGGAGTTATTCAGCTTAGAATTTTGTGGAAAATCAAAGCCCCCTAGTGGCCTCTTCCATATCTGGAAGATCAACCAAAACCTTCTGCCCACGATGACCAACCTTGTTAGGATTCACACACCAATCAATGACACTTGTATTTTCTGCCACAATCACTCCGGATATGTCTTACTCCCTTGGTCTCTAAAACAAAAGGTTCACCCTGGAACAAAAAAAAATGATTTCTCAATTTTCGGCTATTCTTCTCACCATCTGGAGGATTCACAATCAGACAATTTTCAAGAAAGCCAAAGTCTGTATTCAGTCTTTCACCTCCCTTTTGCATCAAACATGGTCATCCTGGTATACACACGGGGTCACCAGCAACTCAAGGCAACCACCACTTTGTTTTCCTTCCATTCCCCACATTTTTTAAACTGCTTTAACAGACAAACATGTCACTAACCCCCATCCACATCCTCCCATGCTATCGGCAATGGCTCCAACTTTGAGTTTGTATCTTCTTGCATTCTGACTATTCAAGCGCAAATCCTGTCAGCCAGATATCATAGACTCGATTACAAATCTAATCAGTTGAAACCATGCCCCTGGACTTGGGCCCTAGTACCATCCTTGTCGGTTTTGACGCCTGTTTTTTTTTCTTTTTCTTCTTCCAAACAGGGAGCAATAGGTGTGATAGCGATGTATCTTCATGGAAGAATGCTAGTCACCGTAGCATGTCCGATTGTGGGGAAGTTATTGACATCATTATGGCGAAGGGATATGCAACTGAGGCGGCGTTGCTTCTTATTCAGGCTCAACAATGGGAATCTGGTTTCCTACTGGGTGATTCGGCAAATATAATCGAAGTTTTTCATGATGATGTCTCCAGCCCTTCTTTTATGATGAATTGGGCCTGGTGCCCACTTTTTAGCCATATTAGTTGATGATACATCAAATTAGACCGACATCACAGTTGTACACATGACATAAATTATTCATCACGAGGATCAAGTATCCCAAGACCATGCCGATGTATAAAACCCAAAAAGGGAAAATCCGATCAAAGAAAGCCCATACAGGGTTCATTAGAATTAAATCATAGTCAGAGACCCAAATCTAGGCTTGATAAAGTTCTCCCTCTAGGGGAAGAACATTACGTAGAAAAAGAGTTGTGGAGGGAGTTACGCCTCCGCAGACGTATCTTTATAAAGGAAGAGACTGTTACAGAGAACGTCTCCCTTCGTTGCGCCTCACATGCTTAAGTCACACATGGAATTGACTACGAACATTATAAAAGGTAAAATGAATATTCGACAAAGGTATGAAATTTTAACTGAGTTCTATCTAGTTTTATCTCCATCTCCAACTGAGTTACTGACTTAAACATCGGAGTGTCTTCGGCCACCAAAAAAGTGGTATTTTGCAATCTAACAGTTGTTTTGTAGGTTTTACTTATTGGAGACTGGATTTTGGACGCATCAGTTTGGCATCGTCCATGGAGAACAACAAGTTTTACTTTCAAGAATAAAATCCATACCGATAAAATTCTCTTAGTTCTAATCCACGACTGAAAGAGCCCTCAAGACAAAATGGCACATTCTACATACTCTAAACCCGACAACAATCAAGAAAATCCTTCTACCGAAGAAACTGTGTTACCAATAGCGCGCGAAACAGATCCAGCGACGAACGTTGGGATGACCATGCATGACAATAGAGAGCTGCAGCACGAGGTGGTTCAAACATCCCAGACATCTAGAGGTGCTACCACGGACCCTCGTGAGGAAACTCATGGTCCAGATGAAGTGTATGATCAAAGTGTTGCACTACACCACAAATGCTTATTCATAGCGTTTCAAAAACGCTATTGTAGGATATCATAGCGTTTTAGTAAACAATGTGTCTGCCAGAGCTATAATAGGTACTGAGTTATTTATAGCGTTTCAGAAACGCTATTGTAAGTAGACCATTTATAGCGTTTTTCAAGTGCTATTGTTTAGTTTGTAATAGCGTTTTTCAAGTGCTATAGTTAAACCTATAATAGCATTTTGTTTAGCTTGTAATAGTGTTTTTCAAGTGCTATGGTTAAACCTATAATAGCGTTTTAAAAGTGTTATTGTTTAGCTTGTGACAACGCTTAAGAAACGCTATTGTCTAGTTACCAATAGCGTTTCTGAAACGCTATTGTCTTCCCTCACGTAGCATTTAACAAATGATATTGTATTAGTTTCTATAGCATTTCTTGAGTCCTTTTTTTTCTATAGCACTCATCAAGTGCTATCAAATGACTTTTCATAACACTGATTTCTTTAACCATAGAAGATAATATTGCATATATTATATGTAAAGCATCCAAATGATTCAAAAATAGATATTAATCATCTCATAAACATACAAACTACCATCACGATTTGAATACAATACAATAAAAATATTATCTCAATGACAACATTTGTCTCAGAAGTACTACACTATATCTCAATGAAAATTGATCTCTTCACTCCCACCATTACATGAATTTGACATAAAGTTGTTGGGCAGTCTCATACTTCGCACCGTGGTGATTGTATAAACAATAATTCTTTATTGAGGCCAATAAAAGCACGCCCTGCACTATCAAGAGTGTCTAACCTCCTAGGCCTCTTGTAGTTCTTCAATAAAAGAGAGCAGCAAACAACATCAGCTGTTGAATGCATGTCTATACCAGCTCCAAGTTGAATGCATATGTTTGTACCTGTTAAATGCATATGTTTGTACCAGCTCCAAGTTGCTTTTCATGAGAACAATATCAACTGCCTCAATTGCTATGTCTGTACCAGCTGCAATTGCCATTCCAACATCAGCAGCCACTTGTGTCGGGGAATCATTAATTCCATCTCCAACCATGGCGACAGTTAGGCCCAAACTCTAGGAACGAAAAAAAGATATTGATTGTGAAATCAACTAGCATCAATAGTTTTTATGGGTAGAAGCAACAATGCAGATCATGAAATCATAAGAAAATTCCCATTTTTATACCTATAGTTCTTAAGAACATCGGGTCCCTATAGTTCTTAAGCATAGAACCAACTTAGATGATCTCCTTATCTATGAACAATGGCAATAAGATGTTGTTCTATCCAAATGAATCTTATATTGGAATGAAAGAAAAGTTTTTTTTTTTTTTTTTGACAATCCAAAAGAGTGTTATGCATTAATAGTTAAGCTTTTACAGTAAGATCTTTTAAGTAATGTTTATCAGACTATCTAGTTTGACAATCATCAAACAATGGCAGTTCATAACATCCACAGTAGTTGTCGTATTGACTTAATTAACTTTACTAAAATTACCAATTAGTATAACCCACAAGACAAAGGCTCTGAAACACAGACACTGCATCAGCATGCCCTGCACACATGTTGGACATGTCATGAAAGTGTCTGGAAGTTCTGACTCAGTCAGACATATTGTGGACACTTTTTAGCACTTTTACAACATTTATAGTCGTGGTACAAATAACTTATGTGCACCTCGTCCCTCCTATTTTTCCATTCATTTTCTCCAATCCCTAACCATATAACTGAGCTAAGACTTGAGAAAAACCACAACAAACTATTTTGAAAATGAAGGTTGGGCATGCTACAACATGGACTTTTCTTTTGATTTTTTGGGCATTGCTGGCATAAAAGACTATGTAACTGAAAGATTGAAGTATTTTGAAGGACAAACAAATGAATATTAATGTCAGTATAGTACAATTTTGGTTTATGAATTATTTGTTAACTTTGAGTCATCTATTGTCTTTGTTTGATATGCTTTTTGAACCATTGACCATTTTATTTATATTCTTCAATGCATTAAACATTTTTAAAATATAATTAAATTACTTAGTTACCATGTCTATGTCGTAATTTTATGAGATTCCTCGTGTCATCATGTCTATCCTTCCAGAACAAAGGAATACAAAGACCATTAAACATCATTAGAAAATACAATCTGGATCAATACCTTAAAGTCATCTTGTCCCAATCACAAAATCCTGCAGTTTTCAAATTCTCCACTGTAACACCTCTCTGTCTCTCGCTCCTTCCAGTCAATAAAAAGACCTTATAACCCAGTCCTAATACTTGTTTATACAGATCCAAACTGGATGCTATAGCAGGTGCCTCACCTCTTTCAACCCATTTATCAAATTCAAGGCTGTCAAAAACCTCCAAATTGCAATTTTCAATCAACTAAAGAACAATGATCAATGCTTTGCCTTATTTATAATCTTTCTAACTTCTTTGGCAAGCTAACTAACCTAGCCCTAATTGACTATTAACGTGATAACTATTATGGGCATCACTTAATAGGCACAATTACAATATTAATAACTAATCTTACTAAATTAACACACTTACATCACAACACCACCAAGAACATTGATCTCCTTGAACTTGAGATTAACCAAATTGTAGTAATTGGAAAGTGTAACAGAGAAAGGTGCAATCTTATAACTTTTTATTTTTTCTTTTCTGGAAAGTGAGTGTACTTTTAAGGAGCCCAAACATTTACAGTAAAGTTGGAAATTTGAAGGAATAAAAAGACCAGTTATGAGCGGGATTACACAAATAAAAAATATGAATGACAACATATTGTAAATATTCCACTAATAAAGTTGTGAAGCATTGACAAAAAAAATTTGTTGTAGAGTTAAACATGTAGGTGTTAAGTATCTCACCTGTGAAGGTAAACCATGGATTAAGATCACTGGAGGATTAATAGCACTGCCCTCTTCGACGCAAAACCATCTATTGCACAAAAGCATGGACATAGAGCATGTTTCAATTGATGAACCCTGCAAATTATCCATTTCCAAATTCTGCATATAATGAAGGTCTATTACTAACAAGACTCCAGGAATCAAGGCTTGTAGTTGCTGAATACTACTCCAAATAAGATAATTGTGTCATAATCCATCATTGATTCACCTGAACAAATTAGTGGAAGCTTGAGAAACACCACCCATTTTGAGCCCAAAAAATGGATTTTTGGCTTTCTCACCAGTGCCATCGGTAGGGTGAGCTTTAATCTGCACATCAAGGAGAACAAAGAATATCTCCCTCTTAGTAATCTAGAAATAAATTTTAGATAAATAATACAAAACATGGAATAAATGATAAACAAACAATACATGATTATTTGTTATTTTGATCAACATGAAACTAGATCTCAATCAAACATTCGAAGCTTATCCATGTGAAGCATGCGAGTGGATGTCAGAAGAGGTAGGTCTGATAGAGACTAAAGAATGACCATGGTAGGAGGTGGGCGAGGGTGAGTAATATCTAATTCCTTCCCTTGGAAATTCACTGAACTCGGGGTGATCGTAAGATTGGAAGGACACCTGAACAACTTCAAGGATCACAGTACAACTCATAAAATATATCCATTTTTAGGTGAAAATATCCAAATTATCCATGGTATAGAATGGTTCAAAATATATATATCTGGAAGATATATCGGCCATTGAAAAAGGGATAAATATCATGGATAATTCTTCTAATACCAGGACGCATCTGGATATATCATGGATAAGTTGGATATTTTCACCTAAAAATGGATAGAAATGTCAGGATATATCCTGGATAAACTAGAATATTATGAACCATGTTTCCTTTGATAGTTTTATATACCCTTCAGGTTCTCTAGTTAAAGTGTAATTCAGTCTCTTTGTACTCCCATTGGGCTCATGTACTTAAGCGAGCACAACGTCTTCCCCTTTTAGTTTATTTTCTTAAGAAAAACCAATTTACTAATTTTATCTGGAAGGAGACCAATAGTATTAGACTTAAAAGGATAACATGAAAAGAAGACCCAAGGACTAGACACCCTGTAGTGGATGCAGAACTACTTTACTAAAATCCATAGGACTTACCAGTTTTCCCTGGCGAAACCAGTCATCACATTGATCAGGCGCATCAGAATACTTTCCTGTCCATAATCAAAAGATTTTCAGATTAAAAAAAATACTTAAATTACATTTGAAAACTAGTTGTTGATTTGGTCAGAAACTGCAAATGGAATACTTAAGCAGGGTCTCTAGTTTGACAGAACCCAAAAAAATTTCCTGGAGCGACAGGCTTTTCTCTGCCATGGGTTGTAGAAGCGTGGCCCAGACCTCTGGAGCCAAACAGAAAATCAATGTGTTGTACATTGTTTTATAAGATCAAAATTGGATTGATGATACAACTGAACGTTATATTTATCAAATGATTGACGCAGGTTGAAGACATTGTTTCAGGTTGAGTGCTTTCTATTGTAGCCATCAAAGGTTGGACTTCGCACCAATTAGATGTCAACAAGAAATTTGGCAGGGTAATCTGGACAAGGAACACACATGATGTTTATGTCCGAAACATGGCTGATAATCCCAGTTACATGTTGATTAATCTATCTTCACTCAACACCCTAGCCTAGTTCTCATCCATGCCAATGACATTAAGGAGTTTTTGGAACATAAAAGATATTGGAGGGCTCAAGTACTTTCTTAAAACTGAAGTTGTGAAAAGCATTTTCATTGCCCAAATGTAAATTAGCATTGATATTTCAAAGGATGCTAACTGCTAAGTTAACAAGTGTTTGCATTTTCAGCACTCCTACAGAATAGCAACATATGATTGACTCTCAATAACGGGACACTCTTTCTAGGTCTTATTTCGTATGTGTGTGTTGTGGGAGCTTATTTATGTTGCAACCTCACAACCAGATGTTACCCTTTGCAATATCTCTAAGGTCCAATTGGTAAAAACAGATGGCTATTGTGACTCTCAGTTAGAAAAATTGCTTAAAATTCGTTACTGACAGCAAGATTAAGCTGCATTTCATCGAAGACTAGAAGCTCTACAAAATCTACTATTTCTCATTATTTTACTTAAATGAATATTGACCACTCGACACCTTCACTTGCAATCTTTATTGGTTGAAGCAATTTAATATAGCTCCTAGTTACTCTATTGTGAGAAAAAATCTGCCACCATTCACATTGCCTAAAATCCCATGTTTTCGTTGGCATACTTAAAACATTGAATTAGACTGTTATTTTGTTCACGAAGCAAAACCTCTAAACAACTCAGCTTCTTCTTAACATTTTCAAGATAAGTGAACTGATGCAATCTCTCTGGCAAAGAAACTAGGCACATAAACAACGCGATAGAGGTAGTCAAGATGACTTGACAATGATAAACCAAATACAGAAATAACATAGTTGTGTCAGTGTTCCTAGACGAATATCAAGTCACTGAAGGACTTGAAAGCAAGCAATTTGAGAAATCATACCAGGCTAAAAATTCAGATCTAAACTAAAAATTATGAGTCTAAAAATTCAGATCTAAACTAAAGATTATGAGTCTTATTCAATGTGTTGTTGGGAAATCATACTTGGCTTCGTCAACAACAGTCTTCTTCGGGAGGGGAGAAATCAATCCATTCGGGGGCGTTGATGTGTTGGTAGAGGTCTTAGAATCTCAAAATCTTACGTAGACCAAAATTTTGGGGAAAGTAAGACCACCCCGCTAGCTCCTCCACTGATATATTGAGCTCCAAAGTCTATTTTCAAACAAACAACCAAAGAATCAAAACTCCAATAACACAAGTATCTAAAACTATCTCAACTCTCCCTCTCCAAACCTCAAATAGCAAATAACCCCTACCAAGATTCAAAATTCACTTATTTAATAGGAAACCCAACAAAAAATCTAAGTTTCAACCCCTTGAATTCCTGAAACTAAATAACCATAGAAATCAAGCATGTGAGTGATAAGGGGTTGACTCTCAAATAGCATGTATTATGTGTGACAGAGATCTGAGAAGGCAAGAACAAGAAGAGCAATACAAGAGAACACAACTATAAGAAGAAAGAGAAGAAAAGATGAGATTCACACTGAGAGCAAAATCTATGCAAGAAAAATAAAAAAATAAAAGATTAGAAGAATATGGTGGTGGTAGAGAGAGAGGTGTCTGCTGCTAAGACAAAGCCAGAACCATTATCTTCATCTATCCACCCAAAATTTATCCTCATTCTTCTTCGTCTTCGTCTTCAAACCATCAAGATCCGTCGACGAAACCAAACACCAGTCATCTGTTGTTGAGGTTTCTTGGCCTTCTCCTGCAAAGTGAGCAATTCATGGCGCTATTGACGACTCGAATCGCTGCAATCAGATCTCTTGAACCTCCGCTGAGCACCCCTCTACAGTAGTGTCGCCGGAGCAATCCTTGTTGAATTCATCTTCGGGATGAGGAGACGAGTTGTTGTTATTGCTACCGTTGCTGAGGCATCGACAGATAGTGGAGGATTCGAAAACCCTAGAGGAGGAAGAGGAGAATGGGGACATGTTTAATAGCGGAAAATGGCGAGAATGAGGAGACACGAACTTGGATTTGATGTTGTTCAAGAAGAAAATGCTTTGGATCTCGCTCTCTCCATGGATCTCACTCGTGTTCTTTTTTGAAAGAAAATGGAGTAGGTGCCTTTTGGTTAGACAGAGAGGAGGGGTTTTCTAAATTTTCGAGTGAAATCGAGCGGTTTGATTTTTTTTTATTTCCCGCTTTCCTTTCTACAGTGGTATGATTTTCTAGTGAAATCGAGCGGTTTGATTTCTCCAGCGTTTCAATATTGTAATGCTATTGAAACTTGGTTTTTCATAGCACAAGTAAAAATGTTATATTCAAATGCTATTAATGGGCACTTGTGGCGTAGTGGTGGAAAAGTTCACCCAGGAGCGTGCTCAAGCACCACCCCAGCAAAACCCGGCCAACAAAGTTCATGAGGAACCTCAACAGGTAAATCTTGAAAGCAGTAAACACTTAAAAAGGGGACCCCACAGAGCGGCGAGACCCCTAATGAAATCTCATTTAGGATTGGAGTCATGGACCCTAATATATTGTACGAACTAGCCAGACCATCGTTCTCTGACGCACTCATGGTGACTCCCATGCCAAAAAAGTTCACCCCGCTAAAGTTTGAAGCATATGATGGTATCACTGACCCGACATACCATTTGCGACAGTTTCACCACATGATGTCGCTGAAGGAGAGCACGAAATCCAACTTATGCATAACATCCCAACGAATCACACATCCACAACAATGAACTAGTTCAATAGCCTACCACCAAGATCGATAGACTCATTTCAGGCGTTGGCTACCGCCTTCATTACAAGTTTCATCGGCAGTCAGCGGATGAGGAAGGGGCCACACTACTTGATCCACATCAAATAGAAGCCCAAGGAGATGATAAGGGAGTATGTTACTCGTTTCAATAATGAGTTAACGATGATCGACGACTGCAACAACGACACTGCCACCGATACTTTCACCGACGGGCTGAAAATATGACCCCTTTTTCGACGTTCTAAACCTGAAACCCCCAAAGAACATGGCAATTCTATTGAAGACTGCTCAAAAGCGCACCACTCTAGAGGAAGTGATAGCCGCTAACGAATCCAAGAGGGAAGCCCATTCGAAAAGGTGGGAAAAAAGGGAAGAAGGAAGGATAGACGACAAACCCCAGGATGAAAATGTTCAGTAAAAAAAGCTCTGAACTAACAAAAGGCCCGAATTCAACCAGCAAGAACCTAAAAAGCCACATTCGACGATGCCCATACATGAGTGAGTGACAAGCGCGGCGAAAAAGATGTACAAACCATATACGACCTTGAAGACCAGCCGAGCAAACATTCTAAAACACATAATGAAATGGGAAGATGTCCACTGGCCACTAAGGATGAGAGTGGACCCCGAAGGACGAGACAAGAACAAATATTGCTCTTTCCACAAGGATCGCGGGCATGACACTGAAGACTGCTACAACCTGAAAGATGAAATCAAGTACTAGGTTCAAAGAGGACTACTCAACGAATTCGTCGGGTTACCGGTTAAACAGCCCAAAGGGAAGGAGAAGCCGAAAACCACCACGGGATCAAAGGAACAACCCAGAGAGCTGATATACGTCTTACACTGCGTATCCGGAGAGAGCGCCCAGTCAAGCCCATCGATAACATTTCTCACTCAAGCTTATCTATATAGAACTAGAAGCACCAACATCATCAAACGAGACAAGATAAATCGATACGACAACTCAAACAAAGAGCGCAGTAAAAATTGGCAATTCAAGTGGGAGCCAACAACAGACAAAATCCAAAGAAGTTTACAAACTTGACCATTATCCATGATAAGGCCAACAACACCTCCCACATTACTGACAACGAATACAACGCTAACAAATTCTATGAACCGATGAATGAGGCCTTGGTAGAAGGTACTGATGTGAGCATGATTGGACAATTTGGGACTACATTCTATTCTGCCCATCCAAACCAACCTGCCAATAACACACACCAACAACTCGATCAAGGAGCATTCCGAGTTTATTAGCTACTTCACGACAACCATACACAAACAACAAAATTAAAGAAAACCATGGAGGAAGAAGTTACAACGAAAATGCAAAGACCACTCAAGACATAACAAATCGAGAAACAGAAAAATGATACAATGCAGACTCCACAACAAAACTTTATGAGAAAGAAATGACTACTACTATAATAGATTGTTGAACACCCAAAACGAGGTCATCAATAAAATTTTGAGTTCAAAATTCCCCATCTTACGCCCGAAATTGTGGCATCAAAGTCAGATAACGAGAAGCTCTCAACATACCAAAACGTCAGGATGTATAAGTCAGATACAAAACTCTGGTCTGATCAACCAAGAAGTAAAAGTTGGGATGAACCAGTCAACTTATTCAAATAAACTTCAAGTCGACTGACACGTCAGACGAACGAAGTTAACGTTAGGACGAAAAGTCAACTCACTCAAATAAATTTCTAGTCGACTAACACGTCAGACGAACGAAGTAAAAGTTGGGACAAATCAATCAACTTATTCAAATAAACTTTGATTCGACTAACACACAAGACGAATGAAGTAAAAATTGGGACAAATCAGTCAACTTACTCAAACAAACTTCGAGTCATGAACGAAATAAAAATTAGGATGAAAAAATCAACCCACTCAAATAAACTTCGAGTCGACTAACACGTCAGATGAATGAAGTAAAAGTTAGGACAAATCAGTCAACTTACTCAAATGAACTTCGAGTCGACTAATATGTCAGACGAACGAAGTAAAAGTTGGGATGAATCAGTCAACTTACTCAAATGAACTTTGAGTCGACTAACACGTCAGACGAACAAAGTAAAGGTTGGACGAACAAGTCAACTTACTCGAACAAACTTAGAGTTGACTAACATGTCGAACTAACGAAGTAAAAATTAGGATGAATGAGTCTATTTATTCAAATTAACTTCGAGTCGACTGATACGTCAGACCAACGAAGTAAAAATTGGGACGAACAAGTCACTTCCACCCAGAAAAAATCTCCGGTCAATTAACGCATCAGATCAACAAGGCAAAGATGAACGAGTCAACTTATTCAACCCTATCTAGACACATAAGTCGAAATATAGCTGTAAAAGCCCATTGGCCTATTAGAATATATGACCAAGAAGCAAAAGCTGGAGATACACAATACGACTTACTTTGACGACCATGACGGACCCATCTAAAAAATCCATCGATGCACTCACAGCACCGTTAAACAATGCTTCGAAACACCCTGACATGCGAGTACTTGAGGATTTGAACAAAGACAGAAAAGCTTCATATGACGACAAACAGGCGCAAAAACAAAAATACGAATAAGCCTAAATCACCAATACTTACTACAAATGACTCGATGAGAAAAGCACACACATCATAACGAATGACCCAAGACAAATCACTACTTCAAAGAAAAAACATGTGAAGACAAAATTAAATAGAAG
The DNA here is from genome assembly GCA_963556465.1 of Berberis vulgaris. Taxonomy (NCBI): domain Eukaryota; kingdom Viridiplantae; phylum Streptophyta; class Magnoliopsida; order Ranunculales; family Berberidaceae; genus Berberis; species Berberis vulgaris. Next base: position 64,388,189 of record OY747129.1, on the reverse strand, counting down.
ACAATACAATATTGTCAAAAAGAAAATGTTCTCGTTCATAAAATCATTATATTACACCTGGAAGAGAAGATAGAACATTTGAATAAAGAATAGTAGAAGCAACAAGAGCGTCTGATGGAAGAGAGACCGCTGTGACAGTGGCAGAAGAAGACAAGGTTCCCATCTCAACGACAAAAACAGACGATGGAACCTAGTCAGAAGGAGAAAGAGAAAACGGCTATTCCTCTACAGGGTCGCTTGGGTGATCCGAGGTACCTTCTTCAACATCTTCATCCTCGAAGACTTGATCAACCAAGTGATGATACCCGGATAAATCAACACCAAGCCTCTCAATAAAGTCAAAAAGTTCAACTCGTCCATCAACAACTCTCTTCCAATCTTCCACCTCCACAATCTTTAGTTTTTCTTTTGTCGCAGCGAGCTCATTATTAGCTAAAATCAGTTGCCCTTCGGCAGTGATCAGCAAGGCAGAAATATCCGACTTAACTCCATCAAGCGCAACCATCAATTGTTCCACTTGCCCTTCAACAACTCTACGGCTGACTGACCGCTCAACGGCAGAACGCAAAGCCTCATCATGGCAAACTTTCTTAACAGACAACTCTTTTTCCAACTCGTCCAATCGTGCACGAGCCCCGTCCAAATTAGTCGTCGAAGTCTCAAACTCCGCATCAGATTTATCTCGCGCAGCTTCCACTTCCTTTAAAGAGGCCAGAGCAGCCCCATCTTCCCTCTCCAGCTCCGCGCACTGCGCCTTATGCACGTCAAGCTGGCAAAAATGTGAGAAAACACCAGCAACAACGCTGCCAAATTCCCGTCAAGAGCAGCCACTTGGCAACAACCAGTCAGATACTCTGATCCCATCACCCCAGCATAAAGTGAAATGATTCATCCCATCCATTATCTGCTCAAGACCATGGTCGAGATGAGTGTAGGGATCCAGTACAGGCATTGAAGTCCCTTCTACAGCCCGCCTATGTTATTCATTAATCAGCCTATGCACACCATCTTGCACGTCAAGATGGGTAAACCAACTAAACTTCTCATCTTACTTGGAACGGATGTCCGAGTTAGACTCCTTCCAACCAATCCGAGGATGAAGGATGCAAGGATCCGAAAGCATAAAAGAACCACCTATAATGACGGGAAGAGTAGGTAGAACAACGATGATGAAAGAAAAACCACTATTGTCTTCCCGCTGCAAATTGGTTGCCACAGAAGCATAACGAGCAATAGTAGCGACGGGAGCTGAAGGATCCAGACGTGCGGGAGAAGAAACTAATAACCCTGCCGCCTCATTAATAGGAATGGAAGATGACCGAGGCGAAAAAAACTTCCTTAGACTGTTCCATCGCCAGCTAAAACATCTTCTCATCGATAACTCGAGGGTCGTCATTAGAGTATTCAACAACGTCGGGCATACCATAGGCAGAAATGATTCTCTTTTCATTATCGTCCAATGGACGAACAATTTCCTTCTTATTCCTCTCCATCGCTAGAGTCATCTCCTCGGCCTCCTTGAGGGATAAGCGATCCTCCCTCACCACCTCTTTATCAGAAGAACTCGGGCGAAAAGCAACCCGAACAACGCCACAAGTGGAAAATCGTTTCTTCTTCAGAACACGACCAGGGCTTATCATCAGTCACTTCAATGAACTGGCGGGCTTCAAAATTTTCCTCTTCCTATAAGTCAGACCATCAACACCAATGTTAACAAAAGCATCGAGATCAATAACACGTTTGTCCGAGCTCACTTTCCCATCAATGCCTAGCATCACGAGCAATCCTCAACTTGAGATTCAGTGAGCAAAACCTGTTCCGCCTCATTCATAGTGTATAAACCACTACGCCTCACTATATCCCCAGAAAGAAACGCTTCCAAAGGAATCACTAGAAGCTCCAAGAAATAGTTAATGATCATCTGTTCTTAAATAGTGAGCTATAGGTCCTTTCATTTCTCATAAACTCAGAACGACCAAACATTCTAATGACTACTCATTCTGAAGTAACCGGAACTAACAGAAGCATAAAATCATAACTTCGACAAGCCCTTAATGTCATTGTTGAGATTCCTAAAGCAAGCGGGGGAATGGAGGAAACAAATATTCTTGGTCACCAACAGACCAACCACCGAGTGCAGGATTCTAACAGTTAAGGGAGTGCCAGAGAGAATGGCTCTCGCATAAGTATAAACCATAACCCTCCAACCGTTAGGACCCATATGAGCAGGAGGAATACCCAAAAAGTCCAGATATTCCCAAAACAACTCTGAAGCCGGGAATCGAAGGCCAGATAAGAACATGCGCAGGTAGAGCGTGATATACCCAATCCTTGGGCAATAAGGGATGTCATTTTGTCTAGGAAAAACAATTTCTAGTCAGTGTTCTAAAAAGCGCTAGGCGGTGGGCGGGCGGCGAGCAAGTGCCTAGCGCCCAGGGGCCTACGCGGGCGCCTAGGCGGTTTTAGGTTTTGTATTATAACTTTAATAATTTACAAAAGTTAAGCATAATACCTTATCAATTACATCCAATTTAATGCCAAGATACATATGCAAAATTTAAAAACATAAAAATTTAACAATCATGAACAAAATTTATTAAAACTCAAATGATTGAAGTTGGTCATGATGGGTACTTTATACAAAGTTGAATTTGTGGACAAATATCCAAACCTACTATTTATTTTTCTTCAAATTGCATGAATAACCTCAGTCATGTTTGATAAAATATACGTTACTAAAATTGGTACCGGCAGATCCTTTGAGAATTCCATTAAGTAATCATCATTTGCTACATTCAGGCATATACTGAATAAAAAATAATTAAATTGTTTAATTCCAAAAAAGGGAAAAGAAAAATAAGAACAAAATCAGCCTTATTCAAAAACAAAACTCGCCCAGACCCCTCCCAGACCCTGCCTAGACTGCCCAGACCCCGCCTAGACCACCCAGAACCCACCCCTATAATGCCTAGCGCCTAGGCGGCCGCCTCGGCCGTTTTTTAGAACATTGTTTCTAGTAGGGTTGAAAACCGAACCGACTTTGATCGGTTTCAAAATTTTCAAACCGAAACCAAACCGACCATGACCAGAACCGAACCAATTCTAATTTATGCAAACCGTACCCAAACCGAATCGACTAAAACTGACTAAAACCAGACCGACCAACATTTTAAACATATTATATTAATTTTTATATCAAATATATATTATTTATTATATATATTCGGTCGGTTCGGTTTTATCGGTTAAAATCACATAGAATTCAAAAACCGAACCGATCACTTAGATTTTGAATTGTTTAAACCTGGTCTGAACTTAAACCGAACTGATCGGTTAAGTTTTGATTAGTTCAGTCGATTTAATCGGTTTGGTTGATTTTTTGTTCAACCCTAATTTTGAAGTTAGATGACAGGCCATAATCAGAACAAATAATGTCCAACGTCACCTGAGAAGCCTTATTGGGTGAGAAGTAGGCTTCGCAAGCTGTAAACACCTTGTCGTCTAGTAAATCACCAGTAGACGTCACAAAAGGAACACATGAGCAAAAAAAATGAAAAAGAAAGGCGAATAAGCCCTAATTTCAAAATAAAGTGGCATAAAAAGAAAAACAGATCAATCACGCCCCCTTTTATAGAATCGAGCAACAAAGAAACTGCTCGTTGGACGACGTGCAAGATACAATAACTGCATGAAATCCCCAAATACATGCAGAAGTAAACAGACGAACAAGAGATCGAGATGCCAACCCATCGAAGACTGCCAACGATATTAAAGGCGGGACAATGACGAAGTTGAAAGCCCAACAATCGTCAAGATTAGTGGCCACGTCAACGAATCCACTAACCAAAGGGGGAGTAGCTGATGATACATCAAATTAGATTGACATCACAGCCGTACACATGACAAAAATTATTCATCACGAGGATCAAGTATCCCAAGACTAGACCAATGTATAAAGCCCAAAAAGGGCAAATGCAGTCAAATAGAGCCCAAATAGGGCCCATTATAATTAAATCATAGTAAGGGGCCAAAATCCAGGCCTGATAAAGTTTTTCCTCAAGGGGAAAAACATTACGTAGAAAAAGAGTCGTGGAAGGAGTTACGCCTCCACGGACGCATCTTCATAAAGGTGGATACTGTTACAAAAAACTTCTCCCCTCATTGCGCCTCACATGCTTAAGTCACACATGGAATTAACTACGACCATCATAAAAGGTAAAATGAACATTCGACAAAGGTATGCAATTTTAACTGAGTTCTGTCCAGTTTTATTTCCATCAGCAACTGAGTTACTGACTTAAGCATCGGAGCGTCTTCGCCCACCAAAAAGGTGGTCTTTGGTAATCTAACAGTTGTTTTGCAGGTTTTACTTATTGGAGACTGGATTTTGGACACATCATTAATCGTTTGCTTCCCAGGTTGAATTATAAATATATTAGTAGGGACCTTAATATGAAGGCTCATAATTTGGCTCAAGCGGCTAGCCGACTTGGTTGTAATAACACTTAATTATCCTTTATTTATATTTATGCTTAATGCTTTATCAAAAAAAAAAAACACCATCAATGGAACTCTTTGAGATTTTCGTTGTTTTCCCTTAGAAATTTGATTTTAGTGTTGATGTTTGTATATTTCTAGCCCAAAATGAATGGAAATAATATTACAACTTAGTGCTTCGAGTTGTGTTTCACATAACAAATACAATTGTTTTGTTACTCTAAGATCTTGGGAAACATTGTTGTCTTGTTTATTTTGAATTTAATATCAGTGCAAGATTCGAAATGGAATGTAGTTATTATATTGGTACTTTTTGATTATTTTTTTTTGCATTTATTGTATTACCTTTGCACTTTTATTATAATATGCTTATATACGAAAATTTTAATATAATATTTTTTCGAGTTGTAAGGGATGAATGTAAATGTTATTGTTGTGGAGTGTGGATCAGTTGGTCCACTCATCATAGAAGAGAACATATACTCCATGAGGTAAAATTTTGCCACATATTTAAACCACGTTAACTGTACACAAACCAAGACTTGTATATAATTAATAAGACCCTTATGATTAATTTTTAAAAATAATTAAGATTTTTTTTGTAAAATGGGAAACTTAACAAATAAAATTGGTTTTCAATTGAAATTCTAAACAAACCAAAAAAATGACATGCGATTTATATTCTAAATATAAAAAAAAATATTGATTTGCAAGTAACAATGTTGTGAAATACGATCCATAAATTGTTTGACATGCCCACAGTTATTATAAAATAAATTATTCACCGATTACGTGATGATTATAGTGAATCCCTTGTAACATATTGATTTTCAAGATCATATTTTTATGTTTGAATTAGTAATGTGTATTTATTATGTCCATGCATTACCAGGGTTCTATATATAAGAGACATATTGTTTATATATGAGCTTGGAACCAATTTATTCAAATCTTGCAAGGAGTTTTTTGATAGTTTTTTAACATATAGATGTGGTAATTTTGTGAAAGTTCAAAGTTGTGTGATATCCCAATGAGTAGGGTTTGCATAGTGAGAATCCGCCCCACTCTGACCATGAGGAGTGAATTCGAAAATACTTAAATTGGGAGTGGGACATGGATGGGGATTGACCTTGAAACCTACCACATATTGGGGCGGGTGCGTTTAGGTTAACCAAATCCACTCTACTTCGGTCTGCCTACATGTATGTTGTATCTATTTTCTATAACCTCCATTATATATTATAATACAATGAAAACAACTAAAGCCTAGATTTTGAATTCATAATACTAATCATTTTTTGAATTTTATGTTTAAAAGGTTCACAATGTAAGAGCACAAATTCGACTTATAAATGGCAATGAGGGGTATTGGCAATATGGGGTTGGGCAGAGGCGACGGTCTTTAAATTATTCGGATGAATGAGAGGGGGTTGCCTTGCCCCGTTGCTACTCCTACTTTTGACACATTATTATAATATTTACTCATTAAAATTGTTAATATCCAAACATCGATATGCGCTTATATAAATGTGTATGTGATATGGAATTTCATGATCTATATATGATGCTTAACTAAAAAGTCGATAAAGGAGCCGAAACTCAAAATTGTCAAACATGTCCTACGGGGCTGTGAGGTTGTAAAAATGAATAAAAAAATTAACATAGTTTAAGGCTTTTGATAGAGAAATAGATTTCAATAAAATGTGAGATGAAAAATCAAGAAGGTTTGTTAAATTGAAGATTTTCACGAAGAGGAAGATAAGGGTGTTTTCGAGATTCCATTTCCTTTTTCATATTTATTTTATTTAGGTATTTCCTCATTGAACCCCATACATTTCTTAATTTCCAATCTCATAAGGCACCCCAGTTAGTATTAATGAATAAAAAAGCCTCATATGTTTCATAAAAAAAGTTTGCTGGGAGTTGTTTAGTTTGATTTGAGTTTCAAGAGTATTTTGAAATAGTATTTTGAAAATGTTTGAAAGACAATTTTGGATTAGATTTGAGAATCAATAATAAGTGGGGCGCTTTATGAGTTTGGACAATTTTAAGAAAAAACAGGTGTGCAACGAGGAAAACACGTTTTATGTATTGAACAGTTTTATATACCTAGCATCGACCTTGTCTCACAAAATTAGAATTAGGGGGGTGTATTGTATGTGGATTCTTATGGAATTGATAAATAATTTGAAAAGTCCACGGACTCTTTAAATTGTCCACAGACTCTTTAAATTGTCCACGGACTTCTGCTGATTTCTTAAATCCATAGACTTTTGCTACAGACTTTCTAGAGATTTATGAAAATCCACGGACTTTGTATGAACGACTTTTACAGATTTTTAATTATTTGCAAGATAAAAAAAAAAGTTGATAATGACATATCCTCTAACAAACCAAATTCTCAGATGATTTAATCTGTCTAGTCGCATGGAGCAACATCTATCCTTCTAAGAAATTACTGTTAGTTTGACTTCAAACGACAAGTATTAATCATTTAGCTGCTTCAGTAAGATGACTATCCATTGGGAAGGCTGAGGTGAAGTGTTTATAGTGTTTCTAGTAAAGTGTTTGAACCAATCACATATAGTAAGAATTTGTCACTTTGTAGGTATGAAAGGCATGTCTAATCGCTGAATTCCAAAATATGCAGAAAGGAGTCAGTGTGTGGATTAATGAATTCATTTTGAACCACATGAATGTAGCAAATCAAATTCCTTAAAAAATGCACACTAATGTGGCCTAGGTTCTGAACATGTCATTTTAGTCTTTACTGTTTGAATCACATTTCATGCCATCTATTGCTCAGTTCTTTTTTCTTTTCCACTTTCTCTTTATCAGGTTGAGCATGTTAGATCTGAGAGAAATTTGCTTGTTGAAGTTGACAGCCGATGTACTGTAAAACTTTTCTACTCATTCCAAGATAATGATTTCTTGTACCTTATCATGGAGTATTTACCTGGTGCCGACTTTATGACTCTTTTAATGAGGGAGGATGTTCTTCCAGAAGATGTTTCTCGATTTTACATGGCAGAAAGCATTCTAGCTATCCATTCGATTCATCATCATAACTATGACATTAGATAAATTCTACAAACAGCTGGTGGGCCTTATTGCTTTGATGAATTTTGTTTATTGTAGATGAAATGGAACATCTGCAGATTGAAAATGGGTTATGGGTTGATTCATCTTCGTCTCTCTTGACTCTCCTGAATATCTTGTACAGTAACACAAAGAGAAAACACATAACAAGAGGGAACAGGAAAGGAACACAAGGGGTAACATGGGTTCAACGATAGATGATGGAGATTGTAAGAAAACCATGATAATCGTTCATTTTTACAGAGAGCTTTTGGTGGAGTGTGATAAAAGAGGATGGGAACCAACCTCTTTGCGGTTGGCACAAGGAAGAACTTTGGGAGATTTTTTTTCACGTTGAAATCTTTGATATGGAGGCTGGCAAACTATTGAACTTTGTTATTTATACCTAACACTACAAAGTCCATGAAAATCCATGATTTTCCAAATTCATAAATATGAATGATATATTGAATACCTTAAAACTTTTGTGGACTTTCTGAAATTCATATTGAATACCCCTAGACTTTGTGGATTTCAGAAAGACTTTTTAAAATCCTGATTGAATACCCCTAGACTTTTGTGGACTTTTTAAAATCCAAATTGAATACACTTGGATTTTCAGAATTCATGAAATTTATTAAATTGCCCACAAAATCCAGATACAATACACCCCCCTTAATGTACGAGATTTATACACCACATATCTCACAAGAGATTAAAAAAAAAAACTTGCTCAAATTGACAAGATTGGGTTCCAATTATTTTAATTTTGCAGGCTGTGTCGGTGAAATCGGTTTTCAATCTCGTAGACATAGCCATTCTCACATCCTCACCTCTGCGAGGACAGAAAAGAAAAATAGAGGAGAGGCTTGGAGGAGAAAGAGGAGGCCACACGAGTGGAGGAAAACGTACACGGAGAGGATTTGGATTCTTGGGGTTTAAATATGGTGGTGTTACTTAGTAGGTATAAACAAATGAAATTTTTTGAGAGTGATGGTGTCACTGAGCAGGAAGGGTGATGTTACATTAGCAGGTCTTTTAGAGATGGTCAGATCTGATGGCCCAAAAGTGGAGCAAGGTAAGGGTGAAGAAAACCGCACGGAGACCACTCCGCGTGGACAACACACGAGTCGAGGAGGGATGGAAACGATTCCACTTCGATTCGTCGTACAACCACGACGCAACACAAATCTCTGATTTCTTTTTGGCCTCCGTCGCTCGTCCGTTTTCTAGGGTTTCTGAAAGTGAAGAAGAAGGAAAAACCGAGAGACAAAATTTCGATCGATTAACAAGGAAGAGAAAAGCTGAAATCACATTTCAACTCTGATCGATTTCGGTGATCTGGTTTCCAGTCGAAGGTCCCCCAGGAACTCTCAAACTGAGATTGAGCGAGAGAGAGGGAGAAAGCAAATGTCGAAGCCCCAGGTCACAATCACCCTGGGGCGTACTGGTCAGGTATCGTTTCTTCCCTCTTCATCAATCAATCTAATTTCTACGGTTTGTATTGTATTTCTCGGTCCGTTTGTCAGCTTAGTTTGGAAAATGGGCTTTATTTGATTTGATTTGTTGTAGGTTGTGAAGAGACCTGGTTCTTCTGCGCCCGAAAACAACGCTTATTCTGATCTTCAGCCATCTTCTGGTACTAAGCGATCCATCAGAGACAGATTGGGCAACATTGGAGACAAATCCTCTTCCAATGGGACCTTGCACAAAAACAAGCGGTAAAATTTACTATGTTTCTATTATTGATTATTAGTTTAGAGTTTAGGTCTCATTTGAACTCTCAAATATCTCTCTGTGTCATTGACATTTCATTTTGTTGAAAAAGTAAATATCACGGATTGAGATTAAATGTTATTGTTTTTTTCCATACATTTACACAACCTGTAATAAATGAAGTAGCGAGTATGAATTGGTTCATATTATACGACACGACGTGATCCAGTTATGTTAACACCCATAGCAACTCGACTATGTCACAACGGACAAGATTTTTAATGTATTGGTTGATGCTTAGGGAGGACAAAATGAACAACGAGGAATCGAAGCCACATATCCAGGATTTTAGTTTCCAAGTGTTTAGTTTTAGTAAGTGGAATTAGATACACTACCAAGTCAATAGCAGAAGCCTTATCACACAAAAGGACAATGTTGAATACAGGTCTTGCTATGGTAGATAGAGTCGTTAGAAATGAGAACAACTATGGAACGATGAAGAAATGAGATAGAACGATTGTTGCTATGCGCCTTTGTCTTGTGGAAAAGGAAAGAGTAAAGACAGCAAAGAAACTGATTTACTGTCTAATGCCACAAAGGGAGAAAACAGTGTAGTGAAGAAAATATTATATAAGAATTAGCATCGTATCTAGAGCATCTGATTGAGAATGACCAAAAAGTAGTAAAAGAACAGTAAGCAATAGGTGTGAGAAAAGGAAGTAAGTCCCTGCAAAAACGCCTTGGATTTATGATGGGGCAAAAGAGTTCTGAAGAGAAAGTGCAGTCTTATCCATCAGTATGTATGCATGGTTGTGGTGTGCGGGCTACCAACAATGATTTTTCTTTTGATTTTACTTCAGTGAACCAGTTACATTCATGAGTGCCACCTAATCAATGGGGAGATGATTGTGCAATCCAAGAATACGGTGATTTGGGGATTAGGAAGATCCCGAAAGTTAATCAAGCTTTATTAGCCAAATGGCTATAGCGTTTGGGGTCAGAAAGTACTTATTGGCAAAAATATGAGACTTGGACTTGCATTGCAACCTCAATGATGGGGAAGTTAATTGGGTCATTGAATTGGAAACTAGTTAGCGGAAGACAAATGGAGTAGAGGCTAAAACTAGAAAGTTGTCAGTATGCAATTGCATTGAGAAATTCTTCCCCTCAGAGGGATTGATATGGTCCAAGCAGACTCCTCCCTATGTAGTCATGGGTCTACGTCCGGATCATCTGAATTCATATCTTCTTTCAGTGAGGAGGGTCTGGAGTGATGTGGTGGCGGAATATATGCTGTTGTTTCTATCAAAAGTTCTAAAAATGAATTGTTGATCACTGGTAAACTAGAGTTCTGTCCGTCAAATGAAGGTGTCTGTTCAATCAATAACTTTAACTTATAGAGGCCGTTCGGAACACTTAGAAATAGAGTTCAATGAGTGAACGCCTGGAACTTGCAGGAAGATAATTCTCTCTCTATCCGGTTCCAGAACCGGGACTCTGTCTGTATTTTTGTTTCTGTTTGTGTTTTTCTCTTGTTGTTCCAGGGTTATGTCCTTGTGCCAATGTTCTTCGAGCTGCTGGGTTGTGTTATCCGTTTCTCCCTTTTTTTTCTTAATATGATTAGTGTTTTATTAATAAAAAAAAGTATATTTGAGGGAAAGTACTTTGGAGCCAGACATAGTATAATTATTTACGAAACTCATGGTATAGCAATGGGAGTTATGTGGGAATTGAGACGTTCTAGAAGACTTGAATCTATACAATATGTTTGTACTTGCGTTAGTCTGTTTACTACGTACGGTGAATGTAAGATTCATTTTCTTTTTATCTGTCTTGGAGAGCTCCTCACTTCTATTCTATGTAGTTAAAATGGATAACGGACCCATAACGGTCTAAGAGCGCTATAAGTTATAACGGGATATAACAGTATATAATTGAATAGTTTTTAAATATATTTTAAATACCCCCACAAATTATTAATGTATTATAGAGTAAAGAAAATAAATCATGTTCATAACATTAAATTAAAAACAAAAAAAATTAGTAAAAAACATTTTCCCTTTGTATGAGAGTGAAATTGCAACAGAGAGTGTGATTGACTCTTTGTCTTCTTTTCTTGTTCTATGTCAAACGACGAGGTCTGGTTTTCTGTCGATTGGCGTTGACGAGCTCTGGTTCTTCTTTTCTACGAGTTTAGGGTTCTGGTTCGATCGAGAATGAAATGGATGATTTTGTTTTTTATGTATTAGAACAAAACATTAAAACGACATTATTGAAAAAAATGTTATCTCAATAACGGTCATATAACACTGTTATATCGGAGCTGTGATACCATAACTTGATAATGTCACAACGTAATGGCTCAATCCCGTTAAGCGTTATGTCGGAGTTATATCAGCATTATAATGTTGTTTTAACTGCACAACTTCTATTTGTATTCCCTTTATCCTATATTAGCTTGATCCGATTGACTAATTGAAAAATGGCATCATGTTAGCCATGTATCCACCTAAATTAGTGACTGAATTTGGCAATTCTCTTAACAGCCAGAATTCAGAATAGAGATTTCTCAGAGAGAGGGAACTAGGGGAGGGATCTAAAGGCCTGCTACGATATGGGTTCTTTGGTCGTGGGAGATCACTTGAGGGAACCGGGTTATTAGAGATAAGAAAGTCACATTTGGCTTAGGGGTTTACTTAATGTTCCTTTATATTGTAGATTTTCCTTTTTTCAATGTTGCCACCTCTTTCTTTGGAATGGAAAATTTCAAAAGTTCATTTATAGCAAGCAATTGGAGAGTTCCATACTGACTTGTTTCCAGGCTTAAAGGGATTGCTTAAAGGGATTTCTTATTGATTTTTCTCCATAGAGAATGGGGTTTGGCTTGAGAGGTGCTTAAAGTTGTCAAAGACTTTAATAAAAGAGATTTCCTTGATTATCACCAAAATGTGACTCATAACTTTATCCAAAGAACATAGCAATAGGGTTCAAAGTTTCCCATTCATCTCGAAGGTTGTCTTCAAGATTGAGAAGTTCTTTTAGCAAAGTCATTGCTCGACGGAGCTTAGCTCGATTGGGGGATTGAGTAGTGTAGTCAAGGCGACTGCATAGGCGCACCTCAAGGCGTTTTTTTTAAAGTTCGCCTCAAAATGCGGTGTGGTGAAACGAGGCGTCTGCCTCAACCACCTTAGCCCAAAAATTGTTGCAGCCAGCCCAATTGCAGCCTTTTACAACCCATTTGCAGCAAAAAGAGGTTGCAACCCACTCTATAATAGGGTTTTATATTTCTTGATGTAATATTCGATAAATTTAATAAATACAAGATCAAATGTTTTTAAGTTTTGATAAATGTCACATTTTTTTTAAATAATTTTTTGGAGAAAACATATCATGTTTTGATCAGTCTGTGATAAACATCAATCCTGATTTTTCATAGCACAGTTTAATGATTTTTATGCTTTTGGAATACCGATAGTGATCATACTTGTGGATTTTTACCTAGCATTCCAACAATTTCTTATAACAAATGCTCAGTATTTTCATGTTTTTATTCTTTTAAGATTATTAATTTTAATAATTTAATGGATGTTTGCAAGTTACTTGACACTTATGTAGTGCATTTTTTTCGCTTTGTTATACAACCTTATTATATTTTCATTTCGATTCTAGGTAGTTGTGTCACTTTTAGTACATATTTGCTTATGATACTTATCAAAATGATGTATACTACTATGCTGATATGTTTCAGTTGATTATAAAAAATGACCACCTCACTTTACTGAGGTGTCCGCCTCGCCTTACGCCTCATGCGTTTTCAGGCTCATTTGCCTCGCCTCCGCCTTAACTACAATGGGATTGAGTTCATATTGCTCATTCCACCTCTATTTTGTTCCTTTTAAACAGGTTCCTGTTAGCCACTTTCAAAGGCCGAAAATTCTCTTGGAGTGCAGCAAGGATATTTGCTTACAAGGGTATGAGAAGCATTGGTTGTTGTTGTTCCCTAAGAGGAAAAAATAGCCTCATATATGGGTTTCGAGTTAATGATAATTGACAACCCATGTTTATCACGGGCTTCGCCAAGGCTCTTAAGGCTCCATTTTTTTTCAAAGTGCCTCGCCCCGATCTATGTTATTTAATCGGTGATTAGTCGACGATTAATCCCTTGGTTATCGCTTTTCACTAGTAGAATGTTACAATTTTTGATTAATCATTTGAATAATGTCATTTCTCGCTGAGTTACCGATTATTTGCTTCCTCGATTAATCAGTCCATGACAATATGTTATGCATAAACAAGAAAAATGAACGTTATTTAAAAAAAAAAAATTCCCTAACCTCATCAATGTTAGGGTAATACCCAGAGTGTGTGAAGAGGCTAGAGAGAAAAAAATATCAAAGATAATATATATTATAAAGATTAGAGAATATATGTTTACAAAATATAAGCCGTTTAATTTTAATTAATCTTGTTAATCCCAATTAATCTCATAACGCTTCTGAACTGATTAGGATCCGATTAACGATTTAACTACATAGGTCCCAACCTTAGAGCATCGTGGGGTCACAGTTTGGTCAAACTGAGAGCGATCAAGAAACCTAAGTACTGTCTAGAAAACAACTTGAATATAGAAAAAAATCCTTATGCAAACAACTTAAATCACAACCTAATTTATTTTCAAACTTCAAAGATGATCAAATTGTAACTTTTTAGCAACCCATGTTGAAATATATATATATGTGTGTTGTTTAGCCAACCTGTATGTTTTTCTTACTATGACTTATGGGTTATTACTTACTAGTTTCTTGGAACAATACCCAAAATTTTGAGTTGGCTTTCTCCTCTATGGAAATGGGGCAGGGTGCATGAAATGGTGTGCATTTTTTCATCATAAATCTACAAGTATTCAACAATTTGTCAAACTAAAGTTGCTTTGTAGAAGCTAAAGTTGCTTTCTAGATATGGGGGTATGCCTAGGATAATTTTAAAGTTATTTCCTTTTTCATTTTGTATAGATGATTTTATATATGTATACATGATTGGGAAGATATTGTAAAGAAATAACAATGGATAATTGTAATTTCGGGGAAGCACAATTACTTTGTCTTCCTACCATGGTCTTTTATGATTAATATTACTCCTTGTCTAATGTATGATGTATCAAAATAGGGTTAGTCCTTTGTATCTCTCTTGTGCCACAAATTTTTCACTTGCACGTGAATCGTATGTATGGCTCATAGAAATAAATAAATGAGAATCAAGTATTACTAAAATATACGCAAGGAAAAATTGTGTAATCATCGAACTAATCAAACTGCATCTATTGGTTAAGGTATTAAGTTTCTATTTCTGTGTGTTTGGGAGTCATCAACCTACATGATGTTGTTTCCAAATTCATTTTAGCGAACCCAATGAGTATCTGTAGATGTCTATGTTAGGCTGCATAGCTAAGCTCTAAACAATTCCCCCAACCCCCTTGCTGTGTTTATGGAACATACAATTTGTCGTTTATTTTTTTACTTCCTAATATTCTTAAGGTAATCTAAGTTTTGTTGAGATAACGCCAAGCTCCTTTGCTGAGGACTTGAAGAAAATAATCTATGAAGATAGAATAGGGAAAACTTATACGAGAATGTAACATAACTATCTTCTTTTCTAGGTTTGGGGATCCTTGACAAACCCTGGCTCAATTTCCAAAAAAAAAAAAAGAAAAAAAAAAGACTGAAGTTCGTTTATAGAAAAACCCAAGAAGCTTAGCACAAGGCAGATGTATGACTGGTTGTTGTTTTATAAAATTGAACAAGTTATTGTAATGATAGTTGAACTGCTTATGCTTATGACATGTATTGTGGTTTTTGCTCAGAGCAGTTGTTACGACATATCATTTATGCTAGTGTTAATTGTATTTATTTGTTATTGCAGCCAAAGAAGAGATGGTAATAAAAGGAGTTCAGCTAATGATGATGTGGACGGTAACAAGCAAAAACATTCCATTCTTCATGTGACAAGCATTGCTTTCTGGTTGTATATTTATTTTTATGAACTGCTTTTCTTCCCTTCTGAATTTGATGCCATCGAATCACTAAAGGTGCACGTGTGAATCCAAATGATCTGCGTTACAAACTCATGCACAAAAACAAGTCTAGGAGAACAAGGATTGATGGTGAAGAACAACAAAACAAGAGGGACCTTCGCGAAAAGCTTTTAAGAACAGCTCAGCCCTCAACAAGACCTGACACCAGACATCGCATGCCTGAAACAAAGGATTCTAGTCTTCTAAGGAGAATCCCCCCGACTAGAAGTGCTGATGATTTGTTTCAGATGGATTCAGTGAGAAACTTCAACTCTACATGGACTTCCGATGGAGTTAGACGTAGATCTCCAGATAGAATGTTAGGTATTTCTAGGGGCCTCTCTCCTCCAAGGAATATGGATAACCTGCGGCCGGTTTCTAGGGGTCTATCTCCTCCAAGGAGTATGGATAACTTACGGCATGTTTCATCTATCAGGCCTGTTGATGCTCCAAGACCTTCTTATACGAGCAAGGATGTTCTTAATGCATCAAGACCTACATCGTTTATGGTAAAGACTTCTGTGCCACTTGAAGCTGGAAAGCCAGTTCTGCGACTTCCTCCACCAAGCGCCCTTGGCTCGACGCAAAAGCTATATATGGTATGGCTTACTTTCTGTGTTTACTAATTACTTAAACTTAATACTGTTTCATTTATTTTGCATATCCTTCTTTAATGACTGAAACCAATGTTGTATAACGTACATAGTTTGAAAGACACGAGATAAATTGCTTAATGTTTTGTCATGTTTACTGTTTATAAAGGACTCCTATTGCCTATAGGATGTTTGGGAATTCTCTCTCTCTCTCTCTATATATATATATATATATATATATATAAGGCCCTCCTAATCAAATGGATATGGAGATTTGGGTTCAAAGTGAATGCTCTCTGGAGGAAGGTTGTAGCTGCCGAGTGTGGTGAAACACAAGATTGATTGGTTTGCTCACTCTCATATAACTTGGTGGTCGGTGTGGAAGAGCATCATGGTTCTTGGGCCTCACTTGGAGAATCACATCACTTTTGAATCTCACAAAGGTGATCACATTCTTTTTTGGAACCACAAATGGTTGTGTCAACCATGTAAACTCTCGTTTCTGTCTTTTCATAATGTTTTCCATATTAAGGTAAAATCATAGCTTTTAAGTCCCCTCACGCAGCTCGGTTGACAACCAATTTTCACGGGACTTCATTTAAGGAGAACCCTCAATGGTTGGGAACTCCCTCAAATGGCCAATCATAGATTTTAAGCTACCTCGCACAGCTCGGTTGACAACCAATTTTCATGGGACTTTCATTTAAGGAGAAACCTCAATGGCTCTCTAATGGCCAACCTATTTCAGGTTACAGACTTAGTTCAAATTGATGATAAGGCTGACAAATGAATATGGGGAGGACAAGGAAAAGCTGTTCACAGTAAGGGAGTGCTATGAACTCATTGTCCCAACCTTCAATAAGGGAGTGCTTTGAGCTCATTGCCCCCAACCTTCAATTCTCTGATCTTGAATTGAGAACACTCAAACTCTGTTAGAAGTGCCACCTAGGGCCTGTTTCCTTATATGGACCTTCTTGAATGGGAGAAATCTCATGGTGGGCATCAACAAGAGAGGGCTGCAATTACCCAACAAGGCGTGTTGTGTGGGCAGGCACAAGAAACGACACATTTTGCTTTCATGTGGGCTAACTGCAAGTATTTGGAGGAAATGTTTTGTTGAGTTCAGAATCAATGCTCAGGCTCATTCCTACCTCCATCTTGGAATTGGTAGAATTATAGACAGAATTGTGGACTGCCTTCACGCTTTTGCGTGGGTTGAATGGCGAGAAAGAAGCAATAGAATTTTCTTAAAATGCAAATAGTTTGTGGTGGCTGTGGGATTCACTTTGGGGAATATTTAAATTTTAAAGATTCACATTCTCCTCATGCATAGTTGATTGAGGAGATATTGAGAACAATACATATGCTCAGTGTAGTCAAGGCGACTACCTAGGCGTGTCTCAAGGCATTTTTTTACAGAATTTTGCATCAAAGTGAAGCAATGCAGTGTGGTGAAATGAGGTGTCCGCCTCAGATCGCCTCACCTCCTCGAACAAAAAATGGTTGCAAGTAGCCCATTTGCAGCTCATTTTTAGCCCATTTGTAACCAGTTGCAGCAAAAAAGGTTGCAACCCATTTGCGGCAAAAGAAGTTGCAACCCACTCTATAATAGGGTTTTATGTTTCTTGGTGTAATACTTGCTGCTCCTAGTTGCTGCCATCAGAGACTCAAGAATCTTCATCTCCTCCTTGCCTTTAGATCTGGTATTCCCAAATAACAAACAAACAAGATAAAACGTTTTTAAGTTTTGATAATTATCACTTTTTTTAATATTATTTGGAGAAAATATATCAATGATTTTTATGCTTTTGGAATACCAGTAGTGATCATACTTGTGGATTTTTACCAACCAATCCAACAATTTCTTCTAACAAATGCTCAATATTATTAAGTTTTTGTTCTTTCAAGATTATTGATTTTTAATGATTTAGTGGATGTTTGCAAATTACTTAACACTTATGTAGTGCATTTTTTTTGCCATGTTATGCAACTATTATATTTCTATTTCGATTCTAGGTAGTTGTCACTTTTTGTACATATTTGCTTATGATACTTATCAAAATGATAATGTATATTACTATGCTGATATATTTATTAAAAAAAACTTTAAAAAATGTTAAGACTGCCTTGGTGAAGTGAGGCATTCGTCTCTTCAATCGCCTCACGCCTCCGCCTTAACGCCTTAACTACAATGCATATGCTTGATGTATAGTTGTGCACTACATGCTAGTTTCTCTTCTACTCATTGATACAAATACTTTATGGTTTGTTGAAAAAATAAAAAATAAAATAAAATTGAAGAACGTTGAGCTTTCACTTGATCGATAGGAAGAATCATCAGTAGTGAGATAAGGGAGATGCTAATCTCAGCTCGTGACATTTGTTTGATCGTTTGGAATGCTAGAAATGAAAAGATTTTAAAAGGTTACATTGTTGGTAGATGTGGTTGTTATTCTATGGAGTTAGGTTCCTTCCAAACCTAATATAATTAGGGTTATTTTGATATTGGCCCCCATTAGTTTATATGCAGCTCTATTTGGCCCCCAAAATAAAGTTTAATACAGTAACCCCCAAAATTAGACATAAATGAGAAATCATTGGCCTGGACTCGCCTTGACTAAATCCAAGACCAAATTGCCGTTACCACAACTTAACCCTTAAAGCATAAGAAAACCTTGAGATATACAAAATTGTATCTAGAGGCGCACTAATGGTGGAGATTAAAAAGGTTACAATCTTATTCGATAGACTTGAACAACCTCCAACCCATCTTCACCTCCACCATCTTCTCTAATCGATAACTCAACCCACCACCTTCTGCAACAACTCATCACCGCCCTTCACTTGGCTTCATTATTGCCACCAACAATGCTTCCCTCCTATTCTCCGTTTTATTTTGTCTCCATAGTTCCATTGAGGAAGATGGGTACCAAACTTTAATTTAGGTAGAAACAGAAGGGGTCAAAAGCTAATAATTTTTTATTGACAAGATAGGACTTTGATCAAACTCAAAATGAATTCAACCTGAATCTCGGATTAGCTAAATAAAGGGCGAGAAATTGAATTGATCCTTTTTCAATTATCCGAGAATGGTAAGAGTTTGAGAGGGTCACAATCAAAATAATTCATTCCCTAAAATAATTGATCAAAGTTTTACTCATGGGATCATATGTGCATGTTGATGTACATGAAGAACACAAATCTTCTTCCCTTCCAAGTGTTGTAAAAGCCCACAATAAAATCGATTTACTCTCCTTTGCAATTTTCCCCACTGCAACATAAACCTCTTCCTCTCCTATCTCTTCACCACCACCACTCTTTCCACTCTCCATCAAAGTTGTTTTTGTTCTCAAACCATGACACTGGATTCTCTCCATTGGTAAAATAATTAAAGTTTTTCAATTAAAAAATCTCAAATACATCAAATACATTGACGAAGTCAAATTCAGTCCAATGTTGAATATATTTTTGGCTTCAAATGAGAAAGACCGAGTTTGATAGAGGCAACGATGGTGATGGTTGGAGAGATGGCAAAGCAAAAGAGAAAGGGGAAGACAATGAAGTGAAGGGTGGATGAAAGAGCAATCCGTCTGATTGCCTCGAGATGTCTATAAACGCAAATTCAAAAGGGTTAATTTATGATGACCCCTAGGACATATAGCTAATTAAAGGTCACCCCGATTTTATATCGTATTTCAGTTTTCTCTTGGACTACCTTGACTGTGAATGCTCACGTTGTTTTCAAATAGATCAAATTTTTATGACCAAAATACCCCTATCATCAAGGATTGAGATGAAAAGTCTGAATCTGGAACAACTCGTATTTGGTATTTCGAGGAACTTAATTGTGTAAATCAAAATAAAATACACATGTCGATAAAAATCCTGTGGTTTAAAAAAGAAATTATCATCGTCTTCCCCAACCCATCTCAACTCCATTACCACCGCCATCAATGTGCATCCAACCTACATCACCACCTTGCAACAACACCTCCACCCAACTCACATCCACCACCAACTGAATCCAAACACTCCACCCCTTTCAACACCACTGCACCTCCACCCAACTCACCTCCACCTGAATCAAAACACCTCACCCACTCTCAAGTCTCAACACCACCAACTACACCACCTGAATAAAAACCACATAAACCCACCTCAACACTGACACCACCACCATGCACCACTTGAATCAAACACAGCCCACACCACCTCAACAGCAACCTGAGTCAACCCAACTCACCAGTCACCCCAACCTACCACCAACACCCTGTATACTATTACTACCAATTCACCCACCTTCAATACCACCATCACCCATAAGTCGCTAGTCCTGCGAGCAAACACGTTCAACCCTCCCTCCCCCCAATCTTCAAAAAAGAAAAAAAAACACCCACTACCAAATCAATATGTTCGAATGAGAGAGAAAAAGGGGAGAGGGGGTCGTCGATGGAGGCAAATTGTAATAAGAGAGAGAAGGGGGAAGGGTTGGCTGGTGGTGGTTGGCGAACTGAAATCAAAGAGGAGGGAGGGGCTCTAATGGTGGTGGTAGGCGAATGAAAATCGGAGGGAGGACGGGGAGGGGTTTGCTAGTGAACAGAGCAAGCGGTGACCAGTGAACAAAGGGAGGGGTTGCCGGAGTAGGGGTGTGGGTTTTGAAGAAGGTGAGAGCTTATTTTTGAGCTGCTGATTTTGTTGCGAGATACGTGTTGAAATCCACATGCTAAGGGCATTTTTGTACCAAAACAAGCACACGAGGGCAGCAACATTCCATGCATGTTTACTGCTAGTCCGGGGGAAACTGCAATGCAATACGATATCAAATAGGGGTTGACCTTTATTTAGCTATTTGTTTTGGTAGTATCGTAAATTAATCCACATCTGAATAACCCTATAAAAATCTCATAAGAGTGATACTTGTTGGGACTCAACCTGTGGTTGGTTGGGTTTGGAATTTTCAATATGATTCTTTATTCTCGTTAGAATTCTAGTCATTATGGGTCCAAATGACCAGGAATACCATTGACAAAGTTTTGAATCATTACAAGTTTTGATATTCAAAATTTTGAATGTTGTTGTGGTTAGTTAATTTTATTGATGACTGCAATTTTCAAAATGGGTTTGGTTAATTTTTCAGGTGTGTTCTAAGCTGTGTTCATTTGTAGTGATTTCTTCTCTTTCGATTTGTGCAGGGTGAGGAGCCACTGACTGTTGCTAGTTTGTTGCATTCACTGGGTCTGGGAAAATATGCCATTCTCTTCCAAGCTGAGGAAGTAAGAAACCTTTACCTTCTCATCACTTTGTTCTTCTATTAAATAAAACTTTGAATTCATTGGTATAATACATGGCAATAACATTACTTGTAGGTTTGTCTTTCGTACTATGTTGCATGGGCCTCTTTAATCAGTGTTAGGCTTGTCTGGCCCTAATAAAAAGAACTTTTATTCCTCCTTTTTTTTGTGCATCTGTGTGTTTGCGCAGGCATTATATGAAGGATGGTTTATTATCAAAATGTATTTATTTTTAGTTTAGAGAAGTACAAAAAGTAACTATTTTGCTAGAATGATAATGTGTGAAGTCTTAATATCATGTGAATTACAGGTGGACATGACTGCATTGAAGCAAATGGGAGACCAGGACCTCAAAGAGTTGGGCATACCAATGGTATTTTTCGTTCATAATTTCTAGGATTTACCCCATCTTCAGCATTCTTTATTTCTGTATTGCTTGATAAAGGAGCTCTTTTCTTCCTCTTCGAGGAGATAGAGAAAGTAGAACTTGAGGTTGAAGTTGACTTTGCACCACACATTCTCATATGTGGAAATAAGCTTTCTATGGGGCAAATAATATGGTCATCAGTATTATTATTCTGTAACACCCATCCCTCGCTCCCTAGAATTTTCGTTTTGTAAAAACCAAACAACCTTAAGAATATAAATTCATGACTTCCATGGCATTTTTTTTTCCCCTTGCTTTCAACCAAATGTAACCTTGTCTGAAATGAAGTAACATTCTGCTTCTGAACATTGTCTTTCTTAATTGCAGGGTCCAAGGAAAAAGATCATCCTTGCGGTTTCTAGCCATTTTAAGCGGCCATCACGAGTACTTTAATACATGTGTGTTATGATTTGTACGTGTGAACCATCATTTTCAACCGTCTTGTATATCAAACTAATATCCAGGATATTTCTTTGCAGTTCTGTTGCACTGGAACGTGTTAGATGATCTTAGTAACCTGGCCCTTTTTGTCATCGACAGCAGCATTTTCAGTTTTTCAGTTTTTCAGTTTTTCAGTGATATACTGAAGCTATAGGAGGGGGCAACGCGTCATTTTTTTTGCTTGGGCACCTTGGCTCCAATTAATGTATTGATTTGGTGGAGGGAATTAATCCTCATAGATAGGCGTGCCTAGAGTTGTTTACATTTATTGGTGAGGTGGCTTGGAAGGTGCCGCAAAAAAGAGAGCTCCCCACCAAAGAGAGTTCTCAAGAGCATAGAATAAGCAAATGTTTTCTTCTCTTTCTCCTGTTTAAAATTGGTCTGCTGAGGCCAATGGTATTTGTGGAGAGTGGTGATTCAAGGAGGTTAACCTCTAGAACACTCGGTGAGGGCACACCTGTCAATTGTTGGAATAAATAGATTTAGATAAAGTTGATAATCATTAAAATTATAAAAAGATTTAGTCTACTAGAGTGACACCTACTCCTTAGTTTAAGGTGTTGAGCAAAATATCATTCCCTCTTTTTTTTCCATGTGTTTATCGTAAAATCAAATGTTCTCTCACTGTTCTTTTTTATTCAAATAAATCTAATTATTAATAGTAGATTTGGTTTGTACCCAATTTTATTAGATTTTGTTAAAAACCTTTGATCATTGAATTTTAAGGTTTTATTGAAGATCACTGAAGTTACGGTTTGTAGATTTTGGATATGATTTGAAGGGAATGCAAACATGCTATCAACTACCAAAGTTGGGAACATTAGAGATATTTTTTAGATGAAATTGTAGTTTTAATGGTCATTGAACAAGCCCAAAAGGATATAGGCATGGATTACCCTTTAAAGAGGTTGTTTATAACCTTGCATTTAGAGGGATTAGGGGATAGTTGCCAAAAATTATGAACAATAAATTGTCAAAATAATTTCATTTTTTTTAGTGCTTCATTGAACCCATATATGTGATCAAAGTAGGGCTGAACAAAAAACCGACCGAACCGACTAAATCGACCGAACCGATCAAAATCGAACCGATTGGTTCGATTTAAATTCGGTTCGGATCGGTTTCGGTTTTAAAAAAATTCAAACCGAAGTGGTCGGTTCGATTTTCGGTTTCTATGTGATTTTAACCGACCAAACCGAACCGATCGAATATATATAATAAATAATATATTTTATATATATAAATAATATAATATGTTTAAAATAGTCGGTCGGTTCGGTTTTATTTCGGTTTTGGTTCGATTTTAGTCGGTTCGGTTCGGTTACGGTTTGCATAAATTAGAATCGGTTCGGTTTCGGATCGGTTTTGTTAATGGTCGGTTCGGTTTCGGTTTGAAAATTTTAAAACCGACTTAGATCGGTTCGGTTCACGGTTTAGGTGAAAAATCGAACCGATGGTTTGGTTTTCAGCCCTAGATCAAAGAACAAGGAAGAAGATAGTATTGAAGTTTCTATATTTGAGGAGTGTTTCAGCAATTAAATCTATATATTAAATAATTAAATCTTTTCATACTTTTAATGATTATCAGCTTCATATAGATCTATTTAATCCGACGGCGTAGGTGTGCTCTCACCGAGTGGTCGTGAGGTTAATCTCATTGAATCACCAATGCCCTCTAACAGAAATGCCTCTCAACTGCTAGCTAGAGATATTTGGGGAGAAAAATGTGGAAGGTGACGTGCATAATATTCATTGTCTACTTTACAAGCTGATTTGTTTCCGATTATTATTTCTTTAGAAATTGGCTATGTGCATAAGTATTCAGTCCTACCATCACTTTATTACATCGCATCAACGCCTACTTTTTTTTCCACTACTACCCTCCCTCGCTCACAGCGGGAATAGTGGCAGCATTTTCCCTTCCACTCTCCCCACTCTATTAACCACCCACTGCTTTTCAACCCTTAATTCTCTTTCAAATTGCAAGGTGAAGGTCGGGGACTTCCCTAACTTCTAAATATAAGGTTTGTGACTTTTCTTGTATTGAAGATGATACACCAAAATGGTCACATTTCTGAGTCATACACGTGTCATGTTATGATGATCTCAAGGAATTATAGACCCCAGCGTCAGCCTAGCAATGATTCGGCCCAAGCGATTTTAAGCCAGCCCAATGCAGTTCGCCAAACGAACCTGAACTCTTACAGCTTGCTAAGCCCACACGTCTCACAACGATACTCAATACCTGTAAGTCCTGCTAGGGCAAGTATCTCGAGGATCAGTTTCGGACAGGCAATTACAGCAGCTCTTCGCTCCGACTAGGAAGCAAATACCAGAGTACATATCACACGGGGAAACTTCCTCTTACGGATTACCCTCAGATAGGGAACTATCTCCCGCGTATCTAGGAGCACGAGGCTAACATGAAATTTTACTTCTGCAATATGACTCCTAATTAGAGAAGGATCTCCATGAAGATCTCCGTTCTAAACTACACCATAGATGGCTTGGTCAAACTAGGACTCATGCTCTATAAATAAGACATGAGATTGGTAAGTTAAGGTACGCTACAAATTCCTTGTTAACAACATTACATCTTCCTCAGATCCATGTCTAACTTTAGCATCGGAGTGCCATCGGCCACCACAACGGTAGTTCGTGGTTCACGTGTGTTACTTGTGTAGGTCAGCGGGACTTAGGGGCGGGCACGGGACGTGATGTGACGAGATGGACCCATCCCTATCCCATCCCGTTCATTCGGGATCGGGACGTGACAGGATAGACCTCATCCGACTTCGTCCCATCTCAAACGGGATCTGGACGAGACGAGATGCGACGAGATGAACACGTATTAAATAGTCCTCCAATAAAAAATAACAAAAATAGTTTTATCTCACATTCACACACCAATAATGTCAAATTTATATACATATAACTTACATCATAAATAATAATAGATATTAAATAAATAAATATTAAACTTTTTTTTAGAAGGCAAATAAATATTGAATTTCATTTAGAATTAATGATTCAAATCATTTAGATTTCATATAGAATTTCATCTTACATTGATTTAATTTCAACACATCATAAACTTTAATTTAAAAGAGTATTTTAATTAAAAATAATAATAATTATTAAATAAATAAATTCGGGATAGGCGGGATTAAAAATTTTCATCCCGATCCCATCCCACTCTAGATTGGTACGAGTTTGATCAATCCCAAAAGGACTCAAAAAAATCGGGACGGGATAGGACGGGATCGGGATCGCGGGATGGGATGCCCACCCTTAGCAAGACTAGGTAAAAGCAGGGAGAGAAAAATGACTGCATCAGTTTGGCGCCGTCCGTAGGAACGACAAAGTTCCTAACCTTTCACTAACATCCTATCCCTTAGAAATACAGAGAGATGGTGACTACTAGATCACGCAACAACGGAGAACAAAGGGACACGTCAAACGCTCAGGCTGGCATTGTACCGCCATTTTCAGCAGTTCCGGTTATGCACGGGCATCAAACTCATGCCCCCGCGCCGACAACAACAACGACGGACCCCAGGATAGATATGTTGTCATCTCAAATACAACAGATCACCAAAGTGGTGGAGGCTCTCGCACGACAAAACCCTCAACTTGCTAATAGAGACCAGGAGCAGTACGAGCCTCCATCTCCAAAAGACGGCAGTGAGCAAGCACGAGAGAGTCAAGCCCCCGCTAGTTCTCATTGGACTAGAGAAGGTTGCGCGGTTAACATAGAGTCGACCGCCAGGGTAGAAAGGCTCGACCCTTAGAACCCCCTTCGTAGAGGGGCACATGACCCAGACGTGTTGTACTGCTTCTCTATCCCACCATTCGTGGATCGTATTATGAATGAGTCCATTCCGAAGGAGTTCACTCCTCCGAAACTCGACTTCTACTACGAAACCACCGACCCATTTGACCACTTGCGCCATTACCAGCATGTAATGGCCCTCAAAGAAGGATCTGAGTCGTTGATGTGCAGGATTTTTCCCACTAGCTTGAAAAAGTCAGTACTAACATGGTTTCACAGCCTCCTGCCAATGTCTATTGTCTCCTTCAAGACACTGGCAAAGAAGTTCCTGACGCAATTCGTCAGGAGTCAGCGTTTTCGAAAAGGCCCACATTACATACTCTCTAAAACAAAAGTCTAGTGAGACGCTCATAGAGTATGTTATGCGCTTCACCAACGAGCTGACACTCATTGACGGTTGCAGCGACGACACAGCCATAACAACTTTCACCGCGGGCTTGAAGGAGAAAAAGCACTATGAAGACCTCACCTTGGAACCCCCTTTAGATATGACAGATCTCCTCAAGAACGCCCAGAAGCACATTACCCTAAAAGAGTTGAGGACCGTAAAGAGGAAAACCGAAGGTGAGAAAAAGCCCTCCGCTCCGAAGGACAAGGAGGGAAAGAGATGCAATGATGAAGAAATGAGCAACAGGAAACATAGTGGCAACAAGTCAGACCCTAGCCGGTCCAAGCCAGAAAAAGCATCCAACTACGTTGGATCCAAAGCCGTGACACCACTCAATTCTAGCCTGTCGGACGTACTAAATTCCATGAAAAATTGGGAAGATCTGAAGTGGCCCCTCCAAGAGTGACAACAACAAATACTGCTCGTATCACAAGGAGGGTGACCATGATACTAACGAATGGATGAGTCTAAGGTATGAGATTGAGTACTGGATCTGCAGGGGCAAACTAAAAGAATTCCTGACTTTGAAAAGCGACCAGAACAATCCAGGGACGGGGGGGGGGGGGGGGGGAGTCAGTTAAAGAAATAGAGAAGGTGACTTCAGGCATAATCTATGTCTTTCATGGAGTCAGACTGAATGAAGACCAGTCGCACAGGTCCCGCAAGCAAACTCTACTAGAGGCGCGAACACAACTCGTGGACGAGGACATGCGCATTTGCTACTCGAGGATTCAAAGCCCCATTCACACCTTGACCTTTACGAACAAGGACCTCGAAGGAGTCCGAGCGCCGCACAACGACGCCCTAGTCATCTCGGTTTCCATCGCAAGGTGGGAGGTAAAAAAACTTCTGGTGGACACAATGAGCTCACCCAATGTCTTGTTCTACAACGCGTTCCGCAATACGGACCTCAAAAAGGAGAACCTGACATCTTCAGACTACCCGCTGATTGGATTTATCGGAGAGAAACGCTTTCCGATCAGGAAGATAAGGTTAGCAGTAAGTACAGGAGAACCACAACTGAGAAATGTTTTGTTTCTAGACTTCATGGTAGTAGAAGCACCATCTACCTGCAACCTTATCTCGGAAAGACATGGCTCTACCAGATGGAAGCAGTAGTCTCCACCCTTCACCAGTGTGTTAAGTACACCGCTAACCACTCCGAATGAACGATACGCGGAGACCAACCTACGGCACGAGGCTGCCATTACGCTGCACTGAAACAAATATAATGTTTCCAAGTCCAACCGAATCACACGGAACAGTCTGAATCGGAGCCAGGCCTAGTGACTGCAGATGCATCACTCCACTCACACAAGACCTCAACAGCGGTGACTCGCTACGAGGAAATAAGTCAGTCAAGCGATACAAGAACAATCTGCTCTTTAGCTCGGCGGAACGGAGAGACCAAGACAAGCGGGAGTACAACCCCCCGACATTCCGTTGGCGCGAAGATTAAGTCCCCCACAAGGTTTACTCTTTAGTAGCCTCTGCGACACCAGCAAAACTCAATAGTCCGTTGAGAATACCAACGATCCACAAGGGTCGTCCGAATTCATTTTAGGGTCAGGATCAATTTCTCTCCGTCAACAATCAGTTTATGTCAGTTGTTTATTTATCTTTCCATAGTCAATGTAGAGTTTTAGTTCTTAAAGACTTATGTGATTTGCAATCATTTAAGAAATAAAGAAAGTACGAAGACAAACTCTAATGATTACTGGAAAGATGTAACAACGGTAGCCCAGAGGCGGATACAAAAGACTACATACTAGAAGCATCTGAATCCAGTACGACACGGAGTAAAAACTCGCTTAGACAATCAAACTACGTGAGGAGATTAGAAGAAAGCAAAGATATCCGAAGTAGGCCATGCAAACTCTCCGATGCAAGATATTCGCAAGCAACGACAAAGATATCCAAACGAACTTCGCTCGACCCCTTCCTAAGATCAAGGACAAAGTGGCAGAGGGGGCTGAAAGTACAGAGTTGCCGACTGCTTCGGCGAATCACCCCGAAAAATCAACCCTTCAACAATGATACAGACCTTACAGCGGATGACTAACTTCCTCAAAAGGCATCCCACTTCCTTGCAGACTTCTTCAAACAACTTTTGGCCTCCTGAGGGGGATAGAAAAAGACAGACGAGGATGACCGCAAGCGGCGAAGCAGTCCGGGTCTCACAACGCTGTCAAGCGAGGACACTTTTCCCATGCGCAGTACCCGAGGTGAGTGAGAGCTACCACACCCGAAAACATGGTGCATCTGCTAACACTTCGATCAACCATAAGTTAGCAGCGAGAATCGCGTACATGCGTACACAACAACACAAGGTAATACTGAGGCTCCTCCCTTGGGAGGAAGTCCGTACTACTTCTCCGCAATATGAGAAGAAATTACGAGATCTCAGCTCATCAACTACGTGTTCACCCAGAACAAGTGACCACGCATAACAACGATTATCATCGTGCCTGATCATTGCAAATGTCAGAACATTCGAAGACTCATGTAATGGAAATC
The DNA here is from genome assembly GCA_963556465.1 of Berberis vulgaris. NCBI lineage: Eukaryota > Viridiplantae > Streptophyta > Magnoliopsida > Ranunculales > Berberidaceae > Berberis > Berberis vulgaris. The sequence continues at coordinate 64,359,339 of OY747129.1, read as the reverse complement.
TCCTTCAGCCTTTGGAAAACCCAAAACATTTCCTTCAAGCAAGAACATTACAAGAGATATGCTTTGCAGAAGATAATGCCTACAACGATTGAGGAACACTATTATATAGACATGATGAACCCAAACGGGCGCTTCAGCATTAAATGTTAACATTGAATACCGTATGGAAAACGAGGAGACGACGATTCCCAAGAAAACTACGCAGACCACATTCATCCAATTAATGGCGCTGCACGCAACCCCGGAAGCAACCGATACTCAACCGTCTCACAGCCTGCGCCGTACACATGCCATCATGCGATCTATGCTGTACATGTATAGCAATCGTGAAGGAAATCCTAGCTCTTCCTCTGCGAGCCCATGGGCTCGGCCTACTATTCAAGCGGTATTCTACCATATTCCTTTCACGAGCACTAGAAATCCTGATCAACTCTGACACACGAATCATACCTTCAGATCACTAGCTAATTTAAGGTAATTTTGTCCACACAATGCGCCATGCTGGTGAACGTAGGTTCGCACGCTCTCTAGCAGCCGAAACCTCTCTCCAACTAGGTAAGCTTAGTCAATCGAGGCTGATGACGATGACTTTTGGTTCATCCCGACACCTAGTCCGTCTAGCACGGATTCCGATGGTTTAGGAAGTGGAAGTCTAATCAGAGCTATCACGCTTGGTGACGATGACTCGCCAGGGATCATCGCCCCCTTCGCGATCAATAATCGCCGAACCCGATCAGGTAAGCCTAGCTGGTGATGACTGGCAACGAAAGCTTCTGATCAAAACCCACACTTGTAGCCCCTACCGCGTGGGGGTAAATGGTTTGGAAGGCGGGAGCTTAGTTAGTCTCGAACTGATTTTGACGTCTTGCCGCGGAACCACTGCTTTTCAGCCTAGCTGCCGAATTACTAACCCCAGATCTTTAGCCCCCATCGCATGGGAGTAGATGGTTTGAAAGACGAGAGCCTAGTCTGTCCCAAACTGATTTCGACGACTCACCGCGAGATCACTGCTTTTCAGTCTAGCCACCAAATTACTGATATTCACATAATTATTACATAATATATCCCTTAATTTATACATATTAGTGTTTCAATTATTATATTTTATAGTAATTATTTCGTTTTCATGTCTTTGTAGGAATTTGAGCGTGAATGATGAAATCGTATTAAGGTGACAATTTAAGGAATGACAATTGGTCGATTCTAGCGGTGGTACAAAGCAGATGGTCCATAACCTAAACCCAAAACCTACCCATAACCCCAAACCCAATCCTACCCCTAAAGAATATTCTCTCATTTATACCTTGATGAACATTCCCTTTATCTCATCCTTATTCACTTTGATCTTTCTCTATAAATAGAAGAGAATAGGGTGAGAAAAAGGGGGAGGAAGAGAAGGGAAGAAAAAAATCATTAGAAGATCAAATCCTCTTCCTTCACAAAAGGGGAGAAGAGAAGGGAAAAGAAAATACAGAAAATTAAACCTCTTCTCACTGTGATTTTCATCACACAACCCCATCCACAGACACACATCCTCCACTGTCCTCACCTGTTTCTCTCCACCTCGCCACCACCGTCATCACGCCACCAGCACGAAACAGGGGCGTGACAACCCTGTTTCGTGTCAAACTTTCACTCCGACACCACTCTCTGTCCCTCTCCCTGTCCATCATCCATCAACCACCATCACCTCCAGACAGCACCGCCACCACCACGCCGCGAAACAGAGCCTCACCGCGGCTCTGTTCCGCCTCGCCACAGCGCCCTGTTCCTCCTATTCTCTCGGCCTCTCTTCGTCTCGAGCTCCTTCCTGCCTCCCTCTCTCGCGACCACCGTCACGACCAGACCGAGCACCACCGCGCGAGACAGAGCTCGCAAGCAGAAAAAGGGAGCCCCTGTTCCTCATCTTCCTTCTCTGTTTTTTTTGTTGTTATCTCACTGTTTCCTCAATCTCTCTATCTTTTTCAGGTTCTGGAGACGGTTTGAAGACAGAGGACACTCGCGAGGAGCGAGAACGAGGCCGCGAGAGCGTCGCTGCTCGCTGGAGAAAAAGGTGGAGCGAGGCGGTACTGTAGCGAGGGCGGGAGACCGAGTCAAATCTGTTATTTGGCTATTGGCACCTTGATTTCTGCTCTGTACCACCACAGAGCATTTGCAGCCATTTGTCTCGGGATTCGTGTTCTGACCACCTGCTGATCTGCTGAGTACCACCACATCGAGTTTGTGACAAACTAAATGGGTTGCATAATTCATTTTGATTTATGTTACTGAATTGTGTGCTTAATTGTTAATTACAATTTATTTCTGAATTTTTGATAAATTGCTTTCACCTTTCATTTTCGAGAAATTAATCTTGATATGTTTGGTAGTTAGAATTACCCTTTTTCAATATTCAAAGCATGTGCTAAAAATATTAAGCTTAAACTTTGATTAAGTGTGCCCTAAAAAGACACTTAATACTTGGTAAGAGCGTATTTGATTGAAATAATTTGTTAATGTTTGATAGAAACATGATATAAGTTGAATTGGATTTTAACAATCACATATTCGGTGTAAGCAAGGGATTCTCATCCCTAACGCTTCTCGTTTAAATTTTCAGTAATTTAGATTTAAATGTTTTTGCTAATTCATTGGTGAGTCCAATCCCACAAAATCCATCTCATCTATATTTTATTTTATTTTATTTTTCTTAGTTTTAATTTATTTTTAGTTTAGCTTTAAAAATGTTGTAACCCCATTTTCCTCCAAATTAGTTTAATTAAATTATTAAATTCAATTGCACTCACTTTCCTCGTGGGATCGACCCGTACGTGCCGTTGTCTACCAGTTAGGCACCGTGCACTTGCGGTTATTACAAGTGGGTTAAATTAGCCTATTAATTTAGGTTAGTTAAGATCGCATCAATTACCAACCCTGGACTTGTAGCCCCCAAAGCGAGGGTGTAGATAGTTTAGAAGGTGGGAGCCTAGTCAATCCCGAACTGGTTTCGATGGCTTGCCACATGAATACTGCTTTTCAGCGTTGCCAACGAAAACCCCCAAATTTGTAGCTTGATGCACATAAGTGTAGATGATTTAGAATGTGGGAGCCTAGTCAGTCCCGAACTGATTTCGACGGCTTGCCACTGCTTTTCAGCCTGGTCGTCGAACCCTTTTGTCTCGAACTTGTAGCTCCTATTGCGTGGGTATAGATGGTTCGAAAGGTGGCAAACTAGTCAGTCCTTGACTAATGTCGACGGTTTGCCATGGGACCACTGCTCTTCAGCATGGTCGCCAAATCTTTATTACCCTAACCTGTAGTCCACTCTGTTCGGACATAAATGGTTCGAAAGATGGGAGCCCCAAGCAGCTCGCCACGCAACCACTGCTCTCCTTCAAAACAGTGGTCGCAAAGATAAATCTTAGCTCAGTCAACCTCTTTGCACGCTCAAACGGACTGACATTCTATCATCAGCAAATGCCACTCACGCCAACACATAGATCGTCCAGCCAGTGCCCGAATAAATGCTACAGAGAATGTCAACTCGAGATAACGACGCCTGACTCGGTAAAAACACTCCAATACGTACGCTCGGCTATTGCAACTCGCCTATGGCATCAGACAAGCAAGATAAGCTTCCAGCAGCTTACCTTAAGGACAAGACACAACTCGGGTAACACAACCCTCGGCTAAACTATCCGCGACATGCCCACTATCGGACATGGCTATGCAACAGTGACTTTGAGTCATTCGTAACGTAAACGATCAAGCTCTCGACTGCAGACAAACCACTCGACGTCCTATCGATCCAACCATCCTATGCCAAAGTAAGACGACAATGCGAAACGAAAAACGCACAATAGGGACAACAAATACAAAACAAGCACAGAACGCAGTTAAGATAAAATTGTTTTCATTAACAGACGGAACAAAATGGGTACAAGTATACAAAGTTTACTCCTTATCAGGAGAAGGTACAAAAATATAAGAGCTAAGCTTAACGGAGGAAGGAGCAGATGTCGCGTCCTTACGCGCCACGACTTGAGCATCAGGGTCCGAACTGCCCTCTTCGTCCGACGACACAAAGGCAACAAACAAGTCTACATACGATATCTTTTTATATCGGCCAAGATCCCATTCCGGATGCTTCTCCTTCATCAGCGCTAGCAGCTCCAACCTGCCATGTACTACCCAGCAGAACTCGCACTTGCCTTGTTCCTATAGAAGTTATTCCTCTCGCGCCTTCGCGTCAGCAAGCTCACGCTCCAACAACTCCAACTTGCCAGTCAACGCATCAACCTGAGACTGCTCTGTAGCCAATCTGCTCTTTGCAACACTGAACTCGCGCGTCTTTAATCCAAGCTGGTCCTTGGTCTTCTTTGCCTCCCGCGCATTGAGCTCCACATCAGACTCTAATTGATGCTTCTGAACAGCCCAGTCAGCCTTCTTCAGGGCATTCTCTTCAGTAAGAGACCATAGTACAGAACGTGCCTCGGCTACTACTTCCTGCACGACCTCCAAGTCTTGGATGGTCCGATCCAACTCCTACTTGAATATGTCCCTTGCAGACACCACCTCTGCTAAATCACGCTCAAGGGCTTCCAGACCACCCTGAGCAACCACGGTTGACTGCTCCGACCTCTTCTTTTCAGCCTGCTTCCTCAGCCATTCAATTTCATAAAATGCGTCAGAATACATCCATTGCATGTGCTAGAAGACACGCTTCATGGTGTAGACCCTCTCATGAGCCGCCTTGACTTCCGTTCGAGCAACGACCACCTGGCTCAAGTGAGACATATCCAACATAAGGTACTTTAAACCCTTATCTATACGCCCTTCTAGTGTATCATCATCGGGTTTTGGAGCATAATCCATCAACCAACTATGACACCTACTTATATGATTCCTCGAAGCATACTCCACGTCAACCTCCGATACCAGATCTGAGTGCTCATCTTTATTAAGTCCGGTGTAAATAGGCTTATCCGCACATCCGGATGAAGCTCCCCCGGATCAGGAACTACACCAGCACCACCCTTCAAAGTCCCCACTGTTCCCAGGCTCTCCTCCGCAACTTTTCCCTTGTCACGAACAACCAACATTTTAGTATGAGACGACTTAACACGATCCGAAGGAAGGGGAGGAAGTGAGTTATCCAAATAACCCTCCAACACCTCGAGCTGTGGCCTAGAACGAGACAGTGAACAATGCGGGCTACAAGAAACTTGGCATGTGCCACAACGGCCACTATTAGACAGCACACCAATTGGACCATCAGGCGGATCTTCACGGAAACCTTCTACCGAAACAGTCCCGCGCTAATCGGTATCGGTCGCTATTGCAACCTCATCAACCGCTCACTCAAAGTTTTCGTCTGCGCAACACTAAGTTTCAACATGTCGTCGACCCCTGCAAATCGCAGGTAGTCTTTCTCCCAGCCAGATACATTGGCCTCTCCCCTGACGAGCTGATCAGACTCGCACTTTTCACTCACTGGAGCGGGTCGTGTTGAACACAACCTAGTTCTGATGCGAGACTTCTTCGAACTCACGAAGGAGGCAAGCGTCTCTGACAACTCTTCCGCGTTGGACAAAACATGAGTTTTGGCCCCAGCGGCCTTCCTCTTACTAGAGGGGGCCCCATTTTCAAGCTTAACTCGCGATGTTCGGTAAAGAGTGGGGGTCACGTGTCAGTTGTCTCGTAGCCCACTGCGAATGAACTTGGAAACACATATAACATCCTCTACGTTCCTCATTGACAAGCCACGGAATGTCTCCATATTTTTTTTTTGTCCTCTATGGTAAGAAGAGTGGTGGGAAATCGTCCTGCGAAGAAACGTGAGCAACTATTAGCATGCGATCAAGCGCAACGAAACCAGAAGAAAAAGTTGTACTTATAGAGTGGTCTGAACTCCCGCTCGAGTAGACGACCCCTGAACTGGAAATACTTTGAATCCGTGAGGGCTAAGAAGCAATACTTCTGCTAAAACTTGAAGTTATCTGGCAGATTCGCAAAATAAGTCGGCGACGCCATCTTACAGACGGCGTTACCCTTTAACCGAGGAGAAGTTAGCAACTAAATCACTCGTGGAGTCACACGAACACAACTTCCTTCGCCCTAATCGGGGTATCCATTTAGCCCCAACCGGACCAGAGGAATCCCAAGGAAGTCCAAGAACTCCCAAATCACATCCAGAACAGAAAAATGTACTCCAGTTTAAAGCATCCCAGGTGTAAGCAGATGGACTCCATCGGTAGCGACATAGGTGTCTAATCGCCCCTCAGAATAGACAATGGCAGGTCCTCAAGGACCCCAAACTTCGTACGAATCTCACTAAGGCTGGGTTCAGAAAGCAACATGTCTTCAAAAAACTCAAGGCCCCTGGCCAAAGTTGCGACATAAAAAAGGTTTTGTTGAGCCATGAAGAAGATGAACAATCTTTTTAGTCAGAAGATGAACAAAGCAATATCTTCAAAAACAAAGAAAATAAAATGGTCAGACTCTGCACAACGAATGAATTAAATAAGGATTAGGTTCCCGCCTTTTTTCCAATTAGCCGACACAGATTCTTTAAATGCAACGCGCAGCTCAAGCAACGATTCAGACTCAATCATCATGAGCGGCGTATCTTTTCAAGAGATGATTTAGTGAACTGATGTGACGACCCACTAACTCGGGGGGAGTAGCTGATGATACTTCAAAACGGTCATATCCCTGAACCATACACGTGTCATGATGATCTCGAGGAATTACAGACCCCTGCGTCAACCCAACACTGATCCGGCCCAAGCGGTTCTAAGCCCGCCCAATGCAGTCAGCCAAACGAACCTGAACTCTTACAGCTTGTTAAGCCCACACGTCTCACAACGATCACCAATATCCATAAGTCCTGCTAAGGCAAGTATCTCGATGATCAGTTTCGGACATGCAATAACATCAGCTTTCCACTTTCGACTAGGAAGCAAATACCAAAGTACACATCACACAAAAAAATTTCCTCTTACGGATTACCCTCAGATAGAGAACTATCTCCCACGTATCTAGGAGCACATGGTTAATAGGAAACTTCCCTTTTGCAACACGACTTTTAATTAGAGAAGGATATCCACGAAGATCTCCTTCCTAAACTACGCCATCGATGGCCTGGTCAAACCAGGACTCTTGCACTATAAATAAGACACGAGGTTGGTAAGTTAAGGTACACTACAAATTTCATGTTTACAACGTTACACATTCATCAGATCCTTATCTGACTGCATCGGAGTGCCATCGGCCACCACAACGGTGGTCCGTGATTCACTCGTGTTACTTGTGCAGGTCAGCAAGACTAGGTTAAAGTAGAGAGCGAAAAATGACTGCATCAAGATTTGTGACTTTTCTCGTTGATTCGTTTGTTGTTTTCTTGTACCGGAGATGACTAAAAAACACAAAATATGAAGAAAAAAAATTGTTGAATTTTAGGATTTTCAAGTTTGTCTCACAAACTTGACCTACAAAACTAAGTCATCCGTGCAGACATAAGCTGCATTTAGTCCTAGTGCATGGGACTACGAAAAGTGGTAATGCCCCCCAAGCTTTGTGTTAAGAATATCTAAAATTCTAAACACATAACTCACGCTCCCCTTGGGAGTAGTAAAGAAAGGGTCTTCAACCTAATATTTGGGCTGCCAATTTTTTTCTTCCAAACTATTGTTGTTTACATTTAAATATGATTCCTTTAAATATTCAATAATTACACTCAAGGCCCTATATAATTTATATGAAGCCTTCTAATTTATCTATAAAATATAAAAAGGCTCACACATCTATCTTTTTTTTATTTTCTCCTTTAAAATTCATTAATTATACTCTAGGCCATAACCTAATTTATTTAAATCCAAGGATTGTGATTTTGCGAAAATTCGTTTGTTTGAACTTCCAAAAAGAAAAAAATGCGAAAAGTAACATTACATTTTTTTTTGGAGATTTCATTTTTTTCGTCAAAAACACAGCATGGGAAGGTCTAATTTCCATTTTTTCCTTCGAAATTTTTGGATGCTGTGCTCGACTCGATCTCGCTGCTCCTATTGATTGCTTTGCATCTTCCTTTGCTTTGCTCGTCAATCTCTGCTCGGATTGAATGCTCTGCTCGTCAATCTTTCTGCTCCGATCACGTGCTCTGCTTGGACTTGGTGAGTTGAGAGAAAGAAAAAAGATGGATGGGGAAACTAAGAATGAGTTTGCTTGGAATCAAAGTACTCTCTTTCCCCTTTTTCTCTTTGGGGTGAATGGTGAGTGGTGAGGTGAGAGAAGAGAGAGCGGTGGTGATGTGTTTCTTCTCTCTCGATTCTATTCTACTGTTCTAGATTTGATGGGAAAATTACTTTTTCACTTGATTTGTCTTGGATTTGAGCCCTTCTAGGGAGCGAGGGATGGGTGTAACCACCCATCTGCCTCGATATGAACAATTTTGTGCATCTCGAGACAAAGTTGCGCATCTCGAGGCGGATGGGTGGTTACACCCATCCCTCGCCCCCTAGAATTTCTGCTTGGATTTTGGGAGGTTGCTAGTTTTCACGCACGGGCACACCGTCACACACTCTCACCTTGCCACCAAAATCAACACCTAAGCTTACAAGCTGCCCACCATCACCAAATTGTTATTTTACTGTTTCAGCTTAATTTAACACTCATCATCATTTGATTTTTACTTCAATTTAATACACAGTCATTATTTGTGACAAGTGACGCTACCATTTTTATTTCACTTATGCATATCAAACCTAAGTTTATTGCGATATATTAAATACATTTTTTAGGTTTAGGGAATTGTAGGCACCCTATTTATGTTATCACAGTTAATGCACCTTAGTTTTTTTTTTTTTTTTTTTTTTTTTTTCTGTGGTCGATTGGTTAAGGCGTTGTGGACTTGTTCCACAGATCCTTGCTTCGAGACCCACTGGAGGCATCTTTATTTCGGGGTGGTGTTCGACCCGTAGGTCGCATCTCGGGACTAGGTTACGGATCCTAGCTAAAAAACCGGCTTGCCTTTCAAAAAAAAAAAAAAAAAAAAAAAAAAAAAAAAAAAAAAATGCACCTTAGTTTACCGTGGCCTAGCAATGACCCTTCAAGCATATGGTCACGAAAATTTGAGTAAATTTTCATTTTTTTGAAATTACGAAAATAAAAAGGGCAAAGAAAATAATTACATATTTTCGAGGGCTTTTCAAAAAATTTTGAGGTTTTTTTTCGTAAAATACAAATATCAGCTACTAAAATTACATTTTTTCGAATTTGTTTTCATAAATTTCGGGTTTTTTTTTTTTCCATTTCTTCTAATTATTTATTGTTTCTTAAAACCACCTCTAATTTTCTAATCATCATTTTTTATATTTATACATTGTTTTTTTAATTATATATTGATTTTATATTTGTTTCATTTCTTAGTATTTATGTTTCATTTAATGTGTTTAATAGATTTATTTACTTGCATCTTATTTTTTCATATATTTTATATACTCTCGAATTCATTATATATAAAATATATATTTCATGTATCCTTGAAATTTTTACGTTTTTTCTTTACACAATGAAATATTTCTCGAAATCAAGAGACCGAAATTAACTCGAAAAATGAAATCACAATCATTGCTTACATCTAATTTTTTGATTTTACATTTTGCCCTTCGCATTTCTATTTTTACAATCAAAACCAGTTTGATTAATTAACATAAAAACCTGATTTCCAGTTTTCAATTTTGCCCTCTTCCAAACTAAACAATGTCTATCAAAACTTTATTTTTAGTTCTAAGCTTTCTCCCAGCACAAAATAAATCCCCGTTACCGATGAGACTATGTTTATACAACATTCCAAAAAAATAAATTGTTGCCTCAAATTGCCAACTTTATATGAGACACTTTCAACCAAAAACATAAATCATAAAGCTTTGAAACAAATATTTGTTTAAAGTAAAGGTGCAAAGATTCCTTAATAAGCATATCAAACCTTGAGAGATTGCGAAGGTTAGAACCAAGAGTACCTCTCGCACCTGAAGCGGGAATCATACCACTAGACCAAACACCCGTTATATTCTTCCGTTTTGAAGAGTCTAATATATGTAAAAAATTCACAAAAAAAAATCCCAACAATAACTTTGGCGACTGCAACAACTCTTTTGAAGTGGTCATAATCCCTAAAGATACATAGGGATGAGGTGAAAACCCTTGAATTTCAACAAAACGGGAAAATGACACAACTAAATAATACACATAGCACAAAAAGGCTTTGGAGAAACTACATTTCGGTTCAACCTGTTCTCCTCCTACTTAATCAAATTCCAGTCAGCCATATGATTTATCACAAACACTTTTCTTTGATAAAAGAGACTCGACATTTTCTTTTAACAGTCACTTGGAAACCTATCACGAACATATTTGTAATTAAATGAAACATTGATGTTAGAGAGTATATGTAACATAATTTAATTTCATCTTTCTCAGTCATACCTGTAATGACCTGGAGGATGAAAAATTTGTCCCTAATAACGAATGACAGACCATATCTCATTCTAATACTTTTTCCTCTTCTAGTTAGGGGACCCAAAGCCACAAGAAATCGGTGAGAACATTTTTTTCTTTTTCTTTTTCCATTGGAGGTTCAGACTAGAGAGTGCAATTTGAGAGAGGGCACCACACGGGCGAGTAGGGGAAGGTTGGCTTTCCTTGTCACTCCCTTTCTTGGAGAAACTGTGACAAAGATTCCCATGTGTAACAAGCAAGCAATTCAAATCGAATTTCAATCATTTAGATGGCCTTTGTGATCCGAAACACCTGTGTAAACGAGATGAATGTTATAGATGTCCACAACTACTATAGCCAGTGGCAGACCCAGGATTTTAGGGGGGGGGGGGGGGGGGGGGGGGCGAAATGACAAGCAAATTTGTTTTACCCAAGCTAGTAAAATAAATAAAATACAACTATAAAAATACATTGCATATACCAAATTGAATCCAGTGTAATCAAATTTTAAGCCAAAATTAGGTCACAATATCAATAAGCTTAGCAAGGGGCAAATGAGCGTAATAACTAGAATATATAATTAAAATCACAAAATAATTAGGATAAGTATTTAGTTGAAGTAGAAAAAAACTGAAATTTACGAACATAATAAGATCCTAATACAATTACATAGAAAAATGATTTATTTGAGGCTCAAATTTTGTATGAGTTAGCTAATGACATATTTTTTATTGAATTCTCTATTTATTATTGTAGATATTAATTTCAAATATTTTCTTTGTTGGAGATTAGGGCTGAACAAAATACCGATCTAAACCGAACCAATCGGTTCGGTTTAAATTCTGTTCGGATCGGTTTCGGTTTTAAAAAATTCAAAACCAAAGTGGTCGGTTCGGTTTCTATGTGATTTTAACAGACCAAACTGAACCGACCGAATATATATAATAAATAATATATATTTTATATATAAATAATACAATATGTTTAAAATAGTCGTTCGGTTCGATTTTTTTTCAATTTTGGTTTGATTTTAGTCGGTTCGGTTCGGTTACGGTTTGCATAAATTAGAATCGGTTCGGTTTCGGATCGGTTTAAAAAATTTTAAATCGACCTAAGTCGGTTCGGTTTTCAGCCCTATTGGAGATTTTACACTACTTTGAACCAGAAATTTGTTTCTTTATTATTTGCAATTACATATAAATTTGTGTTGAAAGCAAAAAAGTAGGGGTAGGTCACAACGACAAAATTGTAATTGTGAATAGCCATAAAGAAATTATACGCTTCGAGAGGATCAAAAATAAATTTTTATTAAACTAAACAATTTTTTTAATGTTTGCAATTACTAATAACATTGTATTGAAAATAAAAAAAATTAGGCGAATGACAATGATAAAAAATAATAATTATCAATAACCATAAAAATGCATAGTGAATAGCCATAAAGAAATTATACGCTCCGATAGGACTGAAAATAAATTTTTATTAAACTAAACAATTTTTTTAATATTTGCAATTACTAATAACATTGTATTGAAAATAAAAAGTTAGGCGAGTGACATTGATGAAAATTAATAATTATCAATAACCATAAAAATGGATAGTGAATAGCCAAAAATAAATCATGCGCTCGAAGAGTATCGAACTCAAGTTCTTTACCAAAAGTTAAACACTTTATACCACTACACCAATATATAGATGAAAAAATAGTTGAATGAATAATATTTATAATGTATTTATACATTATATAATTGATTTTTTTAAATACTAAATATAAAATAATTTTTTTTTAAGTTGAGGGGGAGGGGGGGGGGGGGGGGGGGGGCTCGCCCTTAGTAGGTCGGCCCCGGACTATAGCAGTAGTTTTGACTACTTACATGAGTGTAGTCATGATGCTGAAGATGGAACATCAGAACACACAGCCACCTGCAACTCAAATTGATAGCAATCAAGAAAACAAACAATCATATAAAATTCATAACAAACTCGTGAAGTAGCATAAGACATCTCAAATTGCATGAGATCATGGATCTGCTGATCACAGAATGGGCTAATCAGATTGCAGGTGTAGACAATGAAGGGATAGTGAATGAGAAATCATATTATTTGATATATAACATGAAAGGTGGTACTAGTTAGACCGCCCATGAGTCGCATAATAAAGCACAAGCCATTTTTATGATGTTTCCTTCTGCAATAGACTTACAAGGAGACCTGATTGTACTGGAAACTCAACTGTAAACAAGGATCACCATGCATCATTAGAGTGAATCAGACAATCATAATACGAAGCTTTGGGAAAACAACAAGACATTCAAGCAATTTGCTCACGCTAAAGTCAATTAACCAAAACTACTCTGAGGTTCCCATTCTTAATATTTATGTTGTTGTTTTTTTTTTTTTTTTTTTTTTGGTATCTTTGGTTTAGCTATTATTCTCTCATGGATAATTGAGAACTTTAGTAGGTGCTGATTTGGGGAGTACATGCATGTCTCATTGTTTAGAAAACTAAGACCTTGTTAATGCAGAAGCAATATTCAATTTATAAGACGAGATTTGAGGACAAAAAACTCAATGTTTTGCCTTAAAAAAAAAACGAGTGTTTATCCCTCATCCAGCATGTGGGAAGAAAAGTTCTTCAAAATTACAAACTAAAAAGAAAAGTAGACAGAAGGGGAGGGAGAGGGATATTAAGGAAGGCATTCCAAAATTAATAGTACCACTCACTCACTCGACAAGCTGAAATGAAAGAGTAATTCTAGCCAACCTTTTTTTGTGGCATTTTTTTGGCCTTGTTTTGGTGTTTTTACACTTTTTGTCCCTCATCTTTAAAACACAATCACAAACACTTACTATATAAAGGGTAAAAGTATAAAAAAACCCAAACAAGACCAAGAAAAGACCAACAAACAATGCTGGCTAGAATTTTTGGAGATGAAATACTCATTATGCAGTAATGGGTGGCAGTAAACTGTTACAAGAGTAATTCTTCCTGGCATGGGAAACCAGCGAGGTTGCTGCCTGGGGGTGGAGATTTTACACTTTTGCCCCCCCCTTTTAAACACCTTTTCCAAAAGGTTGTTAAAGAGGGGGGGGGGGGGGGGGAAAGTGTAAATTTGCCCCCCAGGCAGCAACCTCGTTGGTTTTTCCCAGGCCAGCTAGAATTTCGGCTGTTACAAAGTATTGGTCTCCTATAAATTCTTAAAGGCATTTGCTAAATAACACCACCATTAGAACACCACAATTGACCTACTTTCTAAGGACACCACCAATAATTTTTTTTTTTTTTTTTTTTGAATTTATTCCTCGTTAGTTTATATTCAATTGAGTTTAGTTTTTTTTTAAAATTTATTCCTCATTTTGTAACAAATCTATTAGGTTACCAACAAATATTGATTTAATGACTATAATATCCAACATTGAATGCACATGCAAGGTATGTGCAGCAAAATGCTTGAATTATTAATGGCAATTTCGAGGTAATTCTAAGTATGAAAATTGAAGAATTAAAAACACCAATTCTATCCATCTTTTCCACCATTTCCCTATCTTCCTTTTTAACATGGAAAAGGGGATTTTGGATATATCTCAGTGATGATAAAGCCAAACTACGGTAAGATTCATAACCAGTAATGTTCAAAGAAAAGGAGACGGTAACATGAATTATCCAATCAAAGTAATCACTCAAAACTCAATTTTGGAAAACATACAACTAGATAATTGAAATAGTTGGGTAACCAAAGCTTACCCATTGTAAGAATACAACAGAAAACAACACAACGCGAATTCAATTTAAAGGGCATCTGAAGCAATACAAACATTTGGCTTGTTCCCCTCCAAACAACAAACTAAAAAGAAGAGATCAAAACACCCAGCAGACATGCAAAATTGCCCAATGTTACCCAAATCCCAGTAGCATATGAAAAGGCTCAAATCAAATTGCTCAATCAAGGCATCACAAACTACAATAAAATTCTCTAAAAGGCAGAACCTTCCAGTTTAACATGCCAATACAATCCAATACAGTGAAGTCCACCACCCATAGAGAAGAGAAACGGAGAGATGGAGTTGCAGAAGAGAAGAAGCAGAAAAGGAACTAAAGAGGAAGAAAGATGAACAAGAAACAAGTGTGTAGTAGTAGAGTGTTCATGTTTGTCGTGATAAAATTTCTGAAATGGGTTTGATCAAGTGCATGTAATACCTCATAATATCTCTAAAAATAAAAGGTAGTGGTGGGTTTCAGGATAGTGGGGAGGAGGAGGGGGGATGGCGGTGTTTTGCAAATTAGAAAATAAGGAAAAGGTGGAGAAGACGGTCAGATTTGGAATTTTTAATTCTTCAATTTTCGGACCTAGGATTACTCGAGATTGATATTAATAATTTAAGTATTTTGCTGCATTTTATGGAGTTTGCATATGCATTGCATGTGCATTCAATGTAGGGTATTTTAGTCATTAAATTAATATTAACCAATTAACGTAGTTGACCTAACAGATTTGTTATAAAATGAGAGTTAGATATCTTCTCATTTCTCCCTCTCTTCTCCATCATGCACCACCACTACCACCACCTCTATTATCCTTTTTTTTTCATTAAGCATCACTACCCTGTCACCTCTCTCCCTATCTTTTCCTCTCATCCTCTTCTCATATATTTTCCTTCTCAGGAACAATAACAAGGATGAAGCAGTAGCAACCCCGCCCCTGTCGCCTGCCGCACAACCCCTTTTCCTCATCTGCTATTTTTTTTAAAAATTAAGTAATATAACGACATACAAAAATGTTGTGAAATTCCATTTACGACGCACGGTGAATATCAATAAGAAATGTAGAGATTTCAACAACGACGTGCATTGCATGACATATTATGATCCCAAATACCACAACGTGAAATAAATGTCATTATAATAAATACAAAACATCAATGATGTTGAATGTCTCATTTTTTTCTCAATCGTAGTGGATATTGCAAATGAGAGACTTAGGCTCGCACATATTGCTGCGATTGCTTAAAAATTTGGACAAAGTCAAGGTTTTCGTCCAAATGCTGCGAATTTATTTAATTCGCAGGAACCGCGGTATTTGGACAAAAACCCTAACTATGACCAATTTTCAATTTTTTTTTTGACATTGTTTAACATTTCTAAGCTTTATATTCACTCTTAACAAATTGATTTTATTGCAAAAACATCATTTCGATGATGTCAAGTAGAAAACTCGACTTCAGAGGTCCCAAAAATATGGATGCTTGAATACAATGTCCGAAAAGTGTTTTTGCCATAAAACAATTTGTTAAGAGTGTATTTAAACTAAAGAAATTCAAAAAGTTAAAAATAAAAAAATAAAAAATAGACAGTCTGGTTTTTTGCCCAATCGCAGCGAATCCTGCAACTTTGGTAACTCAGTTCGCAGGACTCGCTACGTGTGGGCAAAACACCTGAATCTGTCCATTTTTCAAAAAAAAAATTTGAAAAAACTTTAAAAAATATGAAAATTTGGACAGACTTAGATTTTTTTTACCAAACGCAACGGATCCTACGAATTTATAAATCCAATTTGCAGGATCATTGCGTATGGGCAGAACACCTGACTCTGTCCATTTTCAAGCAAGCACAACATTCTGTGCGAGCCTAAGTCTCCCATTCGCAGGATCCACTGAGACATATGACGCTGAGTGATTCAGTATTTCTTACAAGGACATTCATTGCACATCATTGAATGTTTTGTAATTTATTACAACAACATTCATTGCACATCATTGAATGTTTTGTATTTATTACAAGGACATTCATTGCTCGTTGTTAAATGTGATTTCACGACATTTTTTGCGCGTTGTTAATGATTACATAAAGTTTAAAAAAAATAATAACAGAACCGAGAAGGGATAAGGGGTGTTGTGGCTGGTGACGGGGTCGGGGCGGGGTAGTTGTTGTTGTTGTTATGTCCCTTCCATGTTGTTGTTCCCAAGAAAATAGGATAAGGAGATAAAGATAAGATGAAAAGGAAGAGGAGAAGAAAATGAAGAGAGGAGAAGAAGTGGGGAGGAGAGAAAGAAGGCGATGAGGGTGGGGCAGGGTGGTGCAGCCGGCGACGGGGTGGTGCAATGGTAGTGGTTGTTCCTAAGAGAGAAGAAAGGAGGGGAAGAGGAAAAAAAGGAGAGGAAGAGAAGATAAAGTGAAAAGGAAAATAAGAGAAATAGGAGATGAAGAAAAAACTATTTAATGGTGGTGTATAAAGGTGGGCATGGGACGAGATGGACCTCATCCCTATCTCATCCCGTTCGTTCTGGATCGGGATGGGATAGACCTCATCCCGACCTCGTCCTATCCCAAACGAGCTTGGGGCAGGACATAATCAACATGCAATAAATTTTTTTTGCTCAATTGCATTCTATCCAATGATGGAATGATCATGCAGATCTTCATTGAATACCCACCCACAACATCTGGGTATATATGTGTAAGCCCCAAAAGATGAGGACATCAACTTGACTGTCTCCATTTTGTACTTTTCACATTGAATAGTTATAGTTGATTAGCATATTTCACTGCTATTTGTTGTGTAGAAAAAAACAATGTGTTTAGCTCAATAATCCATACAAAATAAGAATACAATCAATCGATTTTTAGCTCATCTCTTCCACTGCAAACGCACACATAGTTTCTATAAATAATTCACAAAAACTTTATTACAAAAGATTTCGAATTGAATTAAAATAATACGAGAGAGATTGAGATATAAACAAGAACATGAACTCATTTAATCAATTAAGCTAGGAAAAAATTAGATTGTCTGAATGTTCACATAGAGTGATGCATACTGGACACACATGAGCATGAATTTCGTGAAATAGTGGTGGGACGGGACGAGATTGGCGGGATTGAAAATCTCCACCTCGCTCTAGATCGGGATGGGATGGGATTGATCAATTTCAATAAGACCCGAGAAAAATTGGGACGGGACGCGATCAGGATCACGGGATGGGATGCCCACCCCTAGTGGTGTCCTTCAGCAAATTCAAAAAAATTAGGGTTGTGGTGTCTTTCAGCAGAACTGGTGGTGTCATTTAGCAAATGCCATTCTTAAATCAGTTGTTTCTTAGCTACCAAGTTTTCCATATATAAACTAAGAGTGTGTTTGGTTGCATGGAATCCATGAGGGGACCACATAATCTAAGCTAATTTGATGTTCACTCATCAATCCACCATTAGATTTTGTGATCAATTATGAGAATGAAAGTCTTATGAACATGAGAATCACATTCCGTGGTGCCCCCAAAGCATGTGATTCTAATTTTCATGGGACTACCCCACCATTGACCACAAAATCTAATGGTGGATTGTTGAGTAAATTTCAAATTAGTTTAGATTAGGTAGTCCCCTCATGGATTCCCATGACATAGGATTACATCAACCAAACACACCCTAATTTAAAAAGCCTCCATAACTTATCTTAAAACTAGAGTTTTAACATTCCAATCTTTTTATTTAGAAAGGGAACTAATTTCCATATAAAACCCCTGCACATGTCAAACATTGTTAAGAATGGAGAGCTTTCATAAAATTTTCTACATTAAATTGAATTACAATTAAGAAGGCTATTTCCTTTTAAGGAACAATATCCTAAAACTAGAAATATACTCAAATTCAATTCTAATTTACTCTTAAAGCATCATATACAAGAAAAACCATCATTTCTATATTGGGAATTCAAAAGGTGAATTTGTATGTTTGTGTGTCCTTAGAAATCTCAAAAATGCCCTTGCCTATAGAGAATTCCCTGCATATCTTCGTCCTCTTTCTCCCTTTATGTAATCTCTCATCATCTTTTCCCTCTTCATTCTCCTCCTCTTGTTTACAGCTGTCAGCTCCCTTCTTCCCCCACGTTCCTCTCTCTATTTCGCAACACCCCCCCTGCTTTCTTCTCACAATTTCATCATCATCGACCTCTCTCGCATCTCTCCCATAGTCGATTGCATCCCTTTCAATCACCAATTGCCACCGGCAGATCTCAGCCATCCCACGCTGATCGACTCCCTCCAACATCCTCCTCCTGGCCTCGACTATATTTACGTGTAGGTACTGCGCTTCCACCCCTAGTTAGACATAAAAAGAAACTCAAAAAGTCGACTTTCAAACAGTTCTTAAGAATTTAAAAGATGTTATTCAAACTTTCCCAAGAAACTTGCACTACACATTTTCATTAGTAGTCTCTACTGTAAAAAAAAGAACTCATCTTCAACCTCTTATCATAGGCATCTGGGTTTAGAGCCTACAAATCTTGCAAACAAGGTAGTAATAACCATTATGATCATCCTTACAGTTACGATTCACAAATAAAATTGTCGGTGCCATCTTCAGTAAAATTAGAATACCTCATAGATTTTTTTGACTTTTGATCTGCAAAATTAATTGCACTTCGTGCCATTTACGTCTCCAGTGGCGTTCTCAAAGCACAAACTCAATCATCAAGTTTGTCTTGCTTTCACCAGGATTGAGTTTTGTTGGGTGATATTTGGGCAGGGTATCGCATGACTAGATCTGCTGCATGTGACTAATTTATCCAGACATAACTTTGACCCTTTTACTTTGATTATGGTATTTGAGATTACAGTCATTGGGCCTTATGAGATTGAGTCTTGAGCATATCATTTGAGATGCTCTAAACAAGCACATGGTTGATTTGATTTGTAATTTTGAAATCCAAATTTCAAATTTATTCTAAGGGATTTTCACAATTTAAACTTCTTCAAAACACTCCACATTTCCATTCTTGCCCACAAACACCACTGCCAACCAACACCCACCTCCTTTCTTTCTCATCTCTCGAACCTCCCCACCACCCACCCATTATATCATCCATTCCACCATAACCCCACGAAATTGCTTTAGAATCCTCCAAGTCACCCATTTGATCGAAACTCACATTTTCAACAACCTAGTCAGTAATGTGTTTAGCTTAGAACAATCACGACTAAATAAAAAGGTTTGGTACTGACAAGTTGGATTTGGCATGGCATCTGCGGTTGACATCCTTGTGATTTAAAAGGGTTCATTTGCGTTTGAGTCTGATAGTTTGTTCCAATTTTGAGTTTGAGTCCCAAGTCTGTCCAGCTTTGAGTCTGGGTTTCAAGTTTGTCAAGCTTTAAGTTTAGGTCTCAATATCACGTTGACTATTAACTTTTTGTCCAATAATTAAATGAATTTTTATATTTTTTTTAATAATTACTTTGGTATAAATAAACTTAGACTTTAGGTCCCAAATTTTTTTATAGATAAACTTAGACTTCACATTAGACTTTTGGAGTTTAGGTCCTTGTAATGGAGAGTTAAAAATCAACGTGGTCTTGGAATCTAGACTCAAAGCTGGATAAACTTGGGACCCAAAACTCAAAACTCAAAACTCAAAACTGATACAAACTATAGGACTCAAACACAAATTAACTTGATTTAAAAATATAAATTATGCCAAATATCCACAATCCAAACACAAAAATTCACTTTAATAGGTATCTCCAAATCACCAAATCTAAAGATTAATAAGAAAGCGTTATGAGGTTCTGAATCCAACAAATAGGGTTTGGTGGAGAGATAAAAAAATCCTTCGTCACATGGCTTGACTTTGATTAATGTTCCTTGGTCATCAAAACAAATTACTTAATAAGAGATATATTTCATAAAACCACTAAAGGTCATTGATATGTTAATCATCAACTAGTAATATTCATGTTGAGTTAAAACCACTCTAGAATTGGGATGATTACAAGAGGGACATCTGTAAGAACTTAGAAGTATCATCTACATGTTGGTTTCAATGGCAGCAAAAATCCTGCTTTGGGCAATCTCAAGGGTTGTCAAGTCACAATGACGCCATTATGCAAGGATCCATGATTGATCTTGATTAGTATATGCAAAGATTATATGATCTTCTATTTATAAAAAGATATTATGGTCTTCTATATATAGGAGATATTGTAGGATCTTTTGTACGTAGGAAGATGATGATATTATTTCCTTTTTAGCTTATGTGATTGGCTATATAATCCCATGTATTGATGTACAATGAATAACAATAAAGAAAAACTTTCTTCTCCTATTCTAACATGGTATCAAACCGGTCCATCAATGGCTGCCTTTTGACTTGACATGTTTCCACAACAACATTCCCATTCACATCAGTCCAGAAACCAAAACGCATTTATCGTTCATTGAGTCATCATGGTGAACGAGAATACCACCAACAGTTCCATCTCAGACTAATCCTATGGTGTTGATGAAGTTAATTCAACCACCCAGATTATCACTATCCAAGGAGACAACCCTAGCTTTCATCTGAAATCAAACTAGACGAACATAACTACTTCCTATGGCACCAGTCATGGAGATGAAGATTGTCGGATGTGAGAAACTTGGTCATTTAACTGGGGATATCATCCAACCTGCAGTCACAAACTCAACATACAACAAATGGCGTGCATTAGATTGCCAAGTCAAGGGATGGTTATTCAATGCAATGCAACCCGATCAAATGAAACAGTTTATTCATTACAACAAAACAAGTCTGAGATGCAATAAAGAAAACATACTCTGATGGTGCAGATGAAGCAAAAATTTATGATCTACACATAAGATCATTCACAACGACACAAAATGGAACATTTGTCGCTAATTACTACAGTTAGCTCACTGTGGTCTTCTAAGAGCTTGATCAATTAAGCCCAAACAACATGCAACATCCAGCAGACATAACTAGACGCAAGGAGATTGATCGTCTCCAAGTTTAAATCTTTCTTGCCGGATTGGACAATAACTTTGATTAGATATGAGGAGAGATCTTGAGGATGGAACCTAAACCTGACCTTGAGGCCGCATATGCACATGTTAAATGAGAAAGCAATTGACATGTAACCATGTCTGAATCGAGTGTCACGCTCGAAGCCATTGTTTTGGTTGCTACGCGGTCTAAGCAATCAAGGTCATCCATTCAAATCTTTGACGCCACTGCACCGACTCATTACCGGCCTCCAATGAAGTGTACCAAATGTGGTTTAGAGAACCACACAATTAAGGTTTGTTATGATGTTATTTGTTACTTAGAAGGATGGGTTCACAAAGGGCGAAAAAGGGACTCGAGCAGAGCTTCATTTGCATCCGTTGCATCATCCCTAAAGCTTACATCATAACCTCCATCAAGTACATCTAACTCCATGGCCTTGGCTACCTCAGGTGTTCCATCTCTCACTCCTTCACTTGTTATAGATAATCGATTGTTGATACCGGTGACACTGATCACATGATATCTAGTATCACCGGGTTACACTCTAAGCCTTCAAACCCATGTTACCAATGCCAATGGAACCCCTCCCCAGCTATGACTTATTATTTGTTTATCAAATCATTGATTCCCTTCATTGTACTGTGTGTTTTTTGCCACTATATGGTTTGTTTCAAGATCTTCTCACTAGGGCAGTGGTACTAAGAGAGTAAAGTTATATTATCTAGACTTATCAAAAGACTACAGTAAGAGATTGAGTCAATCAAATCATGTAAAAGGGGATAAGTTCGATAGGATGATAATGATTTGGCTTTGACATAAATGATTAAGACATGCTTCCTTTGGTTATTTGAAACATTTATTTCTAGACTTATTTTTCTAGTTTACTAAAGCAGTTTTTCATTGTGAAACTTGCATTTTAGCAAAGAGCCATCGTGTCTCTTATCCATTTAAGCAAAGCTATATGCCGTTTATGATTGTCCATTATGATGTTTGGGGACTATCAAGAATTTCTACTAATTGTGTTTTTAAGTGGTTTGTGACATTTATAGATGATTGGACCAAGATGACCTAGGTTTTCCCCATGAAAACAAAAAAGGGAAGTATTCACCAAATTCAAACTATTTTACCAATATGTTGTTACTCAGTTTGACAAGAAAAATACAACATTTCGACTCTGACAATGGAGGAGACTATGTCGACAATGATCTCAATCATTTCTTGAGCCAATATGGTATTGTCCACCAAACCACATGTACCTACACCACAACATAATGGTGGTAGCAGAACAGAAGAATCATCATCTCATGGACGTGGTTCGTGCTTTTTTATTTGAGGTTCATATGCCTCATTCTTTTTGGGGGGAGGCTCTTTGTTCTGCTGCATATCTCATCAATAGAGCACCATCCAACACTTTTCAGTATCAAACTCCACACTACACCAAATTGGCATATTTGTAACAACTTAAAAAACATCACACTTTTGAGCTATTACAATACACCAAACAATTTCAAGCCAAAACTAAATTTAGTCAACAAAATGAAAAATAGCTACACAAAAAAAAATGATATAATAAATTAGATCACCATGAATAGCATCACTTATAAGCCCATACTATTTGTGGTGATACAATTATTGAATCACTTTGTTTGTGAAAATGTGTAAAATTGCTTTGTGAATTGTTATAGCTCAAAAGTGCTTTGTTTCGCTACAATGAATTTCTTTACTTTAATGGGAAAGAGAGAGAAAGAGGAATCTGAGGATGTGAAATCATGTGGTTCCCCCATTAGAGCTGAAAGAACTGAACATTGTAGAAAAGAACAAAGTAGTGAGAGTACGCTGACTACCACTATCATCCTCCTCAAACTCATTGTCTTTGTCAATGACGACCATCACCACCATTTTCTTTTTAGCAAATCCACCTTCACCATCCTGAGCTATCAGCACAAAAGGTAACAATCTGAACTCCTTCTCTTATTCTTCTTCTTCTCTGCACAGACACCACACCCATCGGCCCGCCTATTCTTTTCCATGTGAAAAATACCTCCTAATTTGTAAAATTTCCAATTGTATGCAATTGAACCAACACCCTACCCCATCTATTGCAATCCCAGCCAAAGATGACAACAAACTTCAAACTCATCCCATTTTCTTTATCCACTCCAACTCGTCGCACCACTACCACCACCATCGATAATGTGATAGAAATAAAGATGGGGATTTGAGGGTGGGGGCTATTAAAGGAGTAGAATGAACCTTAATTTTCTCCCCAATCTTCTTGAACTGAGATGAAATGGCAATATAAGATAACGAGAGGGCAAACACCATTTCCCTTGTTGTTGCCTTCTTTCTTCTTCACTGCTATCAAGTACAACAGTGAAGAAGAACTGGGGATTTGATTCTTGTTGGTGAGAAATTGAAATATTGTCATTGTATTTTTGGCAGAGAAGCAAATGAGAAAGAAATTAGGTGATGGTGGTGGGTTGTTATGTAAACATTAAATCGAGAGATTTGGCTTTCACATACAGGTGGGTGATGATGGGTTGGGGACGGCTAGCTATTGCGGAGGGATGGTAAATGCATAAATAATGGCTTGATACCTTTCCCTAGCTCCATACTCTTCCTCAGTTCCATACCCTTACAAAAATAATGTAGCCCATCTCCATACCCTTCCCCAGCTCCACCTCCATATCTACTACCTATTCCTCCCCTAAAAACCCCCTCCAGCACCACCTCCAAATGCTCCACCGCCACTAATGAATCCTCCCCCACTTCCTAGTCCACCCCCAGCATCCTCTTGACATCCACCCTTGCTCAAGATTTTTCTTGCACTAGTGTTACGTATGAGAACACTAAGAACAAGAAAGATAATCAACTTAATAGCCATATTTAGAAACTAAATTTTACCATTTGGCACCCACGATATTCTAGCAGTTACTGCTTGGTACCCAACACGTGAGGGTATTTAAGAAATTTCAAAGTGGGTGTTAGACGAAATTTCAAGAACAAATAACACCCATCTAGGATTTCACTTAAACTAGTGGGGCTAAAAGGTAAATAACCCCAGTATCATCCATCAATGAAAATACCAATTTGGTTGAGTATTAGTTCAGTAAAACAAAATAAAATAAAATAAACCTTGATGAATATGTTTCTTCATTTAAAAACACTTAGAAAGTTTTAGACTGCACATCTTTATGAATAATCAACTATGGTTTCTAGGAGTTTATTTGTGTTTTACAATGTTACCAATGGGTTGCGTACTTCTGGTATTCTTAAGTTGCAATTTATTTTAAAATTTTGGGTTATTTTCTCTTTGATACCCAAAAGCTTATGCATATTTCCATTTGGGTGCCAAAGTCTCCACTAATTACTCTTTGGATGTATTTTGGATGTGGATTAGACAGTCAATGTAACTGACTGATCAAGGCATATTTTAGGACTAAAATGCCCTTTGACAATGATATAAAAAATCCCAAAAAAAAGAGAAAAACAAATAAATCCAAGGGTTAATTTTTGTAAGGGTTATTTACCTTTTGACTCCATTAATTCTTATGTATTCCAGTTTGGAGGTCGTTGGTTCACAAAAATTAGTTAGACACCCAAATTGGGCCTTGACTATTAAGTCAAGGATCTTGACTAATGAATACATTCGCAAATTTTATAAAGACAAAATTGTCTGTGGGTGCCAAATGACAATTTTAAGAAAACAACTAGTGCCAAAAAGTACATTTTGTGGAAAGGTTATTAGTTAGATGTGTGACCAAGAAGGTCGCACTTCTTCTACTTACCCATGGGAGAAACGTAAGTGGCACAAATCATTGCCCTAAACTGACATTGGCCATCTCCGATGAATGACTAACATTGGGGAATAAGTTTATTCTATGACTGGTGATGGTGTCAGTTTCTGTTCTCCTTGACTTGCATAAGGAACACACGTGAGCCAAACATCACTGTTGTGGCGGCTGATGACACTCTGATGCTTAAGTCAAACAAGGCTTGAGAAATGTGTAATGCTGTAAATTGGGTTTTGTAGCATACATTTGTTCCTCAACCTTGTGCCCTAGTTATCACGCGAGAGTCCTTATTCGGCTATGCCTTTAGTGGCGTAGTCTAGGGAAAGATATATGTTTAGAAATCCATACCTTGTTGAGAGTCATTCATGTAGGAGAGTTTCGATACCCGACTTGTATTCTGATATCTGTTGGGGATTCTTCCCTTGTAGAGTGTTGTCCATGCAGAAGAGTTTTCATGCACGACTTATACTCTGGTATTTGTTTCCTAGTAGGAATCAATGTGTTGTTGGCTAGCCTGTCATAGGTCAAATCCCTAGATACTTTCCTTATTAGGTCTTACGAGTACTGGGCTTGACCATATGACTTATGGGCTTAATAGGGCATCGCTGATTGGGTCCAACCTCTTGGATCCTACCTATGTGGGTTTTGTGTTATCTAGGCTTTGCCAGATTGGGCGCTCATCTAGGCCCGCTTTACTCTATTGACAAGATCATAATGACACATGTACGGTGTAGACTAATGGATGGTTTGGTGTATCATCAACTGGTCATTCCAAGCAAAACATTGAATATAACCAACCACAAAACAGCAACAACTTATATATATATAAGCGTCTAACAAAAACGAAATTTAAGTGTGTGGAGCATAAATTCTAACATTACAACCATCAAAGCTAAACAAAAATTAAACCAAATGTATCAATGCACAAAGTGATACTAAAAGAACAACTCCAAATGTAGCTAACCAAAATACCCAAAATATGTTTCAAATAATTCTAACTATGATATATCGATTCTAGAAAGAAAAAAAAAATTGACAGGAAAAATCAATGTTTTTCTTTCGAATAGAAAAACATACTCAACTATTATTGTTGCGAATTCCACAAACTATAAATTATTAAAAATTTTGAAATACATGACCAACTCTCCCATGTTTCCCTTGCGCCATGTCTCTCTCAATGCTTAGATTTTGTTCCCATATTTCCATGTGTTTGACATAGTTTATCAAGAAGGAAGAAATTTGAGATTAGACCAATTTATTTTTAATAAACTGTAACTGTTGATTGTTCAATTTTTATGGAAGATTAAAGCTGTGAATGAATCTAAAAAAAAAAAAATAGGGGTATAGTTGGTCGAACGAATGAATTATCAAATTGCAGATACATCTTTTTCATATTATTCATATGTAGTTCTTTATAATTTATTTATTTGTTTTATAAAATAAAAAATAGTTGTTATCTCATTTGCATATATTTACTATCGGACATTTGCTTTTTCCAATTATATTTATAGTAAAATTTGATGTTAATTTTATAAAAATGTCTCTTCCAAATATTATTATTGTTCTTTTGAAGTTTTGTGAATGAGAGTGGGAGGTCATCAAATCTC
The DNA here is from genome assembly GCA_963556465.1 of Berberis vulgaris. Taxonomy (NCBI): domain Eukaryota; kingdom Viridiplantae; phylum Streptophyta; class Magnoliopsida; order Ranunculales; family Berberidaceae; genus Berberis; species Berberis vulgaris. The sequence goes on along the minus strand of OY747129.1, from coordinate 64,332,690 downwards.
ATTTCTAACCAAGTTCAAAATTTTGGACCTCGATGACACGTGAAAAAAAGGATGTGGCTCTCATCGGACGTGGCAAGGATGAGCTCATCTCAACCATCCACGTGTCCTAGCGAGTTATATAATCATTACGTGACTACGTAAGTTATTTGAGAACCTAAATACCTAAAAAAGTATTTTGATACAAGGACATTTGGAATGAGTCCCCACATGATCTACATCAGATTAAAATTCAGGCCAAAATTTCATTGAGCATGCATTTCAAGACTTTGTGATTGACTTGTCTCTGCAACCAATACTTTGATGAAGTTATTTTAGTTAACAATTTAAAATTTCCTTTTCATATAATTTTTTTTATCGACTAAGATTAAATTGTTAAGAGTTCCAAATTTAATTGACAACTTATTATATACTATAATTGTTGGATATCAAAGAATCACAGGGATGTAAGGTAGGAAGAAATAAAAATAAGTAATTTGAACTTGACCAAAGAATGTATCGTTAAACATAAATGGAAGTTATTAATTGATTTAGAGAAACTTCTAAATTGGTATAAATAACAAAATCAAGGAAAGAAAAGAAAAGAAAATTATTGAAAATTTTGAAATGGATGACCAACTCTCCCATGTTTCCCTTGTGCCATGTCTCTCGCAATGCTTAACTGTCTGTGTCTAATAAATACATGCAATATATATATATATATATATATATATATATATATATATATATTTATCCATTTACTAATGTTTAATTACGGCGATAGCATGCCACCTAAGCAGTTAGATCATGCATTCAATGTAGTTTTGTAGAAATCAATACAAAATTTACCTTTTCGACATTCGCTAATTTTAAACAATTACCATTTGACGTCCATGGGCAATTTTTCCTTTATAAAATTCGTGGATGTGTCTCGTTAGTCAACATCCTTGACTTAATAGTTAAGGCCTAATTTGGATGTCTAAAGGATTTTCGTGAATTAATTGCACAAAACTGTAATACACTAGAATTAATGAGGGTCAATGGATAAATAACTCATTCTTTTACTGCACATCTCAATGATATCTCAATGATGAGGTTGAAAATTTCTTTTTCTCTCTGTAACCGCGCCGACAACATTGTCAAGGCATCACGTACGTCACCATTGAAATCTTAGCAAATTGGTTCACTCTGTTGTATAAAAATTCAAAGGAGAATTGTTCTCCTACAAATGATACCCAAAGAGTAATTAATAGAAACTTTGGTACCCAAACGAAAATGTGCATAAACTTTATGGTGGCAAAGAGCAAATACCATTTATTTTTATGATTATAAACATCTTGAAATAATAAATTTATTTCCTAATTAAAATTTAACACAAAATCTTGTCGTGATATATTATTGAACTTTTTTTAAACCTTTTTATGGGGAGGGGGGAGGGGACGGGTTCTTTTGAATGATAAAACTGATTTGTGAATTACTTTTGTGGTGAGATTTAACTTTAGTCCATGAAAATCTCAAATTGCTTCCTCCTTGGTAAATTATTAGTTCAATGAAATAAAAGGGAAGGGCGCAAATATCTGTATTGATTTTAGAATGTATCTATTATAGTTTAAATTGTTTGCCTTTACAAAACAAAAACAACAAATTTCGTATTGACATTTCCACATGTTTAAGATCAGTCCTATTTATTTTTATTTTTAATAAACTGTAATTGTTGTTTGTTGAATTTTTATGGAAGATTAAAGCTGTGGATGAATCTAAAACTAAAAATAGGGGTATAGTTGGTCAACGGATGAATTATCAAAATGAAAATACAACCTTTTCATATTCTTCATATGTAGTTCTTTATATTTATTTATTTGTTTTTATTAAATAAAAATAGTTGTTATCTCATTTGCATATATTACTATCAGATATTTGCTTTTTCCGATTATATTTATAGTTAAAATTTGATGTTAATTTTATGAAAATGTCTCTTCCAAATACTATTAATGTGCTTTTGAAGTTTTGTGAATGAGAATGGAATGTCACCAAATCTTATTTCTAACAAAGTTTAAAATTTTGGACCTCTATGACACGTGAAAAAAAGGATGTGGCTCTCATCGGACGTGGCGGGTATCAGCTCAACTCAACCATACACGTGACCTAGCGAGTTATATAATAATTACGCTACCACATAAGTTATTCGAGAACCTAAATACCTAAAATTTTATTTTGATACAGAGACATTTGGAATGAGCCCCCACACGATCTACATCAGATTAAAACTCAAACAAAAATTTCATTGAGCGTGCATTTCAGAACTTTGTGGTGGACTTGTCTCAACAATCGATACTTTGACGAAGTTATTTGAGTTAACAGTGAAATTTTCCATGTCATATAATTTTTTTATCGACTAAGATTAATTTGTTAAGAGTTCAAATTTTAATTGACAACTTATTATATCCTTTAATTGTTGGATATGAAAGAATCATAGGGATGTAAGGTAGGGAGAAAAAAAAATAAGTAATTTGAACTTGACCCAATAATTTATCGTTAAACATAAATGGAAGTTACTAATTGATTTAGAGAAACTTCTAAATTGATATAAATAACAAAATCAAGAAAAGAAAAGAAAGTTATTGAAAATTTTGAAATGCATGACCAACTCTCCCATGTTTCCCTTGTGCCACGTCTCTCGCAATGCTTAACTGTATGTGTCTAATAAATACATGGACTATATATATTTTAGCATTTTACTAATGTTCAATTACGCCGATAGCATGCCACCCAAGCTGTTAGATCATGCATTCAATGTAGTTTTGTAGAAATCAATACAAAATTTATCTTTTCGACCCTTACTATTTTCTAAACATTTACCATTTGATACCCATAGGCAATTTTGCCTATTAGAGTTTGACAACCGTTTTCAAAACTATTTGAGTCTAACCATCATTTTATGACGAAACCATTCAGTCCATGTCATTGACTGGTCAAAAATATTTTTGAACCATTTTGCTCTAGTATGCAACTTTTAAATGATGAAATGGGATGTTGAATAAAAGAATAATCAAGATGATGCATATCTCAACCCTCCTCTCCCTTCAACACCCTGAAATGGTTGGAAGACATGGAAAGGGAAGATCAATTTTTCTGGTGGTTCAAATGAAATAAGCTTCTAATAAATATTCTTTATCTAGTTGCCAAGTGAATCTTTCAAGTTCATTAATCTAAAATGAGATCCAGGACACAAATTTGAGATCTTGATGGGGTTTTTATTAACCTAAATTAATAAGCTAATAAACCCTACTTGTAATACCGCAAGTGCACGGCTGTCTAACTGGTAGACAGTGGCAAATATGAGTCGATCCCACGAGGATTGACGAGACAGTCGAATTTTAGGACTTATTTGAACTAATTTAAGCTGGGGGTTGCAGCAGATGAAAATCACTAAATTAAGATAACTAAATTGACAACTAAAATTAACTGATTAGATGATAAGAGAATGGACCGAGACATCGAATCCACCACAGGTTCTTCGAGATTCATGTACTCTAAATTATTGTTTTCAAGAATCAACACGACTAATCTAAAGATTAATCTACAATTGCAATTGATTTCAGCAAAGTCATAAACCCCTAGCATTGCATGTCTTCTTATGGCACATACAATCACATGTTTATTTTAACTAATTTTAAATCCCTAGCAATGCATGTCTTCTTACGACACACACAATCACAGATTCAGATTAATTGATTAAAGCAGGCTTTGAATATCAATAATGGGTATTTCTAACTACCGATTAGTCTAGATAATTATTCCGAATATAATCGGTGAAAGCAAATTATTGAAATTCAGAAATCAACTATATTTAACATTCAAGCATATGGAAAACAATAATTTAGATGCGACAAACTCTAGGAAACCCTATGGTTTCATCTTCGCCTCGGCGTGGGGTCTAGAAGATCATGGTGGTGGTGGTTACAGCATCAGTGGAATCCATTTCAGCATGAACACGCATCCCGAGAAACTGTTACAACTCTCTGTGGTGGCTCAGAGTAATGGACTGGGATGCGAATAGCCAACTATTTTGAAAAACAGTCGGTTCCCGCCTCTTTTCCTCTGGTCTTTGTTTCCAACGAGCCGCGACCTCCCTCTTCCTGGTTTTTCGCTCCTTGCGAGCGACTTCTTCCTCTGACCGACTCCGGTGAACCTGCAAGTGAAAGGGAGACAACGAGAGAGAGAGAGAGAGAGACGAGAAGGAGAACCGAAAGAGGGAGAGAAAGAGGAGCAGTGCTCCCTGTTTCTGCTGGACTGTTGCGTCTGTTTGGCTCTGTTGGGCGTGATGGAACTGGGGCAGAGTGACAGTGAGATGGCGGTGATGGCGAGGCTTGGCAGTGTGGATGGTCTGTCTGGCTTTGTCGCGAGGTGGAACAGGGTGGTGGCAGTGGTGGTTGTGTTGCGCTACTTGTGACGGTGGTCGTGAGAAAGGGAAACAGTGAGAAAGAGAGGGAAACATGAAGGCAGACGAGGTGGCGGAGAGAGGAACAGGAGGTCGTGAAGCAGGGACGTGCTCCCTGTTTCTGTGTTGTTTGGTTGCTTACGGTGAGAACAGGGAGGTGAGGATGGTGAGAATAGGGAGGTGAGGACAGTGGCTCTGATGGTGTGTGGTCTGCGGTTGTGCGAAACAGGGTGAGGATGAGGTGGTGACTGATGGTGAAGGAAGAGGAAGAGGTGGTGATGGCGGGATGATCGCGTTGCCGATTCTCCTATCGAGCGAGGATTGCCGGCAGGGTGGATGTGGCATGGTGGCTGGAAAAGAGAAGAAGAGAAAAACAACATGGAAGAAGAGAGAGCCTTAAGAGAATGGAAGAAAGAAACCTAAATAGGGTTCTCATATTTCCTTGTTAGGTTGGGCTTGAGTTTCTAGGTTAGCTTTTTGGGCTTGGGCTTTGGTTAAATTAGGTGGACCTAGGTTTGTTTGGGATAGGTTTAGATATGTGACCCGCTACTTTGTACCACCACTAGAATCAACCAATTAATCATTCCTCAAATTGTCGCCTTAATGCGATTTCATCGTTCACGCTCAAATTTTTACAAAGACATGAAAATGAAATAATTAGAATAAAATAATAATCAAAACACTAACATATATAAATTAAGGGATATATTATGTAATAATAACGTGACTATCAGATCTCAACCCTTGTTTGATTGTAAATGTGCTATGTATGGGATTTAAAGAAGAATATTGGGAGCCTTAAGGTTTTTGCATTTTGTAAAGGCTTTGACAACCACTTTAGGTGGAATTGACTAACCATATGGTTTGTTAAATCTTAATTTACTCGTTCAAAGACTTCTCTATTTGTTTCAATCATTTTAACCATTCAAAGCTTCAACACAAAAATCAGAAAGGGAAAAATCATATTTTTATGTGCCTTGTTTGGAACCTTATCCATGGAGGAGATTTGGGGGTCTCGTTTCCTTGTTAGTTATTATTGAATGAGCTTCGCTATCTGTACACCCCAGATCTTGATCTATTATGTAAATTTTGAAGTAGTTGAAATAGATTCAGTATTACACTCTAGATAATATAAAATAATGATGGTGGACTTCTTCCCAAGTTTCAATCAGGATACACAATTGTCATGATTGAAAACATGTGATGAAAGGAGTAGAGGTTACAGAGTGAGAGTGGTAGATGATTTGTGTGGAAAAAGATTTGCGTGGTGAAAGGAGAGTTTACAGAAAGAGAGAATAGGAGAGGGTTTGTGAAGAAGAAGAGCAAATATGATTTTGGAGTTTATGAAACACACCACACCAAGGTAAGGGCAAAAGGGTACAAATTTTTATTTTTGATCAGTCAATTGCATGGACTTAACGGTTCTGTCAGAAAACGAGGGATATACTCAAATAGTTTTCAAAACAATAGCTAAACTGTAATAGGTATAAATTAATGAGTGTCAAACTCAAAAAATCTATTTTTTTTATCAACTAAGATTAATTTGTTAAGAGTTCAAAATTTAATTGACAACTTATTATATCCTATAATTGTTGGATATCAAATAATCTTAGGGATGTAAGATGGGAAGAAATAAAAATAAGTAATTTGAACTTGACCCAAGAATTTATCGTTAAACATAATGGAAGTTACTAATTGATTTAGAGAAACTTCTAAATTGATATAGATAACAAAATCAAGGAAATAAAGAAAATTATTGAAAATTTTGAAATGCATGACCAACTCTCCCATGTTTCCCTTGTGCCATGTCTCTCGCAATGCTTAACTGTCTGTGTCTAATAAATACATGAACTATATATATATATTTTAACCAATTACTAATGTTCAATTACGCCGATAGCATGCCACCCAAGCAGTCAGATCATGCATTCAATGTAGTTTTGTAGAAATCAATACAAAATTTATCTTTTTGACCCTCACTATTTTCTAAACATTTACCATTTGAGACCCATGGGCAATTTTGCCTTTATAAAATTCGTGGGTGTGTCTCGTTAGTCAACATACTTGACTTAATAGTCAAGACCCAATTTGGATGTCTAAAGGATTTTCGTGAATTAATTGCACCCAAACTATAATTCACTAGAATTAATGGGGGTCGAAAGATAAATAACTCATTCTTTTATTGCACATCTCAATGATGAGGTTGAACATTTCTTTTTCTCTCTGTAACCGCACCGGCAACCTTGTCAAGGCACCACCTACATCACCATTGAAATCTTAGCAAATTGGTTCACTGTTTTGTTGTATAAAAACTCAAAAGAGAAGTGTTCTCCTCCAAACGACACCCAAAGAGTAATTAATGGAAATTTTGGTACCCAAACAAAAATATGCATAAGCTTTTGGGTGGAAAAAAGCAAATAACTCTTTGTTTTTTGTATTTGAGCATGTCTTTCAGGACTTTGTGGTGGACTTGTCTCTGCAATCGATACTTTGATGAAGTTATGAGTTAACAATGAAAGTTTCCTTTTCATATTTTTTTAGGGTTTTTTTTAGTTTAGCACTCATTAGTTTATACCTATTAGAGTTTGATAATCATTTTAAAAACTATTTGAGTCTAACCATCATTTTATGACGAAACCATTAAGTCCATGTCATTGACTGGTCAAAAATATTTTTTCTTTTGCCCTAGTATGCCATTTTTGAATGATGAAATGGGATAATGAATACAAGAATAATCAAGATGATGCGTATCTTGACCCTTCTCTTCCTTCAACGCCCTGAAATGGTTGAAAGACAGGGAAGAGGGAAGATCAATTTTTCTGGTGGTTCAAATGAAATAAGCTTCTAATAAATATTCTTTATCTGGTTGCCAAGTGAATCTTTCAAGTTCGTTCATCTAAAATGAGATTTAGAACACAAATTTGAGATCTCAACCCTTGTTTGACTCTAAATGTGCTTTGTAAGATTATTGGGTGTCTTAAGGTTTTTGCATTTTGTAAAGGCTTTGACTACCACTTTAGGTGGAGTTGACTAACCATATGGTTTGTTAAATCTTGACTTAGTCATTCAAAGACTTCTCTCTTTGTTTCAGTCACTTTAACTCTTCAAAGCTTCAACACAAAAAATCAGATAGGGAGTTAGAGAAGATGGGAAAAATCATAATTTTATGTGCCTTGTTTGGAACCTTATCCATCGAGGAGATTAGGGGATCTCGTTTCCTTATTAGTTATTATTGAGTGAGCTTCGCTATCTGTGCACCCCGGATCTTGATCTATTAAGTAAATTTTTAAGTAGTTGAAATAGATTCAGTGTTACACTCCAGATAATATAAAATAATGATGGTGGACTTCTTCCCAAGTTTCAATCAGGATACACAATTGTCATGATTGAAAACATTTGATGAGAGGAGTAGAGGTCACATAGCGAGATTGGCAGATGGTTTGCGAGGAAGAAGATTTTTGTGGTGAGAGGAGAGTTTATAAAAAGAAAGAGTAAGGGAGGGTTTGTGAAAAAGAAGAGAAAACTTGATTTTGGAGTTTATGAAACACACCCCACACCAAGGTATTGGCAAAATGGAATAAACAAAATTTTGACCAGTCAATGACGTGGACTTAACGGTTCTATCAGAAAACAAGGTTTATACTCAAATAGTTTTCAAAACAATGGCTAAACTGTAATAGGTATAAACTAATGAGTGTCAAACTCAAAAAAATTATTTTTTATCGACTATGATTAATTTGTTAATAGTTCAAAGTTTAATTAACAACTTATTATATCCTATAATTGTTGGATATCAAATAATCATAGGAATTTAAGATAGGAAGAAATAAAAAAACGTAATTTGAACTTGACCCAAGAATTTATCGTTAAACATAAATGGAAGTTGCTAATTGATTTAGATAAACTTCAAAATTGATATAAATAACAAAATCAAGAAAAGAAAAGAATAGAAAATTATTGAAAATTTTGAAATGGATGACCAACTCTCCCATGTTTCCCTTGTGTCGTGTCTCTCGCAATGTCTTAACTGTCTGTATCTATTAAATACATGCACTATATAAATTTTTTAGCCAATTACCAATGTTCAATTACGGCAATAGCATGCCACCCAAGCATTCAAATCATGCATTTAATGTAGTTTTGTAGAAATCAATACAAAATTTACCTTTTCGACACTCGCTATTTTCTAAACAATTACCATTTGACACCTATGGGCAATTTTATCTTTATAAAATTCGTGGATGTGTCTAGTTAGTCAACATCATTGACTTAATAGTCAAGGCCCAATTTGGATGTCTAAAGGTTTTTCGTGAATTAATTGCACCCAAAGTGTAATACACTAGAATTAATGGGGTTCAAAAGATAAATAACTCATTCTTTTACTGCACATCTCAATGATAAGGTTGAACATTTATTTTTCTCTCATATTAACCGTGTCGACAATCTTATCAAGGCACCACCTACGTCACCATTGAAATCTTAGCAAATTGGTTCATTGTTCTGTTGTATAAAAATTCAAAGGAGAAGTGTTCTCCTCCAAATGACACCCAAAGAGTAATTAATGCAAACTTTGGTACCCAAACAAAAATATGCATAAACTTTTCGGTGGCAATGAGCAAATAACCATTTATTTTTACTATTATAAACATCTTGAAACAAAAAGTTTATTTACAAAAAAAAAAAAAAAAATTTAACACAAAATCTTGTCGTGACATATTATTGAACTTTTTTTTAAACCTTTTTATGGCCAGGGGAGGGGGGTTGATTAAATGATAAAAATCATTTGTGAATTACTTTGTGGTGAGATTTAACTTTAGTCCATGAAAATCTCAAATTGCTTCCTCCTTGGTAAATGATTAGCTCAATCAAATAAAAGGGGGAGGGCACAAATATCTTTATTGATTTTAGAATGTATCTATTACAGTTTAAATTGTTTGTCTTTACAAAACAAAAACGAAAAATTTCGTATTGACATTTCCTTGTGTTTGAGATAAGTCCTATGAATTTTTAATAAACTGTAATTGTTGAATGTTGAAGATTAAAGTTATGGATTAATCTAAAATTAAAAAACAGGGGTATAATTGGTCGAACCAATGAATTATCAAAATGCAGATACATCTTTTTCATATTCTTCATATGTAGTTATTTATTATTTATTTATTTTTTCTATAAAATAAAAAAGAGTTGTTATCTCATTTGCATATATTTACTATTGGACATTTGCTTTTTCCGATTATATTTATAGTTAAAATTTGATGTTATTTTATGAAAATGTCTCTTCCAAATACTATTATTGTTCTTTTGAAGTTTTGTGAATGAGAGTGGAAGGTCACCAAATCTTATTTCTAACAAAGTTCAAAATTTTGGACCTCGATGACACGTGAAAAAAATGGATCTGGCTCTCATCGAACGTGGCGTAGATGAGCTCATCTCAACCATCCACGTGTCCTAGCAAGTTATATAATCATTAAGCGACCACGTAAGTTATTTGAGAACCTACATACCTAAAAACTTATTTTGATACAAGGACGTTTGGAATGAGCCCCCGCACGATCTACATCAGATTAAAACTCAGGCCAAATTTTCATTGAGCATGCCTTTTAGGAATTTGTGGTGGACTTGTCTTTGCAATCGATACTTTGATGAAGTTATTTGAGTTAACAATGAAATTTTCCTTTTCATATAAATTTTTTTATCGACTAAGATTAATTTGTTAAGAGTTCCCAATTTAATTGACAACTTATTATATCCTATAATGGTTGGATATCAAATAATCGTAGGGATGTAAGATAGGAAGAAATAAAAATAAGTAATTTGAACTTGACCCAAGAATTTATCGCTAAACATAAATGGAAGTTACTAATTGATTTAGAGAAACTTCTAAATTGATATAAATAACAAATTCATGAAAAGAAAAGAAAATTATTGAAAATTTTGAAATCCATATCCAATTCTCCCATATTTCCCTTGTGCCATGTCTCTCGCAATGCTTAACTGTCTGTCTCTATTAAATACATACACTATGTATATATTTTAGCCAATTACTAATTTTCAATTGCGGAGATAGCATGCCACCCAAGCAATCAGATCATGCATTCAATGTAGTTTTGTAGAAATAAATACAAAATTTACCTTTTTGACATTGCTATTTTCTAAACAATTACCATTTGACACCTATGGGCAATTTTACCTTTATAAAATTTGTGGATGTGTCTCGTTAGTCAACATCCTTGACTTAATAGTCAAGGCCCAATTTGCATGTCTAAAGGATTTTCATGAATTAATTGCACCCAAACTGTAATACACTTGATTTAATGGGGGTCAAAAGATAAATAACTCATTCTTTTATTGCACATCTCAATGATGAGGTTGAACATTTATTTTTCTCTATGTAACCGCGCCGACAACCTTGTCAAGGCATCACCTACGTCACCATTGAAATCTTAGCAAATTGGTTCATTGTTCTGTTGTATAAAAACTCAAATGAGAAGTGTTCTCTTCCAAATGACACCCAAAGAGTAATTAATGGAAACTTTGATACCCACACAAAAATATGCATAAACTTTTAGGGGTGGCAAAGAGCAAATAACCATTTATTTTTACTATTATAAATGATGATACATCAAAATAGACCGGTCATCACGGCCGTACATGTGGCATAGAGATTCATCACGAGAATACAACACTCAATCTATTGGGTAAGCTCATAAAGCTTAAGAAGAATAAAGCCAATTACAGAGGCCCAGATGAGGCCCACCAATGAGGAGACGTAAATCGGGCCTGAATCCAGGCCCAAACAAATCAGAGCCCGAGTTCAGGCTCAACACGAGTTCTCTCACAAAGAAGAGGAATGTTGCACCAAAAAAGAGCCGTGGAGGGAGTTATGCCTCCACGATCGCATCTCCATTAAGGAGGAGACTGTTACAAGAAACATATCCTTCCATTGCGCCTCACATGCTTAAGTCACGGAGAAAGTTAACCGCAACTATTATAAAAGGTAAAGAGAACATTCGACACGGGTATGCAACTTTAACTGAGTTTCGTCCATATTTACTTCCTTCTTCCAACATAGTTACTGACTTAAGCATCGGGAGTGCCTTCAGCCACCAAAAAGGTGGTCCTTGGCAGTCTAACAATTGTTTTGCAGGTCAAACTCGCAGGAAGACGATTTTTTGACGCACCTGTTTGGCATCATCTGTGGGGAACGATGAGTTTTCTTTCTAAAAACAAAATACACAGTGACAAAGCTCACCATAACTTGACAAAAGATCAACAAGCTATCGGAGAAAACAATGCAGTCTGCAGATCCTCAATCAAGTAATAATCACGACAACTCTCCCACTAACAACAATGCTTCATTGACAACTCGCGAAAAAAAAGCAGCTTGGATCATCGGACCAATATATAACACCCGAGAATGCAGATCTGCAGCACACAATAGCCCAGACAACCCAAGCATTCGGCGGCACTACCACAAACCCTCGGGTGGACTTACTAATAACCCAGATGAGCCACATAACAAAGATGCTGGAGAAGATTACCCGGGAGCGCTTTCAGCCAACCGATCCTGTTCAGGCACCGCCACAACAAAACTCCGCCAATCAAACTCAAGGGAGTAACGAAGTCCCAACAGAACCCCAACATGGAAACTTTGAAAGCAACGAGCTCCCTCGAAGCAAGAATCCATTGTGTGAAGGGACACTTACCGAAATCCCGTTTAGAATAGGAGTCACGGATACCAACATACTATACGAGTTGGCATTGCCACCATTCTCCGACGCCCTCATGAAAACGACAATGCCGAAAAGGTTCATTCCGCCAAAATTCAGAGTATATGATGGTAATTTCGACCCAACTGATCACCTAAGACACTTCCACCACATGATGGCCCTAAAGAAGACCACAAAGTCGATTTTATGCAGGACATTCCCAATTAGCCTCATGTCCATAGCAATGAACTGGTTCAATAGCCTGCCACCGAGGTCAATAGATTCCTTTCAAGCTTTGGCCACCGCTTTTATCACCAAATTCATCGGAAGCCATCGAATGAGGAAAATGCCACACTACCTCCTCCATATCAGGCAGGAGCCTGAATAAACAATACGGGAATATGTCACCTGCTTTACCAATGAATTAACAATGATTGATGGATGTAGTGACGACATAGCCGCTACAACCTTTGTGGCCAGATTGAAGAGAGACCCCTTCTTTGATGCTCTTAACCTGGAACATCCAAAGGGCATGGCAATCCTGCTAAAAATAGCACAAAAACATATCTCCCTTGAGATGATGAAAGCGGCCAGGAGGAAAAATGATCAAGAAAGAGAATTTTTTTAAGGAAACAGGAAAGAAGACAGGACGACGAACAACGAGAGGGTAGCAACCAATCAAAGAAACCTCAAAAAGGAGGAATGAGTGATTCGTGACGACAATAATCCGAGAAGCTACAACCAAAGCGGCCTCGACACGAGCGAGAAACGAGTGTGATGAAGACCACATTCAAGCCATATACAACCCTGAAAACAAGTCAAGCAAATATACTTAAGCACATAGCGAAATGGGATAACGTCAACTGGCCGCTTCGGATGAGAGGAGACCCGGAAGGGAGAGACAAAAGAAAATATTATTCCTTCCATAAGGATCATGAGCACGATACCGAAGGCTGCTACAATTTAAAAGATGAAATCGAGTATTGGTCTCAGAAAAGATGACTCGACGAGTTCATCGAAATGCTAGATAAACAGCTCACATAGAAAGGGAAAGCAGACGATGTTGTAGAATCGAAAGAACAACCCAGAGAGCTAATATATGTCGCACAATGCATAGCCGAAGGAAGTAAAGCACACGAAGCAGCCAAGAAAACTTATTATTCGAACCGATTTATATCAGAACAAGGATACTGACAAGACATTTCATGAATGCACAAAATATGGAAAAGTTTGCATCAACCAACTAATATGAGTCAAAAGATCTTACCGGCGGATGCAAACTCGACCCGAATCACTAACGACAAAACTGACAGTAACATACTCGACCAAACCCTGATGGTTGACACCAAACATGTTGCCAGCATCAGCATGATTGGAAAATTTGGGGCTGATGTGAGCACGATTGGACAATTTGGTGCTGATGCAAGCATGATTGGACAGTTTGGTGATGACATAAGCATGATCGAACAAACCAATACTACTTAGAATTGCATAGAAAAACACCTTGAGCCTGCTAGTCACAACATCATATACAACATACGAGGATGAAGCAAAGAAAAACAAAGCAACAAAAACACCAATCTCTAATATGAAGACCAACAACGAACATAGGAAGACAAAGCAAATCATACTTTGAACCAGCGTAAATACCTTGACAACTGAGGCTAGTAAAAACATCAAAAAGAGAATATCAATAAGATTACGAATTCAGAGCCCCAAATTTTCATGTGGACAGCAAAATAGATACGTCAATCAATTATCCATACAAAGCAATCAAACGACAAAAGTAAGATACGTATAACTTCTGGTCTGATCAACCACGAAGTAAAGGTTGGACAACTAAGTCAACTAAACACAAAAAACTTCGAGTCGACTGAGATGTCGAGTTAATGAAGTAAAGGTTGGACACCCGAGTCAACTAAACACAAAAGCTTCGAGTCGACCGAGATGTCAAGTTAACGAAGTAAAAGTTGGACACCCGAGTCAACTGAACACAAAAGCTTCAAGTCGACTGAGATGTCGAGTTAACGAAGTAAAAGTTGGACACCTAAGTCAACTAAACACAAAAACTTTGAATCGACCAAGATGTCGAGTTAATGAAGTAAAAGTTGGACACCCGACTCAACTAAACACAAAAGCTTCGAGTCGACCGAGATGTCGAGTTAACAAAGTAAAAGTTGGACACCCGAGTCAACTACACACAAAAGCTTCGAGTCGACCAAGATGTCGAGTTAACAAAGTAAAAGTTGGACACCCGAGTCGACCAAGATGTCGAGTTAACGAAGTAAACACTCAACAAACAAGTTGACTTAACACAAGGACTCGAAGTTGACAAACACATTTAATCAACAAAGTCGGAGTTAGGGGAACAAATCAATATGATTCGAAGAAGTACATGCAAAAGAAACTCTTTGTGAAAAATCAGGAAGGACAACACTGACCCACCATTAGACAAACGACGAGCCTAAGCACAAAAGCAGCTATAAAGAATTCAACACAAAATCCACGACAACTACAACAAAACTAAAAAGAAGAGAAACAACAATAATCAATTTTTATTGATAATACTACTCCATTACATCCGGAGAAGGGGATAAATAAGTGGGAGAAGAAACAGAAGCAATGACAAGATCATCACTCACAGGAACAAGAGAACTCTTTTTGGGAGAAGAAAGTAATAATGGCTCTAGGGCACTCGATGGTGGAAGAAGCGATGCCTCCTCAGCTGTTGAAGCAGATTATTCGATATCATCATCCTCAAAAGCTTCACCAACCAGGGGACGATACTTGGACAAATCTTTGTTGAGCCCCTCGATATAATCAAGAAGCTCAACCCGCCCATCAACAACTCGCTTCCAATCGTCGACTTCGACTATACAGAGTCTATCCTCAGCAGCAACGAGTTCATTTTTTGCTTCGGCAAGATGCCCCTCAGCGTAGAGAGCATACCGAAAGCATTTACTTGACATCATCAAGCACAACAATTATCTGTTCCACCCGCCTCTCAGCGGTATCACACATAACAAATTGCTCCAATTCAACATGAGAAGCTTCATCAAAAGTTGTTTTCTAAGCAGATAACTCTTTTCCACATTACGTAGATAGGTGCAAACCCTATCTAACTTGGCTTTCAAAGAGTCAAGCTCAACAACAGATTTATCTCGCATACTTTTCACCTCCACCAATGACTTTCGAGCATCCCCTACAGCTTTCTACGAGTCTGCACATTGCTTTTTCAACACATTGAATCGAGAAAGAATGTGAGAAAACACCATTAATAATGACGCCAATCTCCTCTACAACAAAGCCACTTGATCACGACCAGCTCGATAGACTGAGCCCATCACTCCTGCGTAGGCAAGATCATTCATTTTGTCCATTATTTGCTTGAGCCCGTGATCGATGTGATCAAACGGATCAAGTACGGACATCGAAGGCCTTTCCACCAACCGTTTGTGCCACTTATTTAACAACCTACGTGCACCGTCCTACACGTCAAACTGAGTGAACCAGCAGAACTTTCCATCCGACTTGATACGTATATCCTTCGGGCCAGGCTCACTGAAGAACCACCCCCGACAGGAGGAAGAGTGGAAGGAATACCAGTAACAATGAAAAAACCACGTTTACCCTCCCGTCGAGAAGTATCTGTGGCAAGGCAGGGCTAACAACGGGAACAGGAGAAACCTGACGAATGGGAGAGGAAACTAAGAACCTGGCTACTTCACTGACATCAATAGAAGAAGGAGAGTGATCCTTGAAACTTTGACCACCACCAATGTCTTTAGACTGCTCCACCACTAGCTAAAGCATTTTTTTCATTAATGACGCAGGGATCATCATTAGACAATTCAACAACACCCGAGACACCGTAAGCAGAAAGAAGCTTCCTCTCATTATCGTCTAGCGGACGAGTAGTCTCCTTCTCGCTCCTTTTCAACATGAGCCTCAGCTCCTCGAAAGAATCACGATCTCCTTTTGCAACATTGTCGTGATACGGACTTGGGCGAGACACAACCCCCGTAACATACTAAACATGATTCAGACGGGACACAATCCAAGCATAACCATGATTAGAAAATCATTTCTTCCTCGAAACCCGACCAAGGTTTACCGACAATCGCCTTGACGGACTCGTAGACCTCGCAAGCTTTCTTTTTCTTGAAGCAGGGACTGTGATATCAACAAGAGCATTGAGATTCATAACATGCCGATCCGAGCTCACTTCCCAATCAATGCTAGCATCACTAATCCCAACATGAGCAGCGCAAACAGCAAAGGCTTTAGCATGGGACTCAATAAATAGAGCTCACTCCACTTCACTCATGGTGTAGAAACCACTACGCTTCAGGATACCCTCGGAAAGAAATGTCTCCATAGGAAAATGATGAAGCTTCGAGAACCGATCATTGATCTTCTACTCCTCAGCAGCCAAGTGAAGATTCTTTTGTTTATTAGGAAAACGGAATGATCGAAAAATCAAACGACCTCGCAACTAAAAGTAGCCAAAATTCACGGAAGCGTAAAACCAACACCGCAACCAATCACGAATGTCATCGCTAAGTTTCTCGAAACACTCTGGAGAATAGAGAAAGCATATATCCTTGTTCATCAACAAACCAATTACTGAATGCAAAACCTTCACAGTCAAAGGAATGCCAGATAGAATACCCTCGCGTAAGAAGAGACCATTACCTCCCAACCATTGGGACTCATTTAGGCAGGAGGAATACCCAAGAAGTTCAGATACACCTAGAAAAAGCTCTGGAATCAGAAATCAAAAGTCAGAGAAAAACACGCACGAATACAGTGCAATGTACCCAGCCTTTGGATTACAAGGGATATCATCCTGTCCAGGCAGGATAATCTCGAGGTACGAGTGGGAGATTGTAATCAGAACGAAGATTGTCCAGCGTCACCTGAAAAGCTCTATTGGGAGAATAATGAGCCTCACACAAAGTTAGCGACTTGCCACTTAGTTTATCACCAATAGACATCATTGGAAAATAGAGAAAAATGAGAACGAAGAAGACGAAAATAGAGAAAAATGAGAACGAAGAAGACGAAGGGATGAACAAACCCTAAATTCAAAGATCGCGTGAAGAGGGAAAATGAAGTCGTCACATCTCCTTTTATAGAGCCAAGCAACGAAGGGACGGCTCATGGGACAACGTGTGAGATATGATGACTACGCGAAATTCTAAAATGTATGCAAAAATGAGCGGACAAGCAAAAAATTGAGACACCAACTCACGGAAAGTTACTGACAACATTAAATACAAGGCAATAATGAAATTGAAAGGCAAACTGTCACGAAGTTAGTGGCCACGTCAGCATGTCCGCAAACTAAAGGGGGGAATAGCTGATAATACATCAAAATAGATTGATCATCACAGCCGTACACGTGACATAGAGATTCATCACAAGAATATAACACCCAATCTATTGGGCCAGCTCATAAAGCCTAGGAAGAATAAAGCCAATTATAAAGGCCCACCAATGAGGAGACGTAAACATGGCCTGAATCCAGACCCAAAGGAATAAGAGCCCAAGTCCAGTCTCGACACGAGTTCTCTCACAAATAAGAGGAACGTTGCACCAAAAAATAGTCATGGAGGGAGTTACGCCTCCACGAACGCATCTCCATTAAGGAGGAGATTGTTACAAGAAACATCTCATTTCGTTGCGCCTCACATGCTTAAGTCACGCAGAGAGTTAACCGCAACCATCATAAAAGGTAAAGAGAACATTCGATACAGGTATGCAATTTTAACTGAGTTTTGTCCAAATTTACTTCCTTCTTCCAACAAAGTTGCTGACTTAAGCATCAGAGTGCCTTCGGCCACAAAAAAAAGGTGGTCATTGGCAGTCTGTGATTGTTTTGTAGGTCAAACTCGAAGGATGACGATTTTTGGACGCATCAATAAACATCTTGAAATAATAAGTTTATTTCCTTAAAAAAATTTAACACAAAATCTTGTCGTGATATATTATTGAACTTTTTCTAAACCTTTTAATGGGGGGGGGGGGGGGGGGTGGTCTTTTAAATGATAAAATTGAGTTGTGAATTATTTTGTGGTGAGATTTAATTTTAGTCCATGAAAATCTCAAATTGCTTCTTCCTTGGTAAAATATTAGTTCAATAAAATAAATAGGGGAGGGCACAAATATCTTTATTGATTTTAAAATGTATCTATTACAATTTAAATTGTTTGTCTTTACAAAACAAAAACCAAAAAAATCGTATTGACATTCCATGTGTTTGAGATTAGTCCTATTTATTTTTAATAAACTGTAATTGTTGATTATTGAATTTTTATGGAAGATAAAAGTTGTGGATGAATCTAAAATAAAAAAATAGGGGTATAATTGGTCGAACGAATGAATTATCAAAATGCAGATACAACTTTTTCATATTCTTCATATGTAGTTCTTTATTATTTATTCATTTGTTTTATAAAATAACAAATAGTTGTTATCTCATTTGCACATATTTACTATCGGACATTTGCTTTTTCTGATTATATTTATAGTTAAAATTTGATGTTAATTTTATGAAAATGTCTCTTCCAAATACTATTATTGTTCTTTTGAAGTTTTGTGAATGAGAGTGGAAGGTCACCAAATCTTATTTTTTAAAAAGTTCAAAATTTTGGACTTCGATTACACGTGGAAAAAAAAAAGATGTGGCTCGTGGTGAGTATGAGCTCATATCAACCATCCACGTGTCCTAGCGAGTTATATAATCATTACACGACCACGTAAGTTATTCAAGAACCTTAATACCTAAAAAATTATTTTGATACAAGGACATTTGGAATGAGCCCCCACACAATCTACATTAGATTAAAACTCAGGCCAAAATTTCATTGAGCATGCCTTTCAGGACTTTGTGTTGGACTTTTCTCTGCAATCGATACTTTGATGAAGTTATTTGAGTTAACAATGAAAATTTCCTTTTCATATAAATTTTTTATCGACTAAGATTATTTTGTCAAGAGTTCCAAATTTAATTGACAACTTATTTATCCTATAATTGTTGGATATCAAAGAATCGTAGGGATGTCAGATAGGAAGAAATAAAAATAAGTAATTTGAACTTGGCCCAAGAATTTGTCATTAAACATAAATGGAAGTTACTAATTGATTTAGAGAAAGTTCTATATTGATATAAATAACAAAATCCACATCCACGTAAGATTAATATCTCTTCCAAAATCTACTTGTAATCTTAATATGTCTTCCAAAATCTATTTATGATTTGAAATATTTTATAGATTTTTCTTTATTGCAAAAATAATGTTAACATATCTTTTAATGAAATATATTTAATGTCATTTGTTGGAATATGTTTCTTGATAGAGTCGTCGACTCTAGAAATACCAAACTTGCATCAAAATACATTTGAATGGTGAATAGAAATTAAATCAGACTATGTGTGACATGTTGGTGCTCAAGAGTAACATTGTTATCTCAAATGTTTGGGGACGTAGATGTAATACCAAGATGAAAAAACATTAGTAGTAAATGTAATTGTCATAAATGTAAGAAATGTAATGTTAATACAAAGTAAATTGTGGATTAAAGAATCTTTTATTTAATATTTAAAAAACGATAACCAAACATTACTTCTACTTTTTAATAAGATAACATGAAAATCTTATTGATTTTATATTGATATTTAGGATTTTGTAGAAAGATCAACCAATTCAAATGTTAAAGATATTGGTTGTCCTACCCATTATATTTCCCAAGCACCTATAAAAGGACCTTATCAATCTTCATCTAGATTAACAAAGCATGTTCTTTTCATTTAGCTTTAAATGATATTGCATGATGTTAGGGGTTTTTTTGAAAACTACTTTTCTACTGATGTTTGCGATGATACCTGAAATACCACCGCCAAAAGACCTTGCCATTTTCTTTGGTAATGAAATCAATTTGTTCAGAAGGTTCATATCAAGGAAAATGAACCCAATCTTATCCAAGAAAGTAATAGCAATTTGGTTGTGGCTAGAAGAATCAGGTTCTCATGGGCTAGTGAACAAAATAGTGTCACATGGAGAAAATATGATAGATATTGTATACCATGAAACTGTATCTATTATTAGATATATTGAAACCAATACCCCGAGTATGGGACTAAATGCTACTCCTAATCTTACCCGAATATTAGGAGACCCTATCGACCAAATGTTCTTTCAATACAATAGACATTACATTTCTAGGCATGTAAACATTATCCTAGAAACAATATGTGATGTTATTTTACATGAACCCCAACCCATCTCTAGTTCAGCGACTAAACAACTTGGCGAGTGTTCTAACTCAACAAATTCCAAAGTTTCTAACCAATTAGAGAGGGAAACGTCAATGTTGAGTCCTTTTGCTAGGCCTTACTATGTGGCCGAGCCACATTCTCATTCTCAAACTTCATATGCTAAAAGTTTCAATGTTGCAGAGGCCTATCATCTTCTCCATCCTTCTTCCGACAAAAGAATTATGTTCCTCACCTTTTCAAATGGTTACCCTTTGGCCAAAGATGAAATAGTTGACTTCTTCACAATGTAAGTATTTTAAAAAACATTAAAAATATACTATAGTCATTATTTTTCTTTTGAATTTTGTTTCATGTTTAAATATATTTTTAACATGTGTGCTTGGTGTGTTTTTAGGAAATGGGGACATGTAGTGGAAGAAGTATTTGTACAAGAGACTGACGGAACTGTGACGCCTCAATGTGGAATAATAATTTTCACTAATGAGGAGGTTATCCTAAATATTTTGAATGGAAAAGAAAAGGCAAAGTTCACAGTGAATAATAAACACTTGTGGGCTCGTGTGTACAATCCCAAATGGTCTCGACGCGGGCGTGAATGACAAATTGTTCCCTACAATAATCTCCTTGTTGGTGTCTTGTCCGTGAATAACTTGTTATCATATTAAAAATAAATGTACCAACAAGAGTTGTTAGCGAATAAAAATGAATAATTGTTCTTACTTGATATGCAAAACCTTATTTAAGAAAAAATTTCTACAAAAAAAAAAAAAGAGAGGTTAATGTGGATGCTCTGATTGGGTTTTGTCATCAAGGTGGAGAAGGATAAGCCAGTAATTAATTCCACGTAATGAAACATCCAAACAAGACCAAAACACAAGGGAATTGAATTCAATTGCTCGACATACATTTGACTCTCTTCTTCTCTTTCTCTCTCCTTCACCCACACATGACATGACGATGGGGTCGTCGTCGTTGCAGAGAGTGGTTGCGTTGCTCTGGTTAGGGTTAGGGTTGGAGTTGGGGTTTGGTTTGAAGGTCCCCTTTAGGGTTAAAGACGTGCTTCCAGTTCTCCCTCGACAGGTGTCTTGGCCTGTGCTGAACAATCTGCACAGTGCAGTTGATCTCTTACCCGCCTTTGTCGGATCGATTGCTCCCGGGAATGGCTCCATTGAGTGGAAAGGTTCTTGCTTTTATGCCAATCAAGCTCGCTTTGAGTTCAGACTACCTCATGATGCCGATGACAAGGGTCTCGGTGGTGCTCTCATCTACCTCACGGTACATTTTTCTTTACTGTTTAAAATTCTGTCCAGTGAGAGAATCCCTTTTAAATTGTTCCAATTCTTCAAGAAATTGCGCGATCATATTGGGTTCTAAATTTTGGAAACTTTTAGTGACGGATTTGGAAACTCTCGATTTCTGTTTGATGCACGATTTTTTGCCAAGTACAGTGTGTGGGTGTTTTAAAACGATTGAAATATTATGTCTCCCTAAGATTTTCTTTGATGAGTAACAGCAGAATTCCATACGGAAGCTTTCACCGTTAGGAGGACTAGGTCTTCACAGGAGTTTTAGTTACCAAATGACCTGTTGTTTGTTATTTAAAGATAACCCATGTCAAATCCATGAACCAAGGTCTAATCTCTGGTTCAGTTAGTGATCAACTTTTGTAGAGAAGCATTGTTATCTCTCAGATATCTCTCAACTCATAAAGGAAAGATGTTTCCTGTGTCTGGTGCAAAATTGCATTCAATCATAGGATGGTCTACGGGTTCATCTTGCATCCCACATGAGTAGCCCCTTAGTGATTATCAGACTCATTCTTTTTAAGTTGCTGTCACGATCCTAGTCATGAACCATCCTCTCCTAGACAACTCGGGCTTTTGGGAGAGTTGGCTTGTTCATAACAATTAGTATCAGAGCCAAACCCCACATCCAAGGTTCGATTATCGGCTGGATTAAAATAATTTAGCATTATATATGGGCATGGTGTTAAGTTGTTGAATACTGGTAGGTGAGTGAAGCTACATCGGGTCAGTATCGATAGAGTAGGCTGACGAGGACGTCGACTTTGGAAGCATGGGGCAATGTCATGATCCTAGTCATGAACCTTCCCCTCCTGGATAGCTCGGGCTTTTGGGAGAGTTGGTTGGTTCACGAACCTTCCCAAGCATCAAGTGTTACCAATGCAAGCAATACAGAGGAAGAAAGCATATATTTTTACTCAAGTTGGAAGCTATCTTCAATTGGACTGGTGGTGAGCAGAGGATAGGGAGCTGAGCTGACAGAGAAACCATTAGAATCTGGATTCTAGACGATTTGGTCTTGAAAGTTATGGGTTGAAGTAGTTGTAGGTCATCTGCTAATCGGGGAAGATTTGTGGGTTTATATTGCTAAAATTCTTTCGTTACTGTAGTATATCATTTTTTTTTAGTTCTTATGTGGTTTCATCAATTATTCTGCATGTTGTTGACAGACCAGTGCAGCTCACAGCTGGACCTGTATGGATCTCTATGTATTTGCAACACCTTATCGGGTTACCTGGGATTACTACTTTTCTGCTCAAGAACATACGTTGGCATTTGACTCGTGGGAAGAACCTGCAGAGTTGGAATATGTATGTTTGAGTGCATATTTGTTCCTTTGCAGCATATTAGATAAGTGGATCTTGTCACATGACACTTTTGGTAACAATTGACCAGGTAAAGCAACACGGGATATCTGTCTTTCTTATGCCGTCGGGGATGCTGGGAACGTTGATGTCCCTGATAGATGTTTTGCCTCTATTTTCAAATTCTGGCTGGGGTCAGAACTCCAACATAGCATTCTTAGAAAAGCACATGGGAGCATCATTTGAAAGACGTGCTAAGCCTTGGCAAGCTACAATTAATCCAGATGATGTTCATTCTGGTGATTTCTTGGCATTGTCAAAGATTCGTGGTCGGTGGGGTGGATTTGAGACGCTAGAGAAATGGGTAACCGGTGCATTTGCTGGCCATACTGCAGTCTGCCTAAAGGATGACCGGGGCAATCTGTGGGTTGCTGAATCAGGGCATGAGAATGAGAAGGTATGACAGCAACTTCACAATTCTGTTCACAAAAGTAAAATTTATGGGGTGACTTTACAGGTGGACGCGCTTTCATATTAGGCATGATATGGGATGTTATTTGCACATCTTCAGTATTCCTGCATTTAGTGGATTCATTATAGTAAGGCATGTGATTAGTGGTTTCTTTTCTTTACAAATATTGTTCGGCTATTTGAAACTTAATTTAAACAAAGGCCAAGGATTTGATTTGTTAGAGCAACATTACTTTCTTTTTTTAAATTTATTTATTTATTTCCTCACTGGATAGGTTTTGTCGTGTTGACATCATGAAAATTATATGACATATTACAAGTTTCTCTTTAATGCAAGTAGGAATTCATTATACTTGTTGATTTGCAGGGAGAGGAGATCATTGCCATAATCCCATGGGAGGAATGGTGGGAGCTGTCATTAAAGGATGACTCAAGTCCCCATATAGCCTTGCTTCCTCTGCACCCTGACTTGCGTGCTAAATTCAACGAGAGTGCAGCATGGGCCTATGCTCGTAGCATGTCTGGCAAGCCATATGGTTATCACAACATGATATTTAGTTGGATTGACACCATAGCTGACAACTATCCACCTCCTCTGGACGCTAACTTGGTTAGTACTTCCATAAAAGTTTTGCTTTACGCATTAAGATGTTTTTGAAATTTCAAGAGGCATTCCACTGCATGATTACTAAGATTTATTCGTGAGTCTTGTTATCAATACACTCCTATTTTAGTTTACTTTTGGAATATAAGTTTGCATATTATGTACTAGATTTCATCCATGAAACCACATATGTATTACATTATTATTAGTTCAGTGCCAGCCTCTAGAACTGAAAATGCAGAACAGGTTATACTTTTAGAGTTATTTTGGCAAGACTTCACAATGTTGCGCAGGTATAGTTGTGAAAAATGTGTGCCTCTCATAAGCTAACACCCATTTCACAGGACCCTCTCTAGTTGCCATGGAGTGCAATGTTAGAACATAACTCACACCAGCCCTTACCCATCCCTTCACACACATGTAAATCACACATCACTCATTTCCCTAGTTTCTTGGAGAGTGTATTACATAAGCTGCTAATCTGCCTATTTGTGCAATTTCCTAGTTTCTTTTATTTGTATCCCTTTGCATTTTTTACTTGAATGCATGCAGATGAGCAGATCTGACTTGTTGTGATGTCCAAGTTTAACCTTCATCTTCCTTTGCAGGTTGTTTCCATTATGTCTATGTGGACTAGATTGCAGCCGGCATACGCTGCTAACATGTGGAATGAAGCTCTAAATAAGCGTTTAGGGACAGAGGTAAATACGATTCCACTTGATTGCCTGAGCTTGTTGGCAATTAGTATTCTAAGACATCTTTATTATTATGTACTTTTTTTATTGATCAGATACTAATGATCAAATGTCAGTGGTCTGTTTTTCTGATTAATGGAGCATAAGTCATGTTGGTGGGCTACTTTCATTGTGCATTAAATAAATGCATTAGATACTTGACATGTAAAGTGATATATAATATATAATATTAATAGGAAAGGGGTCCGTGGACTTTTTGTGTTCAGTTCTTTATGTGATGTTTGAAAAGGCTAATTCGGGAATCGAGGTGTTAGCCTCAATTTTTTAAAAGAAAAAGTGATGTAAACAATAAAAAACTAATCAAAACGTTAATCCATGCAAAAAGTGACTGTAATTAATCATGAAAGTTGCACGTTGGATCTTTGTTTTTTTGTTGTAACCATATTGTGTATTGTATCATTAGAGTAACATTTACTGCCTGTTGGCTTCAGGGCTTGGACTTGCCTGGGATTCTTGTAGAAACTGAAAAGCATGGAATGACATTTGATCAACTACTTGCCATTCCTGAACAAGATGAATGGGTTTACAGTGATGGGAAATCAACGACTTGTGTTGCCTTCATCCTTGAAATGTACAAAGAGGCTGGAATTTTCGGTCCTCTCTCTAGCTCAATTCAGGTCACTGAGTTCACTGTGAGTACAGAATGTCCTAGGTCTTGCTACTTCATGAACATGTGATCTACTTTTCATATATGTCAACATTTGCATTTGACGTATCTTTTCCTGCTGCTTGCAGATTCGTGATGCATACATGCTCAAAATTTTCGAGAACAATAGAACCCGCTTGCCAAGTTGGTGTAACAACAAAGATGGTAAGCTTCCTTTCTGCCAGATTCTTGGGGAGTATGGCATGGAGTTGCCTGAGTATAACACACTGGAGCCATATGCCAAGATGAATGAGAACTGCCCTTCCTTGCCGCCAAAATATGAGAGACCTGTACGCTGCTGAACCTCAGAACAAGTCCTATTATTGTCATCTCATGCATACTGTCTTAGTTTGTATATCACCATTACTAAAGCTAATAAAGACACTGTGCGAACTCCTAATGTAAGTCTTCTTTCTGTATTTCTTCTGTAATCTTTATCACGAAATGTGCATATCTATGTTCTTCATATAATGTAGCAACTTCTGAACCAATTGCTGTATCAGTTTTTAACCAATTCAGAAGATGTCCTTTATTATCAAATGCAGTTTTTAATTTTCTACTTCAAAACAAGTTACTAACAACCCAATGCTAGAGGGAACAGGAATATAGTACTTAGGAAACTCCAAAATTTAGAGTATGTAATGACAGGGATATCCAGATGTCCCGTATAGAACACTTGTGCATTAATTTAAGAGAAATAGGGAATGAACCCATAGTATTTTCTAGAAAGAAAACACTAAGGGTTGCATCTTATTTTCATGGAAAACTATGAAAAAGTTTGAAAATATATATTGGATGAGAGGAGAGAGTGGATGAGGATTGCATTTGATGAAGATGAAGATGAAGTTTGAGTTGAGATCTTATTAACTTGGGTCCTGATTAGCTGGGCTTGAATAAGTATGAGATGAATCGCCAATGGCATGACAGCTCAACGGTTAGAGCTTGGCGGATGGTATCACTAGGTCATGGGTTCAAACTCAGCTTGCGACATCTTTATGGGTTCTGGGATCCTATAAAAATCCTGCTTGCCTTTCAAAAAAAAAAGTATGAGATGAATCCTAGACTATGACAGATGAAGGGAGGCGGTTTGAAGAGGATACATTTGATGAGCAACAACAATGGAAATAGTAAAGCTTGATGTGGATGCTAGTATGTTATATGTCAATATGAGAAACTTCTAGTGACTAAAAAGAAATGAAACAAATGGTGTGTTACTGTCGCATGGTACTGAAAGAGTTTGTAGACACTGGTTACAAAAACAGTAGTAGTATCGGTAATTGAGATAGAAGTTGCTATATCTGTAAGAGATAACAGGGCCCGACAGATGGTGGCTACAGCCGTCAGAAGAAGCTATGATTTAAGAGCTCGTTGTGGCTCTGACCTCATATAAAAGAACTAAAAAGAAATGAAACAAATGGTGTGCTACTGTCGCATGGTACTGAAAGAGTTTGTAGACACTGGTTACAAAAACAGTAGTAGTATCGGTAATTGAGATAGAAGTTGCTATATCTGTAAGAGAGAACAGGGCCCGACGGATGGTGGATGCAGCCGTCAGAAGAAGCTATGATTTAAGAGCTCGTTGCGGCTCTGACCTCATATAGAAGAACTGGTTTTTATTGATAATAAGCTAAATAGTCAATGAATAATCATAAGCTAAAGAATCCTAATCTTCTTAAATCTTCATCTCATCAATCGTATCCCTCCGTTCTATACAGAATTAACTAAACCTAAAACCTTTCATTTACTTTTTCCATCTCTTAGTTGAGACGTAAGAGGGAATAAATACACCTATAAAAGGTTATTCCCTATCATGTAAACATTATAATGAAAGTTCCCCCAAATGAACTCAGGAGGAACGACACAATTGTCTTCAATGTGATTTTTCATTCCAAGTTTTCCCTCCCAACTCTATAGTATTTACATGAAAAAAATAAAAGTTAAAAAAGTGAAAGGGGTGTTGATGTCATTCTATTATTAAATATTTTAACCCTTTTACCCTCCTATATTTAAAATATTTACAATAAAAATCAGCTTGTGTAAACATTAATTAATTATACCTAAGTTCTAAGATAATTTATTTGAAGCTCTCTAATTATCTATAAATTACAAAAAAAAAAAAAAAACCCTTTAGATCTAACTTTTGGATTTTCTATTTTGCTCTCCACATTTCACACTTTTAAAATCAAAACCAACACCTCTCAAACACTGATTACTTATACCTATGCTATTAACATAAATTATTTGAAACTCTTTATTTATAAACTATATATAATTATTTGTTTACAAATTTAATAATATTTTTTGTTTATTATTGAATAGTTGTAATAAAATAAAATAAATTTAGAATATCCGCGCACGTAGAGCGTATTGACACCCTAGTGCCATATAACATGTTTTACATCTTCGCTTCATCCCTCTCTTTCAATTCTTTATATGATTTTTTTTTCCACTAATAAGTACTTTATATGATTTGAGTTATTAAAAGCATCTCCACTGGGGAGATGGCATACAATAATGTATCAAACTGTCTAACTGTCGAGGAAACCAGCGAGGGGGAGGGTGTGACCACTCATCCCCCTTGAGATTCGCGCTTCTGCGCATCTCGAGGGGGTGAGCGGTCACACCCCCCTCCCTCGCTGGTTTCCTTGCCATTTAGAATTTTTGATAATGTATAGTGTATAGTACATAACAAGAGCTCCCCAATGAACAGTAAATAATGTATATCTTCGACTCCAAATTTTGAACTTCCCATAATGCCTTTGAAATTGTGAGATTTAACTTTTATGCCCTGCTTAAAACAAATAAATTTGAGGGCATATTTGTCCATTTGATATAAACAACTATTTAAGTATATTAAATAATCAAAATATTTTCGTTTTCCAAATATAACCTCACAAAAGTTGGATATTTGATATATGCCTAATTGAACTTTAACTAAAAAGTAAAAACAAAAATATTGGGAAAGTATTTATGGATGCGTGGTGTGAACGCAAAAAACACAATGGTATATGAAGTGAAAAAAAAAAGAAGTAACAACTCTAAATTGGTTTTTTTCATTTTCCCATCACAATTTCATCTTTTTTACACCAAAAAGCAAAAGGTAAGTGAAAATTAACAATGGGTATTTGCGTCTTTAAATGAAAAGACTTTCCTTTTACCATTTTTCCCTAAAAATTTTAAGCTATTTACAATTAAAATCAGCCCATTTTAACACTTATTAATTATAACTAAGCTCCTAACATAGTTACTTGAAACCACAGTTAACTATAAATTATAAATAGACACGTAGTTCTAATTTTTGAAATTTCCATTTTGCCTTCCTTATTTCATACTTTTTAAAATAAAAATCAGTCTCTCTCAAGCATTGATAAATTATAGCTAAGCCTTTAATATAATTTGTTTGAACCCTCCAATTATCTATAAATTATAAATAGGCCTACATCCAATTTTTAGATTTTTCATGATGCCCTCCACATTTAATATTTTTTTAATCAAAATTAGTATCTCTTAAACATTGAGTAATTATATTTAGCCTCCTAATATAATTTATATGAATCCTCAATTATAAATAAACTCTTACAGTACTGAGAGTGTAATATTTTACTCATAATACTTTAATTTTTAGTTATAAATACTTTAATTTTACTCATAATACTTTAATTATAAATATTCAGTTACAATATTTTACTCATAATACTTTAATTTTTACTTATTATTGAACTTTTAAAATAAAATAAAAATATTGAACATACACGCACGTAGCACGCATCCACACCCTAGTGTATAGTATAAAACTATACATTGTTTAACCATGTACATCCAAAATTCGCGAGCAGCTAAATACAACAAATTAAAAAAAAAAAAAAAAAATTTAGGGCAGTTGGCTTTCTAGAAGCATGTCAACCTCCCAAAAATCATCAAACCCTCAGAAACCCAAGAGAAAAATGTTTGAAATTTTACGAACAAATATTGTGAAAATCACAAAATGTGGCTCGAATCCCTTGGAATTTTGCCACTGTGCCATGCTATAAATCGGTCAGCTTATGGTGGTCGTGCGACAACGTATAGCCTTCTGGGGATGTTTAAGGGTTAGTATAGGAGTTATAACACTTATGGGAGGCTTCTTTTGGGTTACACATATGAAACTTATTTTTGGCTACTATGTGAGTAGCAATAGTTCTCGGGAATGGGCTTTGATGATGATGATGATGTGAGTAGCAATAGTTACTTGAGATCCTTGCAATGAATTCATTTCAATGTAGTTTGGGCACCTACAAATTCCTTGAACCAAAAACTAGATGGACTCTATCTACACCATGGTGTAGACTTTTTTCTTAAAATGGGGGATTGCAAAAATAGAGAACAAAGTAGTAAACAATTTTTGAATGGCACAGATGAAACACAGAAGTTGGCTAGAGAACAGCAAAGGTGAGTGATTCAAAAAATATAACAAACCAAAAATATACCTCCTAAACATCCTCTTGACCACTAAACCTCCTACTATCTCCCTTCCCCTTCCATGCTTTTTCATCCTTCCCCTCATTTTCCTCTCATACCCATCAGCTTTGGGTTTGCTTCCTCTCTTTCCTCAGGAAGCAGAGCTCATTTCTCTACCTCAACATCTCATCCTCCTCTTAGTTCTAGTTTTACATATCTCTCTCTCTCTCTCTCTCTATTTTCTTCCTAACCTCTCATGGCATCTTTTTTTCCTTTTTCTTTTCTTCTCCTTCTCTTCTCTTCCTCCATCTCATTTATTCCTTTATCAGAGTCCAAACTCACCCCTACCTACTATGCAAAATCATGCCCACAATTTAATGATATCATACAAGAAACCGTCACCTCGAAACAAATAGCCAGCCCTTCCACCGCGGCTGCCACCCTCCGTCTCTTCTTCCATGATTGTTTTGTGGATGGTTGTGATGCATCCATCCTCATTTCATCCAACTCCTTCAACAAAGCTGAACGAGATGCGGAAGAGAACCTTGCCCTTCCTGGTGATGCCTTTGATGTGGTTGTCCGTGCCAAAACCGCTCTTGAGCTCACCTGTCCAGGGGTTGTTTCCTGCGCTGATATCATTGTTGCCACCACCCGTAACCTCGTTAGCATGGTTGGTGGCCCTTTCTACCAATTACGGTTAGGCCGTAAAGATTCATTGGTCTCCAGGGCTACTAATGTAGCTGGCAACCTCCCACTTGCTAACATGACCATGGATCAAATCATCAATCTCTTCCAAACCAAAGGATTCAATGTACAAGAAATGGTGGCACTCAGTGGCGCCCACACCATCGGATTCTCTCATTGTAAAGAGTTCGCGGACAGAATCTTCAACCCAAAAAATCAAGTTGATCCAACCTTGAACCCAACATATGCCAATGCATTGAAGAACATATGCAACAACTACCAAAATAAGCCAAACATGGCAGCTTTCAATGATGTTATGACACCAGGAAAGTTTGACAACATGTATTATCAGAACTTGAACAAAGGGTTGGGCCTGTTGAGGACTGATCAAGTCATGGTACAAGATCCAAGAACAAAACCTTTCGCTGAGCATTACGCAGCAAACCAAACTGCATTCTTTGAAGCATTTTCTCAGGCTATAGAGAAGCTTAGCCGACTTGCTATCAAGATCGGAAAGAGAGGAGAGGTCAGGCGCAGATGTGATTCATTCAACTCTATGACACATTAGAGAAAATAGTATGGCGATGGATGATCTCCCTCATCTGTCTTTCTTGAATATGATGCTGTTCAATTTTTATTTTTGCTTGGAGTGGGAAAAAATGTTATGATTTGTTGCTTCATCAATGGTGTAGGGTGCGATCTATTATGTATTACTTACTAGTTTATGTAAGGTTTAATTTACTAAACTTTTGTTTTCCAATTCAGCATCGAATATCCTGAGCTGAGGTGTGTCTGTAATTTGGTTTTCTTAAGAAATGAAAAGGATGGCAAGTATCTAAGGTATTTCTGTACAGAGGCTTGGGAAAACACGCGCCTTATAGAATTTCAAGCTTACAACAGGGTAGCGTACTCTTAACATCAAACTTGCAAAATCCCAAGTCACTACTCTTTTGACTCCAACGCCTTAAAGGGCCATAAGAAGTATAATCGTGTTCCGGGGAAAGCCTCACCAGGGAAATTTTCAAATGAACTTCTATTGTTTTTGTAAATATTACAGAATGTTCTTTCATGTCATTTTACTGGGATAAAATGGATCCCTTCAATTACTTGAGTAGTTTTTAACTTGTAAATGGATGATTAGTGCGTGGAAGTGGTTCAGACTGTTGTGAAAGTTGAAGAACATGGTGATGAAATAGCAATGACAGTGTAACTGAGCATAAATGGTAGGTACACGAGTCACATACTCAGCCTGTTAGCGCAAGAGCCTCATATGTATTTCAATAAATAAAAAATAGTAATAATAATAAAAATAAAAATAAAAAACCTTGTATGGCAGTTGGGTGGTAGCAATGGCATCACCCCCCCAAGAGTATTAGTGAGAGAACCTCTTACAACCAAAAGAAAGTAAAGCCACACTTGCACTGTCACAAAAAGATGGCAAAGCAAAGCAAAGCAACATACAATCCTATACCCTTGCATGAAGGATGAGAAACAAGTCTGTTGCCAGAATTTGAATTTAATATGAATAGCCAGCTGATTGATGTTATGAGCTTTTGTCCTCTATGATTTCACCTATTTGTTTCTTCCATATGTTCCAAAAAATGGCACAAGGACAAAGATAAAGGCATTGGGCCACTGCGGATATAAGATTGTTTCTTCTATTCCCCCTTGGGTATTCGGAAGGCAGAATGAAATCTGAACACAGGATGATACTATCCACAGTAGAATTTCATAATTTTTTGTTCGATTGCAAAATAAATCACTGTAAACCCAATCTTCATGAGTGAGTTAGATCTCAAAGTATCACATATCTTTCTGACCAACATTGAACTTGGCAATGAAGAAACCCATTGTATCAAGTGGAGATGATGGATCAAACCTCTGAACCAATTTTTCCTCACCTGGTCTAAGCCACTCCTCAATGTGATTTCCATCAAGCGATTCATAACGGCCAACAAGACCAGGCCCTCCAACACCGGGTTCTTGTGCTGCTAGTGAAAGAAACTTGTATTTATCCAGGGCATAACGAACTATGGCCTCATTTTCTCCAGGGTTTATTGTGCATGTTGAATAGACAATTACTCCTCCAGGGCGTACCAACTGTACAGCTTGGTCAAACATGTTCCTTTGATACTTAAAATGCTTCCTTAAAGATTCAATTGTTTCCTCTCCAGCAAATAGACGGGGTCTCAAACCAAGAGCAGAACAAGGAGCGTCAAGAAGAACGCGATCAAAACTACCGGGAGAAAAGCCCTTCAATTTTTCAACAGCTCCACGCACGGAATGACTTCTTCCTGGCCCATTCCTCATTTTTCGTGTTTGCTTTCTTATGTCAACTTTGCTTACGTACTTCCCTTGATTTGGTTGTTCGTGGTCAGCATTTCCCTTGCACTTCAAATCAGGTTCGGAGCCTTCGGTGGTACTAGATTCCTCATCTTTCAACTGGAATTTGGAACTTGAACTCTCTGATAATCCACCTGATGCTTCCTCAACACAGAATTGGGAGGTGAAATCAAATGATTCATCACTTCGACAAACAGATTTAAGAGCATCGAGTTTATAAGCAGTTATGCAATTGAAACCCATCTCTGTGACCAGGTTCTTAATATCCAGTACCTTGTTATGAGACCTATCAGTTGCAATAACCTCTCCCTTGTCCTTCATAAGAATCGCAATAGCAGTTGTTTTTCCTCCTGGAGCAGCACACATGTCCAATATCCGCTCTCCTTCTTGAGGGTCTAGGGCATGTGCAGTGATGATGCTAGGCAGGTTTTGAAGAAATATCTCTCCCTTGAGTAAAGAGTGAAAGGAAGGCAGCTCAAACACTCTCTTTGTCATTTTCACAGCAATGCCTTGTGAAGCACGGAAGATCCCAGCCCTTGACATCATTGTTGTACCTAAGCCAATATATAGGCCATTTCTTTCAACATACTGAGGATCTGTTTCTGATCCTTGTAGAACAATCCCTCGAGTCATACCAACACTCCAGCCACCATCA
This sequence comes from Berberis vulgaris, assembly GCA_963556465.1. NCBI lineage: Eukaryota > Viridiplantae > Streptophyta > Magnoliopsida > Ranunculales > Berberidaceae > Berberis > Berberis vulgaris. The sequence continues at coordinate 64,299,080 of OY747129.1, read as the reverse complement.
CTAACAGGTTGTTCCACAGCAACCGAAACAGCAACTGTGTCCCCTTCCTCTACATGAGCACTGCAAGCCAATACACCAGGAACAAATACCTGCGCACCTCGAAGAACTGCCTCTGCACATTTGCGACTCACAATGACCTCTTTTAAAGGTTTTCCAGTTTTATCACCATATTCAATTTTGTGAGGTCCCGAGCCTTTAACAAACAGAACATAGTCCAATCCAGGTATCTGGCACTTGGTAATAAGTCCATGTTGTAAGTTTCTCTCAAGAGTGTCAGCTCCCGACAAATCCAAATCTTCCTTCACACAGCGATTTGCACAATCAACTGCACTTTTCAATCTAGTCTCCTGTAGAATGGGTAATAGCTTCTTGATGACATCATCACTAGTTGACTTGAGAGCATTAACTCTAATACAAGAGTAGCAAGAAGGGTACGTTAGAGATTTAGAGACTGCGGAGAAACGATCATATCCATATGCCTTGATGAAGTATTCTTTAACCTGTGAATTCCACTGCAAGCAAGGGTTGTAGTTGTATCTGGAGTTTTGGTCTGATTCAGTCATCTTCTTCCTCTGTTTGAATCGGCTTTGGCTCTCAGTCGTCTCAGCAATGGAAAAGAAGTTCCTTCTTTGAATGCAAAATATCTAAAAGGCATGGTGGACACTAAACCATTATCATTCCATAATTTAACAGAATGAATAACTACCAAAACCACATACAATCGAGGAAAAAGAAAAAAATGACAGAACTCCTGAGTAAATTATTATAGAAGAAAATGCATGTAGCCTAAAAAATTAAAAATCAGATAAAATGTTGCAAACTTTTAGGAAATATTACTCTTAAGAGGTGAAAATCACATGTTAAGAAACTCACATGTGTCAATACATCTCTACTAAAGTATTACACTGAGATTGTTCATCAGAAATTGCTTTTGTTATTAAACCATGTGGATTTGAATAGCAAGTATTGTTTTTATGTTTGAAAGGAATTAAAAATTAATGATCAATCAAGGGGAGTTAATAGTGTACAAATACATAATATACAAATAAATGTTCAAAGGCAATCGCTTCCATAATCACTTTGTTATATTCCACCAGGTACAATTAAAAATAAATAAATAACATGCATATTGTGTTAGGGATAATAATTCTCCAAACAAAAACCATTGGTAGTTAGTTAGTGATACGCCTCTGTAAACTCACCTCATAAGTGATGGCGTTTCAATTGATTAAATCTTAAAACGTAGCTTGTTAATATAATCATTTCAAATTGCATTGATGAAAATAGTACCTCATTTCAAATAAAAAATCGTTCAGCTGCAAGAAAGCTTAGAAGAAGTAATAAAAGAGCTACACTAATTGAAAATACAATAAACAAGAGGTGAGATTATAACAGACACAATTTTGCTTAACAAAGCAAGGAAACAAGAAGAAGGAGAAGAAAAAGAAAAAGAAAAAGAAAAAGAAGAAGAAGAGAGTTACCAGAGGAAACCGAGTTTTAGGGATCATTCAAGTAAGAAAGGGTTACTTCCTGCTTCACCGATATTGCGAGTGCCAACTAGAGCAGGCCGTCATACCAATGACCAGATTTAGGGTTTATCAGATTTTATTGGTTTCTCTGAAAAGCGGAAAATGGGGGTAGAGACAGATAGTAACGGTTCGGATAGTAGCCATCCCCAGACCCGAACCGAAACTGAAGCATGTTGTTGTTAATCGAACCCATATATCGTATCAAGGCCACCACCGTCTAAGAATAAATTTCACTTACATTTTTTTTGTTTTTAATCCCTTAACCCCTCCGTCACATGTCACATGTCTACCGCTGAGCTGGTACTCCATTGGCAAATTTCACTTACATAATGGAATTGAATCTGAGAAGTAAAAAGAAGATGATCGAAGAATGAGAAAAAGAGGATCAAGAAAACTTGTTTGTCCACCAATTGTAGCTCAGTTGGTCGGACATTCACTCATCTTATGAGAGTTCGTGGGTTCAAGACTCACTAGTTAGGATTTCAGGAGTTTTCGTCCGATTATTAGGAGCACATGTGCTCCGTTGTTGATAAGTCTTTGAGTATTGAATGTAGCTGCTTAGATGGATTAGACTGAAACAAAGTGAAAACAAGTCTTCATGCGAGGTGGCGGCGATGGACTGGAGCAAAAGCAACTCTCCATGCGAGATGGAGGCAACGAGGATATTAAGTGGCAACAATATTCCTTCTGGCGTGGTTTGGTTAGCCCTATAAGGTCAATCATGTAGCCTTCGGGGAAGGATTAATAAATAAATAAATAAATAAAAATTGTCAACGACCCAATTTTAAAATTTTAAAAAAATAAAAATTTGCTTGTGCTAATCTTCTTAATCCTACCATGGGTGTTTTGGAACATAATTTAGAAATATTGTTTGATTTTCAACTCTCTCTAAATTTAGCACAAATCATCTAATTTTATGATAAAAGTATTGGGCTTAAAACCCTAACAAGAGGACTCGTCGGCTCAGATTTTTATTTGGTTTTAGAAGAACCTAACTCTATTGTATTTTGTATAGGCTTTATAAGATCGATTTGATTGAGTTGAACAGGTGAGCAACAATCCTGGTCCTGACCTGGTTCGTACTGGACGGTATGGTTCTGACCCGTTTCGAACCGGGATCAATCGGTTTCTCTCAATTTTTTCGGTTCGAATGGGACAGAACCGGTTTCAACCATTTTAGTCCTGGACCGTTTCGGTTCATCCTGGTACTGTAAATACCTTTCAAACCCAGCCCAAGCTCCTCACATCTAAAGCCCAACCCTCACAAAATTTAAAAACCCACATCTCTCACTCTTTCATCTCACTGCTCAGTTTCTCCCCAAACCCTCGCACCGTGGCTCCCTCTCTACTATAATCTCTAATCTCGACTCTCCATTCACAACTTCTTCACATACCTAAACCCAATAACCAAAACTCAAAACCTCCCACAATTTTAACTTCCAAAATCATTAAACCCAAAAAATCCAATCCAAACCACAAATCCCAAAACCCCTCCTCTCAATCCCCAGACCATCACATCTTTCAACCATTCCAACATCTTAGACCAAGGTTTCTTCCAAATAGATGCCCTCCAACTTGTTTTTCCCAGTCTGGGCAGAGGGTTTCGGGGATAAGTAGTACCATTATGCTTGATGGTCTAACCGGCTTCATGAGCGACTACGGCAAGGACGTCATTCATGTCAGCACGTGCAGGCAAGGTGAAGTTGTCGTACTGGGGCGAGCATCCAGCTAGTGATGGCCCGGCGGTGCCGTTCTCCCCATCTTCTTCTTCCCTTTGCCTCCTAAACTGCCAGTGCCATCCACGACGGCGGATCTAGCAGCGAAGCCTTGTCTTGCTGAGAGGAAATTTGAAAATCTTAAGTTCTAAATTGAAAAAAAAAATTTGAACCGGGATGGCATGGTCCCGTCCTTGACCGTCCTGGTTCAAACCAGTCCGGAACCAACCGGGTTTGCTCAGGGAAATTCGTTATCCAAGACCATGCCCACCCCTAAATTGAACTACTGAGGCAACAACTTTTGGATTTTATTGTTGGCAAATATTTTATCACATACTTTAGATTTTCAAATTTAGTGTACATTTAATTTATATATTTTTCACATTTAACATGTCTAATATATTTGTACGTTATGGTTTGAATCTCATCTTGAATGTTAGGATTCATGATTTGAATAATCGATTTGATTTTTCAAAAGGCCCTTACGATTTTCAATTTTAATCATGTTTTGACAACAATGATTAAGACTATTTGCAAAACTCTCACTGTTTCTAGAAGATGCCTTCTTCACTTCAATCTTACCTTTGCATTTGTTACTAATATCGATTATGTTATTTGTTGCCTGTTTATAGCCATAATACTTTTTTATTCACATCATGCAAATAATGTAATGATATTTTTAGAATCGTGTTTGGATTTATTAGTTTTGAGCTTGTCTTGCATGGTTGTTGATGATACATAAAATTGTCACCCGATCATGGCCATACATGTGTCTCAAATCATCATAAATATTGGAAGGTCGTTATGAAGGCTCAAGTCATCATAAATATTGATGGACCGTTACAAAGGAGATGGAGGGAATCACTCCATCTCAATGAAGGAGGAGACCGTTATAATAAATGTGCCCCTTCATTGCGCCATCTGAGCTTAAGTCTCGCAAACAAATGAATGCAGTCATCAATTCACTCATTATATAATGTAAAGAATAGAAATGTATGAGAAAGGGAGGTCGATTCGACTATCCTATCTACAGTATGCAACTTTAACTGAGTTTTGTCCAGATTTATTTCCTTTTTCAAATAGAGGCACTGACTTAAGCATTGGAGTGTCGGGCACCAAAAAGGTGGTATTTTGCAGTCTACCATCTGTTTCATAGGTCAAATTCACAAGAGGACAGAATTTTGACGCATCAGTTTGGCATCGTTTGTGGAAAACGATAAGTTTTGTTGGCTGTTTTGGTTTGTGGCAGGTTCGTAGGTCCACGAGCTCGAATAGAAGCTAGCCCATGGAGGACTAGCCCGAATGAAAAATGAATCTAGATAACGACTCCGGAGGACGAGCCCGAACATAAGCTAGCCCGTGGAAGACAAGCTCGAATGAAAAACGAATCCGGAGAATGAGCCTTCACATGTCCAAACAAAGGACGGATTCAACTGGCCGGAAAATAGACGAGTCTAACTGCAGCACGAGTCTGGAGGACGGACCCAACAGGCCCGAGTAGAGATTGGTCTGACAGGGGACATATCTGACATGGACAGGAGACATATCCGACATGGATAGGAAACACATCCAACAGGAGACGGATCCGACAAGAATTAGGTAAATATTGAGGGATCGTTATGAAGGAAATGAAGAGAATCACTCCATCTCAATGAAGCAGAAGACCATTATAATAAATGTGCCCCTTCATTGCGCCAACTGAGCTTAAGTCACGCACACAACTGAATGCAGTCATCAATTCACTCATTATATAAGGTAAAGGAAAAGATATGAGAAATGGAGGTCGATTCGACTATCCTATCTACAATATGCAACTTTAATTGAATTTTGTCCAGATTTATTTCATTCTTCAAACAGAGTCGCTGACTTAAGCATCGGAGTGTCGGCCACCAAAAATGAGGTATTTGGCAATCTAACATCTGTTTCGCAGGTCAAATTCACAAGAGGGCAGAATTTGGACGCATCAGTTTGGTGTCGTCTGTGGAAAACGACAAGTTTCCTTTATTAAAAAAAGAAGTTTGTGCTTGATAACAACTGAACAACAATACAGGAGAATGTTACGATCATCCAGAGTTGTTTCCAATATCATTTGTAACGAAAATTCCCATATTGTATTTGGGTAAAAATGATTAAAATTGTGTCATGTGAATTAAACAAGTAGTCCAGGTACATCTAGATACAATGATGCAGAACTAAAAGGAGCACTAGTAGAGTTGCTAGAGGCATTGTTTAGAGAACAAAAGGGTCACAAGTTCGAACTCGGCTAACAACATAATTATTAGTTGAAAGTTTTGTTGGGTGTTTTGGTTTGTGGCAGGTTCGTAGGTCCACAAGCCCGAATAGAAGCTAGCCCATGGAAGACGAGCCCGAATGAAAAATGAATCCAGGGAACGAGTCCGGAGGACGGGCCCGAACGTAAGCTAGCCCGTGGAGGATAATCCTGAATGAAAAACGAATTCGAAGAATGAGCCTTCACGGGTCCAAACAAAGGATGGATTCAACTGGCCGGAATAGAGACGAGCCTGACTGCAGCACGAGTCTGGAGGACGGACCCAACAAGCCCGAGTAGAGATTGGTTCGACCCCGACATGCCCGAGTAGAGATTGGTCCGACATGGACAGGAGACATATCCGACCTGGACAGGAGACATATCCGACATGGATAGGAAACACATCCAACAGGCCCGAGTAGAGATTGCTCCGACAAGAGACAAATCCGACAAGAATCGGGTCTGCATGCTTGACTTAAGACTAGTCAAACTGACTTCGTCTGGCTCAGACTCATGCAGTTTGATCACGCCGACTTCATCTGGTCCGGATCATGAAGCTGACTTAGAAAATTACTTCACCTAGTAAACATCTGATCCAAACTGACGGAGTTCACCTAATAATGAACTCACGAAGTCGACTACGATGATTCGTCACGAACGACATCCAATCCGAACTCATGAAGTCCAAATACAATAACTTGTCGCAAAAATCTTTATCTAGTCAGAATTCATGTAGTTTGAATTCGATGATTTTATCCGATCCGAACTCACGCAATCCGACCCTGATGACTTGTCACACTGACTTCAAAAAATGAATAAAGAAAGCCCTCATGAATAAGTTAGTGGCCACGAAAGCGAGTCCACTAACTAACGGGGGAGTATCTGATGATACATAAAATCGTCACCCGATCATGGCCATACACGTGACTCAAATCATCATAAATATTGCAGGGTCGTTACGAAGGCTCAAGTCATCATAAATATTGAGGGATCGTTATGAAGGAGATGGAGAGAATCACTCCATCTCAATGAAGTAGAAGACCGTTATAATAAACGTGCCCCTTCATTGCGCCAACTGAGCTTAATTCACGCACACAACTGAATGCAGTCATCAATTCACTCATTATATAAGGTAAAGGAAAAGATATGACAAATGGAGGTCGATTCGACTATCATATCTACAATATACAATTTTAACTGAATTTTATCCAGATTTATTTCATTCTTCAAACAGAGCCGCTGACTTAAGCATCGGAGTGCCGGGCACCAAAAAGGTGGTCTTTCGCAGTCTAACATTTGTTTTGCAAGTCAAATTCACAGGAGGACATAATTTGGACGCATCAGTTTGGCGCCGTCTGTGGAAAACGACAAGTTTTGTTGGCTATTTTGGTTTGTGGCAGGTTCGTAGGTCCACGAGCCCGAATAGAAGCTAGCCCATAGAGGACGAGCTCGAATGAAAAATGAATCTAGATAACGAGTCCAGAGGACGGGCCCGAACATAAGCTAGCCCGTGGAGGACAAGCCCGAATGAAAAACAAATCCGGAAAATGAGCCTTCACATGTCCAAACAAAGGACGGATTTAACTGGCCGGAAAAAAGACGAGCATGACTGCAACACGAGTCCGGAGGACGGACCCAACAAACCCGAGTAGAGATTGGTTCGACCCCGACAAGCCCGAGTAGAGATTGGTCCGACAGGGGACATATCTGACATGGACAGGAGACATATCCGACATGGATAGGAAACACATCCAACAGGAGACTGATCCGACAAAAATTAGGTAAATATTGAGGGATCGTTATGAAGGAGATGGAGAGAATCACTCCATCTCAATGAAGCAGAAGACCATTATAATAAATGTGCCCCTTCATTGCGCCAACTGAGCTTTAAGTCACGCACACAACTAAATGCAGTCATCAATTCACTCATTATACAAGGTAAAGGAAAAGATATGAGAAATGGAGGTCGATTCGACTATCCTATCTACAATATGCAACTTTAATTGAATTTTGTCCAGATTTATTTCATTCTTCAAACAGAGTCGCTGACTTAAGCATCGGAGTGTCGGCCACCAAAAATGTGGTCTTTTGCAGTCTAACATTTGTTTTGCAAGTCAAATTCACAGGAGGACATAATTTGGACGCATCAGTTTGACGCCGTCTCCGAAAAATGACAAGTTTCCTTTATTAAAAAAAAAGAAGCTTGTGTTTGATAACAACTGAACAACAAGACAGGAGAATGTTACGATCATCCAGAGTTGTTTCCAATATCATTGGTAACGAAAATTCCAATATTGTATTTGGGTAAAAATGACTAAAATTGTGTCATGTTACAATGATGCAGAACTAAAAGGAGCACTAGCAGAGTTGCTAGAGGCATTGTTTAGATAACCACGGGTCACAGGTTCGAACTCGGCTAGCAGCATAATTATTAGTTGAAAGTTTTGTTGGCTGTTTTGGTTTGTGGCAGGTTCGTAGGTCCACAAGCCCGAATAGAAGCTAGCCCATGGAGGACAAGCCCGAATGAAAAATGAATCCAGAGAACGAGTCCGGAGGACGGGCCCGAACGTAAGCTAGCATGTGGAGGACAGCCCGAATGAAAACAAATTCGGAGAATGAGCCTACACGTGTCCAAACAAAGGATGGATTCAACTGGCCGGAATAGAGTCGAGCCTGACTGCAGCACAAGTCCGATGGACGGACCCAACAGGCCCGAGTAGAGATTGGTTCGACCCCGACAAGCCCGAGTAGAGATTGCTCTGACAGGGGACATATCCGACATGGACAGGAGACATATCCGACATGGATAGGAAACACATCCAACAGGCCCGAGTAGAGATTGCTCCGACAGAAGACGGATCCAACAAGAATCGAGTCTGCATGCTTGACTTAAGACTAGTCAAACTGACTTCGTCTGGCTCAGACTCATGCAGTTTGATCACGCTGACTTCATCTAGTCCAGATCATGAAGCTGCTTAGAATATTACTTCACCTAGTAAACATCTGATCCAAACTGACGGAGTTCACCTAATAATGGACTCACGAAGTCGACTACGATGATTCGTCACGAACTACATCCAATCCGAACTCATGAAGTCCAAATACAATAACTTGTCGCAAAAATCTTTGTCTAGTCAAAATTCATGTAGTCTGAATTCGATGATTTTATCCGATCCGAACTCACGCAATCCGACCCTGATGACTTGTCACACTGACTTCAAAAAATGAATAAAGAAAGCCCTCATGAACAAGTTAGTGGTCACGCAAGCGAGTCCACTAACTAAGGGAGAGTAGCTGATGATACATAAAATCGTCACCCGATCATGGCCATTCACGTGACTCAAATCATCATAAATATTGCAGAGTCGTTACGAAGGCTCAAGTCATCATAAATATTGAGGGATCGTTATGAAGGGGATGGAGAGAATCACTCCATCTCAATGAAGCAGGAGGCCGTTATAATAAACGTGCCCCTTCATTGCGCCAACTGAGCTTAAGTCACGCACACAACTAAATGCAGTCATCAATTCACTCATTATATAAGGTAAAGGAAAAGATATGACAAATGGAGGTCGATTCAACTATCACGTTGTTGAATTTTGTCTAGATTTATTTCATTTTTCAAATAGAATCGCTGACTTCATAATCGAAATGCCTTCGGCCACCAAAAAGGTGGTCTTTGACAGTCTAACATTTGTTTTACAAGTCAAATTCACAGGAGGACATAATTTGGACACATCAATTGTCATGTCTAGCTCTTTATGTTTTTAGTTTCATGAAAACTTTCAGAACTTCTAAAGAAAATGAAAAGGATGCTTATTCTTTTGATTGACAAAATGTGTTTGATGCAATAGTGTTTGATATTGAAGTTGCCTTTGGAATCATTTATATCAGTATCAAATAGCTATGTGACAAATTTGTTGTATTTGATTTATTTCTTTTTTTTTTGAAGGACGAACAATGTCTCGGATCCCAAAACCATTAAAGTAAAGTCCAAACCCTGAACTTGTGATATCATCCACTGGTATTTGAAAATGTGATAGTTGGCATCAGATTCTACCTTCACTTGTTCTGATTTTACTTGTGAGATGTTTTATTTCTTAGGATACTTTACTACAATTGATTTCGTGTAACACTCTATTAGTGTTCTGTAAGGTGTGGGATTACTTGCATTTAAATGGGGTATGGTGGTCTACAATGAATTACTTCTCTATATGTTAGTGGATTTGTATGGGCTATACAATCAATGAGTGCTAATCGACAACATACATCAATTGTGGCTGTAGTATGCAATCACCAGTGTTGTGCCGGGCGAGTAATTAAGGAATCTATCATTTAGACCTAGGCAACATCCATGAAGAAAGTTGAAAAGGCTGGTCAGCTTCTACATGCATATACTAAAGCAACAGAGAAGGAGAAGAGATTGCAAAGCGTATACCTGCATAGTTTGGCTGCTATTTCTGAATGCATCTTTTCATGTGGTAACTTGGCTGATTTGTTTCTCTTTCATGGTCAATGACAAATCAAACACCTCCAAGTCGTCTATCCTTTTAACAAAGCTCTTCAACAACCAATGTATTTTAGACAGGAAGAGTTTAGACCTAAAAAGAATTTACCGCAAGACCAAGTGGGTGGTGTGGCTGTGGGCATTACATGGGGTATTATAAAAGCATCAGGCATTGCTGAGTGTTAATAGTATCAAGAATGAACATGGACAAATTCTTCATAGACACCTTGGTTTGATCTAGAGTCTATACCCATATTGGTCCATCCTGAGCCAAATGCATTGGGCATTGGCAGCCATAGAAGAAAAAAGGAAGCTGGCTATAAACCACAAAAGCAAGTGCACCAGATCAACCTTATCAAATCACAATATTGAACAAAGATATTCCAGCCATGTTATAGTCATCTATTAAGCACTCTTGTACATTAAAAATTAGAACAAAATCTCATTTGCAGATGAATTGTAAAACCAAGTGAGAGGATGAAAAGGAGAACATACAAACAATCTAATTTGACATTAAATACTGAAATTTATTGAGGTATAACATAATGTTTTATAAATTAATATTGAACATTCCTTGGTGTATTAAGAACATACGCCCAACTTCAGTTCATTTTTCCTTGGACCTGAGAAAGGCAAAATAAATAAGGGAATTGTATTATCTTCTACATGTGTACTGGTTATTGAGACAGAAGGAGATGAAGAAAGAGATTTAGGAATGTTGTTGTATCGGTTGGTTGCCCGCAACTTCAACGTACCACGATTTCCAAGCCTCCATGTAATGAGCAAATAAGTCACTCAATGCTGCCAAATCATTTGAAAAACCATCTTTTGTTAGTCACTGTCATGTCAGTTGCATATTGTCTATCCAGTGAGTTTCTTCCATTGCTTGTTCAGTTTTTACTAGACATTAAACGAGTTTTAGCAGGCTCTTGGCATTAAAAGCTTTCCTAAGCACAAGTTTTTCATGTTAAGCAGACTGGGCATGATGCATCAATGTCATGCAAGCAAAAAACCAATCTGAAGAACAGAAAAGCATTTCTTAAATGACCATCTTAGTTTAGGATTTTGACAGTTAATTTAACTGTTGTGTCAAGTGATTTGAGTGCCTTTTGTCATGAAAATTTGTATTGCAATAGCTTGTATGTTACACTCCCGTTTACCCTCTAACACTTCCCCCTTTATTGCTTTTTTTTTTTTTTTTACACACAAAATGAGGCACAAATCAATACTGAAATCCTAATTGGCCAACACTTATCCACATGAAAAGGGAAAGTGATATCATGGCCTGACCACATAGGTCTTCGGGATTCATGCTCAAATTGCAAAGATGGTCTTCTGATACTACCAAATAAGTTCGGATAATATGTCTTAGCAAAATATTCAAAATTAACTTCTTTAAAAAGTTTACCAAATATAGCCAACACTTCACTGCAGAAATCAATTTCGATATATTTTGACATTAAGGATTCAAAATTTTCAAGATACATGGTCTGAAAAAAGACTGACTGAATTATCATGTTTTCACAGACTAGATCTAAAGATGGTGCTTACAGGGCTTTGCATCATTATCTGTAACACAAATACCATACACCAGACAGAAAATTTGTTAATTTGAAAATTCAGATTGAAGAAGTACCTTGGTTATGATATTGAGGGCGGTAAGAGGAAGCCAGGCTCTCCCAGTCTTGCACTTTTCTCTCACTCTTCTCCTCTCGACCAACTTTAGGCAAACTTGAAGGAATGAAAGGTCCAAAATCAACACTTCTAGAATGGTGCAGCTTCCCATTGGTATCCTCACCATTTGTCAAATTGTCACACCTCTTCTCTGGTTTCTCATCAAACATGCTAGACTTGTTCCTCTTGTAGTCAATGTTTGTAAGCTCTGTCCCAAATGTCCTTTTCCTGTACTCCACCACTCCAGCAGATCGATTCTCAGATTTTCCATCAAGTCCCAACCATCTGAACGCTGGTTTTCTGCTCTCTGGATGATGCATCTGCACATCAATCAAGAATATTAAAATTGGGAATCATTTAAAGTATCATTCAATCATTTTGCACATTAGGTTTCTTACCTTCTCAATTAAACTCATGGAAGAGAGCACATTTGCAATGTCATACAACCGTCTAACTTTAGCTGCAGAGGTATCTTAAGAGAAGAGAATTAGTTGTCAAAATAATTTTCTATTACATTAAATACAATAAAATGAAAGTGTGGAGGTGTGACAAGGGAGAGTTGATTACTTCGCATTCGTGAAGAGTTTGGGGGAGCACCCAGCAAGGTCTTTGCGGCATCATCTAGAGTGATTAACTCATTCTGAAGAAGAGGAAAAAAATTTAAGTGAATTGACGAAACTGAATGAGGAACTAAGAGAGAATAACCAAACTTGTATTTAGATGACTTACATCAGTGCATATGAAGAGCTTAACAAAATTCTCAGTGAGAAGTCCAAGTGATTTCTCTCGTCTCTGGTCTATAAAGCAATTATCTAAACCAAACAAAAGAAAACTGATCAATTTCAAGCAGTGTCTACCACTCTAATCAATCTACATCCTTGAATTTCTTCCTTATTCTACTAATTCTCAAAAGATTAACATAGTCACACATAAGCATGGATTTTGAGACCCAATTTTAGGATACAATATCACTTTCATTCAAACCAACATTACAAACAGTGTAATTGAAAGTTAAGAATGAAATTGAGCAATAACCTTGTTTACTGGCCGTCTTTGAATCGCAGGATATGTCATCTTCGTCACCATCAGAACCCTAAAATTTAACAGCAAAATTAAAGAAAATTAGCTGAGATCGAGAACCTAAACACTACGGATACAAAAGGGGGAGAAACGGATCATAAAACTTACTTTGGAGTGGGAGCTGCCTCCAGAATAGAAATTGAGACTGTAAGTTTCCAAACCCTCGCTCTACATTAAGATGAATCCGTTCACCAGTTAGCAAAAATAATATAAAAAATCAAGACTTGCTGGCACAAACTGAAATTATTGGGAACAAATTTTTACAGAGAAAAGATTTGGTGACACCTTAAGCTCTTCTAAAGCCTTTGGAATTCCGCGAAAACCTATCCAAGTATACCTGTTCTTCGCCTTCCTTGTAAGAACCTAAACAGAACATCACAGATCAGAAAATATTTGAGCTTTTTTTTTGTGTGTGCGCATGTGTACAAGAGAGAAATAAACAGAAAATTGAGAAGTGAGTGATCTTACGCCAACACTCTCCAAGATATTGACGATGTCGTAGATCCGCCTCCGTTCGACTCCTACAAATCAAATTTTGTTATAAAAAAATTAAAAATAAAAAAAGCAGAATTTGACTAATAAACTAACCTACGAGCGATTTGATTGAACAAAACTATAAAGCACAAACCTAATCGACTGGCTGCATCGTCCAACCCGATTGTTTCTACGCCGTCTCGATTGTACATGCTCAAGAAACTGGAAAGAAAATCAGAGAGAGATTGATCAACAGATCTGAAGAGCTAGTTGAAGAAATGAAGAAGTAGAATTACTTGGTGCAGAGAAGACCGAGAGATTTCTGTTTTCTGCTGTAGGAGTGGTGTCTGGATCCAGATTGAAGAAACGAAGGCATCATTGAAGGCGGCTTCTCTTGCGACTGCCATGATGAGTCCATCGCTGCTGACTCTGCCATTAAGAAAACAAGAGATCGATCGACCAGAGAGAGCGAGGGAGCAAAAAGAGAGACAAGGATATTCTTATCTTCTTCTTCTTCTTCTTGTCTGTCTCAGATAGACAAGTGTGTGTGAGAGAGAGATCTGGAGATTGTTTTTGGGAGGGAAAGAGAGGGTTTATAAAATTAAAAGGGGGACCGTAACAACCAAGAGACCGTTAAGGGGGGGGAAGAACTACAGAATTTTTTGGTTATTCGCGGGTTTGGAAATTCGAATTTAGGTTTGGGTGCTTCCTAACCTATTAGGTTTTTAGGTTCCGAAGGGACCGCGGGGGGAGAGTCGTGTTTAAAATTCAGATCTTGGCGCGGGACCTATGTCGTGTGACCAAATTGCCCTTTCTGGGTAGAATGTTTTCGGGACCTTTTGGTAATTCCACTGAAACTACTTCTTTTTTTTTTTAAATCCCCAGCGGAGGTTACGAGAGAGAAAATTTTGTGAGTCCATTTGAGTCAGAGTGGTTAATTACTTTAGATTTTGAATGCAGATGCTTCTTAATTTGGATTTGGGATTTAAACCTTTTTTTTTTGAGTGATTCTAGCTGGCCTGGGAGGCGCGCCTGGGTCGCTGCCTGGGAGGCTCCTTGGCACGCGTCTGGGAGGCTGCCTGGCACATGAATGAGTTTTTTGGAGGGAATTTCAGCAGCAAAAAATTGAAGCCCCAAATTCGATTTTCATCAAATCCTCCCTCCCCAATTGAAGAAGCAAACCGAGAAGAAATCAAAGCTTGGTTTATCCTCCCTCCATCGCATCTTCCCTCCCCATCGAAGAAGAAGCTCCATCACACCCTCCCTCCCCATCAAAGAAGAAGCTCCATACCCTCCCTCTCCATCGTCGACTCCACCGAGAGAAGAATCGAGAGAATCAGCGACCCATTCACGTGCAAACCAGAGAAGGTAAGTGCCAAACTTGATTTCTTCTTGATTTCTTCTTGTGGAGTTCTAGATCTAGGGTTTCTAGATCTAGATCTAGGGTTCCTGACCATTTTTTTTTTTTTTTTGTATGTGAGTTTTGTTTCACTCTCCATTTTCATGTTCGGCAACAATACAGAAATATATAGTATGAAAAATTCAAGGCAACTTGAACTTGTTCACTCTTATTCACAGACTCCACCACCAATACAAAGCTCTCTCTTCTTCAAACTCATTTTCCCATTACCGATTCCATGCTATCGCTGGGGTTTTAGGGCTCAGTGGCTTGGTCTTAGCAATTAGAGATGTAAAGTTTGGATCTTTACGTGGATTGTTACCGTCCACTGACTCTTCTTATTCTGAGGAGCTTTGCTTCATTGCTGGGTTGCAAAATCTTGGCAACAATTGCTTCTTGAATGTCATTCTACAGGTAAATTTTGAAATTTTGATGTTTTTTTAGTTATGGATTGGGTTTTCAATGATTATTGTACTAAAGTTGAAATTTTGATTGATTAGGCCCTTGCAAGTTGCGAGTCTTTCAATGAGTTTGTATAGAGTTTGCCTGAGGAGGAGGATTCTTTTTTGGTTGAAAATGGGGTTGAGAGATTGCCTCTTACTGTAGCCCTGGTTTCTCTATTTAAAGGTAATTACTCGGTCTAATATCTTTTTATATTTTATTTCATGGAAATTGTTTTGGCAATTCATGGATTATAGGATATGGGTCTTAAATGTTGTGTTGAGGAAAATTCCGTATCTACTCGCCAACATTTTCGGTGATGGTCGCCAACCTTCCTGAGAGATATCAAAACCTGCAATATGTTTGTGAATAACTAGGATATATTCAACTTTACTCTAGGATTTTTATATAGTCTATATATGACAGTATTTAGAACACTGGTTTTGCGGGTTTGTGCCATTGTTTGAGCTTTCTGTGTAGGTGTGGGAGGAATTATTATTTTTGAAAACTATGGTGTGAATTTGTTTTCTTGAATTTCTGAGTCTGAGTAATGTGATTAGTGGATGGTATGCCAGTATAAAATGGTTATTGATCGTTTACACGGACTTACTTTTGAGCTGCCACTTGGTTGTCCTTTAAAGCTTATATCACGTGATAATATTGGCAATAGATGGGTATTTGCATTTTACGTTGTACTGGTTGTAGAAGTTTGTGGACTAGATTTTTTACATCAACCTCCCTGATTGTGGCCAACTCGATAAAAGAAAACTCCAAGAATGATGCAAATGCAACTCTAGGAAGATGGTGTTTGAACTTCTTGCAGTCATTTGGCATTAGGGTCGATTTCTCCAAGCTTCAAAAGGGTTAAAATGCTACCTCTTGTCAAAGAAACTTGTCTCTCTTACCCTCTTTCCCTCCACTAATAGTGTGGATAAATCCAGGCATGTGGGTGAGTGGGTTGTACTTGTACCACTTAGCTCTTACCTCTCGCATTAGAATAGGCGAGTTGGGTGAGACCATCGCTAACGGATTCTATTAAAGTTGACCTCCTCTTTAGGTCAAATTGACATGATGTTCAAAATGAAAGTTTTAACTCCATTCTGTTTCTTAGTTTGGCTCCTTTTCCTTGAACAGTAGTCTATAATATCTTTCTAGTTTGTACAAGAATTTGACTACCTATTGTTTATTCAACAATAGATTGTTAAGGAAGCTTTATTTCTAGTATACTGGACTAATATGAAATTTATTGAACACAAAATCATTGTATGTGTGGCACATTTGAGGCTTACAGAGAAGAAGGAACTTTACTGATTTTTTTCTAGGGACACAAGAAGTTAATACAAAATTGGTTTGTTGGTTATTAATAGTAAATAGAATTGTCGATTGGTCTTGATAAATTAGGTGTCACTCACTGTGTGCATTTTTTTTATTCCTGTTATTCATCTTATAAGTTGCATGTATTGCAGAGTTGTGTGTACCTCATTCTGAAAGGATGACATTGAGCCCACGGAGAGTGATGCTTGCTATGGACCACTATATTTGGCATGGAAGGGTGAGAGACATATTTCACCATAAGATTATTGCACGTTAGGTATATAGTTAAAAAACTATAATAGCTACCATTGCGCATTAACTTTCTCACATCATTTATTTTTCAGTAGTGCACTAAGACTCTTCCTTGCATTTCCTTGATGACACTGGGTGCATCTCCAATGCATAAACTTAGGTGAGACATAGAGACTGGTATCTAGTGGACTGTCAGTTACTTATTTTCTTGTTTTTCTGGAAACTTTAACATTTTATATGCTCCAGGCCACAACCATCATGGGACCGTACTTGTACAGCAGCAGCAGCTATTGGTCTTCTTTCAGAGTTGCACCTTCATCCTGAGTTTAATTCACATGAATTGGACAAACAGGCAGAAACATTGGAGGATGCCTTAGAGGCTTTACTTGAAGCGCTTACAAGTCGTCGCCTGCGTATGGGCAGGTCCATCACGCGCAGAGAAAGACATAGCAGCGATATATGTTAAAGTTCAGATGAGCTGCTGTAGGCAGTAGCACTAACTGTGAGAAGTGTTGCGTATACAATTTTCTAAGCTGTCTGATACAAATCCATGGAAGAAAATACTCCAGTCGGAAGCATAGATTTATTGGAAGTTTTTGGGTCATTCCTATGTTGGATGCATGTTACACACCACCCCATTGTAACTGGGTATTTTTTAGTAAATTCATGAAGACACTGTACCTTGGAAAATGATTGTATTGTATTTTTTAGTAAATCATGTCAGGAAATGATTGTATTGTATTGAAAGAATATGTTTGTAACAAGGAAAAATGATTGTATTGTATCTAAAATTCAGCAACATTTTTTCAGCAACATCAATTTGAGAACTCATGTGTTTATGCTGTGTTTATGCTATGGAATTATCACTCTGTGGCAGTGCTCTGTTAGGTGCTCTGTGAGTTCACTCTGTGCAGTGCTCTTGAACTGTCCTTTATCTTGATTCTTGTTTGCAGATTTGAAGCTTGGATGCAATTTCAACAGAGCAACATCAGCAATATCCTCAAGAGATCATATACTGTCAGTTGATGATCCACAATGGCAGACAATGTAATGAAATTGGAACAGACAATTTAGAAATAGCAGAAATAGAAGACAGAGGAGTGAAACAATTGAAAAGAGGATATTGTATTAGAGAGATAGAAGTAGGATATCAAACAATGTACATATCAAACAATATCTGTAAAATGAGAATTACAAATCAATGAATGCCCTTTCTCTCTTCTATTCTATCTCTATTTATAGTACCTACTTCCCATATTATTCTGTTACAACCTTTTATTGTATTCAGTCATAGCACTTGGTCCCCATCATTTCTCAGTAATAGCAGCACTTGGTTCCAGCATTTCTCAGTAGCAGCATTCACTTGCAATCATCAGTAATAACAGCATTCATTCTGGTAGTCAGTCCACTTGCTTCCCATTGGCATGTTTCCTCCTAGTATAAGTAAATCGAATAGGGGGCCTATCAAAAGAGAAATGAAAACTTTCAATAGACACTACATGGTACCACAATCAAGAACATAGATAGCATTAAAAAGCAAAATAAAACAAAAAGACTGTATGAAATACATTCTGAGATCATACTCTGCTCCTTTTCACTATCCAATCTACATTGTACTGCATACAGAATGCAGATCAGATAACCTCATTAGCTAAAAGAAAAACTTTATACAACCATCAGACATGAGATTGGAAGCACAAAAATCAGCTTTATACAACCATCAGACATGAGAAAAACTTTATACAACCATCAGACATGAGAAAAATTTATCTAGCGTTGTTGATTTCAGTACCAGCAGTTTGAAGCACAAAAATCAAACATGAAAAGCTGCAAGAAAAAACTGGAATATTAGAACTCCAAAACTGCAAGAAAAAAGCTGCAAGAAAAAACATGAAAAAGCTGCAAGAAAAAACAGGAAGGGATCTATAAGAACTCCAAACCCGTACGATCCATGGTATAAGCACTACTAGTTAAGCAAATCATTGTTTCAATTAGAGAAAACATCGGCATCATCAAAGCTCAAAATAAAATCGATGCCACCAATGCTCAATAAAATAAAGTGTACCTGTCAAAAACATCAATTCATACATATAGAAAGTAAGTTTATTGGATTTAATGAGAAGCCGATAACACCAGCCAACAAAGACTAGCAAAATGCAACAGAAAGGGTCCCTCCTACTGATGCATATATGTTTAATTCAATCTCTATAGAGACTAAACATTAAAAACAACTAGGATGGTTATTGAGTACCATATGCTTTCTACGTTATCCATAGGTGAAAAGAGAATTCACAATTGAAAAGATGACGATAATAGAAAGAAAAGGCAATTCAGCACTAAAGGAGAATGCAAAACTCTTTCTGTGGCAAAGTTGAACCTTTTGTCAAAAGTTCCACTAAAATAAAGAGGAGATTTCCTGATTTCTTTTCCTGCACTATCTTTTCCCTCTCTTTTACATCTCTAAATAATAACATCAAACACTAAAAACCAAGAAAATTTTCATCTTTAATCCATTCTCAATCTCTCACCACTACCACATTACAAATAACAAAACCACAAAACTAAAAAGAAAAAGAAAAATCTACTAAATTCAACATAATAGTAAGAATAATTCAAACAAAAATCTAGAATTAAAATTGGAAATAGAGGAAATCAGTGAGTGAGAAACAGAGTACCTAATTGTGAAGTGCCCTTCGACAGTAAATTTGATTGAATTAGTAGAGTTCTCATTACTCAAAACAACCCATTTGAGCTCTCTGATGATTTTTTCGGTGTTTTGAGCCCTCCCTCCCTCTTAAATTTCAGTAATGAAATTCAAATTTCATTTCCCGCTTCTTTTTTTTTTTTTTTTTTGAAACTTTAGGCATGTGCAAGACACCCTCCTTGGCACATGCCAAGGAGCCTCCCAGGCGGCCACCCAGGCGCTGACCCAGGCCAGCTAGAATTCTCCTTTTTTTTTTCATTTCAATTTGAAGTAATGTATGTTCCAATTCTAATTTAACAACTCATTTTTACTATGGCTGAACCGTGTTTGGGACGACTTGTAAATATTCTTAAAAACGGATGATAGTAATTGTTCATTGTCGTTTGGCAACTTCAAAATTTCCCTCAATTGGTTAGTGTAGAATTTTGAGAAAAATAAATTAATGACTCCAACATTTCCAAAATTAATTGTTATATTTTAAATAATGTTCTTAGTAGCAAATTTGTATAATGAAAGGACGGGGAAGAAACCCTTAACTTAGGGATGGCAATGGGGCGGATTTGGACAAATCCATCCCCGCCCCACTGGAGATCACGGATCCCCGAATCCGCCCCGAATAACCGTTTATACAAAATTTTAAAATCCATCCCCGCACCGGATGGATTTGCGGATATCCGCCCCACCCAAATAACCGCTTAACAAAAAAAAATTCTTCTTCTCAGCAAAAATTTACAATAATAAAATTGGTAAGAATATGCCCCTTGCAATAATAAAATGTGCAAATGTCATTGACTAATTGTCACCGGATCATATGAGATCACAAGGTCACCCTGGTGAAATAAAATCTTGAGTATCTTCAGCTTTGGTGCAGTAACCATAATCAAAATAAGTCATAATTGTGAATTTTAAATCATAAAATCCCTAAAAAATCCACAAAATTTTTGTATCACAATACACTCATCAAAAACCACGAGGGTTATCTAAAGTTAAATGTGGTAATTGTTGTTTCAACAAAAATGACTTATTGTTCTTTTATTTATCTACTTTTACAAACAATAGGGTGTCGACGCGCTCTACGTGTGTGGATATTCAATACTTATTTATTTATTTAATATAACCTTTCAATAATAAGCAAAATTTATTATTGAAATTCTAAATAAAATAATTATTTATAATTGTAAAGGCCTATGTATAATTTACAAATAAGTAAGGGCTTCAAATAAATTATGTTAGGGGCTTAGGTATAATTAACAATATTTGAGAGGGACGGATTTTTTTATCGTAATAAAGCTGAATTTTGGAGGATAAAATGGTACATATGTAAGATGACAAAAATACACTCAGTCACAATTAGGGGTGGGCACGGGATGAGATGGGACGAGATATACCCATCCCTATCCCATCCCGTTCATACGGGATCGGGACAGGACGGGATGGAAAAAATCTCATCCCGACCTCGTCCCATCCCAAACGGGTTCGGGACGGGACGGGACGGGATGGGATCAGCGTGCCAATCTTCTTTACTTGCAGTACTGCTATAATTCTCTTTTCTTCAGAAAGGCACATAGATATGTAGGGGCGCGATACAAATACTCATTCACATAGGGGCCACTTTTGTTTGCCATGTCAATGCCACTGACATCAACCACAAGAAAATGGATAATTTTGCTCACTCTGCCGTGTCTCTGATGCGTACAAATCATTCCATTTGAATTAGATCTTGTAAGTAATTGCTTCCCCAAGCTTAAAGCAAGTACCACATCAAGCAATTGCCATTATTGAGTTCAAACACATTGTTGTATACAGCACTACAAAATCACTGCAAGACAACTTATTCTGATTCACTCATTAGGTACATGACATTTGCATAATGATTGTATACTAAATAAATAAATAAATAAGTACCAACCCAATCACGACCAAAAGGTTCAGAAATCCCAGAATCTAGTTGTAGGACTGAAAATGAGCTACTGCCATCCTAAAACTAGTCCAGAATTGCATTTCAGGCTCTGCTGCAGTAGGGTATTACCAAGGGTGAGTGGAAATTCTCAATATAATAAATTCAAAGTACAAAATTTACAACTTTTTAGCGCTTCAATTATTTCCATGGAAAAGAGAAGGTTTTATCAAAGTTATATTTCATTAATGGAAAAGCTTATCAGAATCAGAATATGTAACAAGAAGAGCTAGAGTAATTAATCACTAGGCTGACACCTAACCATACTGTGTCAACACCTAACATGAGAATTAAGTGAGCAAGGCTGCACACTAACCGTGACAGGCTCCCTTGGATCGATAAATTCAATTAAATAAAATAAATATTAATAATTAATATTAATAAATTAGTTCGGGACGGGACGGGATTGGCGGGATTGAAAATCTTCATCCCATCCCATCCCATTCTAGATCGGGACGGGACGGGATCAGGATGAAATTATTCAATCCCATTAAGACCCAGAAAAATCGGAACGGGACGGGACGGGAACGGGATCGCGGGATGGGATGCCCACCCCTAGTCACAATGCACCTAACTATTGGGGTTTCTTGTAAATATACTAGAGTTGAGAGGGCATTTTGGACATTCTAAAAATTAGGACAAAATCCACACATTCATTGTTTATCAGCCGACCTCGCATTATATATTGCAGATTTCACACTCCGTCACTTAAAAACAATCAAAAGTGACGATAATAAGTAGCGGATAATTTCAAACAACTAAATGACTTCGACAAAAAAAAAAAAAAAAAACGCCTAATTTACAACTCTCTCTAGGTAAACTTCAATTGTATTTGTATGTGATAATCCATTACTCCACCCTTACTGGGCTAGTTGTAAGTTAGGTGGTGGTAGTAATGGCGATGTTTATTGTTTATTTTATAATTCAACTAACAATTTCACTGTTCATAAGGAATTAAAGATAAAATATGGCTAGGATTAGAAGTTAAGAAAATGTTGAGGGTAGAAATTTACTCTTTATGATTGCATGTTTTTAAATGTAAAACATATATAAGTCCCAAAGAAAATAAACATAAAATTGAAAAGGAGTATGTGAAATGTACATGTGACATATAGAAAAACTTTGTTTTACTCAAACATAAAGTTGTCATAGCTAACTACTTAGTTATCGAATTTTAGTAAACTCGGTATCTTGGTATCATTGTCGAAATGCATTTTTTTAAATCTTTCAAATGAAACCAATGATCAGTGCAAACGCTTATACTTTAAAAAATATACATTTTACGTTGTATGCGAAATGTTTAATGCATTTCACATTGTAAATATTTTCAATATTTATTAAGAATGAGAATAGATGCATCTTAAGGAACATTCAAACAAAGACCCCAACCTCCACATTTGGATAGTGAAAGTTTATGGAAAACTCATTGTTTTGGCTTGAAATTTTTTTTTTTCTGACCCATTAAAATTTTAATTAAGTTTGACCCTAATGTCATGACCTACTTTCTAGCGTGCTAACGATACGATTAATACACTAGTCACTTGTAAGTTGCAACTAACAAACGATTTATAATTGACAAACTTACTTGTAAATGATGTAAGCAAACACTCCCGTAGCGTGCTGGTTCTGACCATGGCAACATTCAATTGTGAATGGAACATGTTAAGTAGAAAAGTCACAAATTTGAAAATGGATTTGATGGTTACTGCATTCGAAATGTAACATGTATGGGGTAAATTGATAAAGAATTACGTACAACTGTTATGGGGTAAACACAATAAAAGTAGGGGTAGATTCAAAACCTATCAGAAATAATTTTTTAAATAAGGGAGAGAGATTAAACTCTAATATGAGGCCAAAACATTATAAACAAGAAGAAACTGATTATATACATGTTAAGAGACAATAGTATTTCTAGTAACAACAGGGTGAACACAAGAGTTTCTCAAAGAAATGCCTCATAAGTCTTTGTTATCTTTGGAAAAATCATAAAGCCAATGAGATAGCCATTGTGGGCTGAAAATCTCTACTACTTTAAAGGCATATGCACTTAGAATTATTCGCCTAATCCTTATTCTACCGAATCTCGGGACGAGATTTTTTTAAGGTGTGTATATTATAATACCCGCCCAATTCACTTACCAATATATTTTTATTATTGTTAATAATATTTATTTATTGGTAGTAATTATTAATTGGTAATAGTTACAAGTAATTATATTATATATATATTTTATTTATTTCGAACTTAGGTTTAGACAGCTGGTGGGTAATAGATAAGGGATGGTTATATTTAGCTAATGAAATCCTAAAAAAAATTTCATTTAAAAAGGAACCCTAGTTGTTTTCTCTCTTTGCATACACACAAAAGAGAAGGAAAAAAAAACTTGCGTTAAAAGGGTGGGAGGTGCTTGGAAAGAGGAACCTTGGATTCTTGCAAAAAAAAAAAAAATCAGTGAGTACAACTCTATCCTCGTTAATGTTTTTCCATGTAATATGATTAATTAGACATATTGTGTGTGAGGTGACATCTGTAAGAGAAGGGTTTTGTTTTAGGTTTTTTTTTTTGTGATCTGACGTCTGGAAGAGAGAAAGGATGGGAAAGGGGTTTCGTTTCATTTTCTTTTATTTATGGTGATGGGTTTCTTTTCATTTTTCTTCATTGATGGTGATGTGACATCTGTAAGAGAATGGTTTATTTTTTTTGTGATTGACATCTGGAAGAGAGAAAGATAGGAAGGGTTTCTTTCATTTTTCTTTATTGATGGTGATGGGTTTCGTTTCAGTTTTCTTTACTGGTGGTGATGCGGACATCCTTAATGAATTGAAGACACCCTTAATGAATTGAAGACATCCGTAATTAATTTTTGTTTTAATGAATTGCAGACATCCTTAATGAATTAAAGATATGACGGGTTTCTTTATTGATGGTCATGTGAAAGAGACAAAAGATGTCATTCCATAAATCATAACCCAAGTATTTTAAAACAGTGGTCATGTGACAATGTTGAAACAGTGGTCATGTTGTATGGTTATAATGTTATGAATATAACCGTGGTAATGTTTTATGTATATGGTTCTTGTAGTGGGACCGTGATGTGATGTTAATTGATTTGGAAAAGTAATGGCTCAAATAAAATACTTGGTAAATGTTCTTTTTCCACAATTCTGGAAAAAAAAAATATTTTGTGTACAGACTTGCTTGTATACGTGCGATAGAATTATGGGTATGCAGACTTGCTTGCATATCGGTGCACCGTTCCATGTGAGTTCGGTTGTACGTGTAGATTTAGGAAGAATACTTGCCAGTGATCGAACTTCGGGTGAGATGACATGACACTCGAGGTGGCACCCCACTTGGGATATGTACGCTCCGAGTGGCTTCGATGGCAAGGGAGGCACACTTGGGTGATGTGTGTTCGACACAAGAGTAGAGTGCGATTGTGGAAAAGAAGCCAAGAATTAGAAAACAAAAATAAATAATTAAATAAAACCATTGAATTGAGCATGCCATGAAATTGTGTATAAATTATTTTAGCTTATACTAGGTTAGCCTTGAGGGAAGAAACTAACAGCTCATTCGAATCTCGAATGAGAACTACCTGTCTTCCTTAAGGTGAAATTTGCATTTTGTCATTTTATATTTAATTGTCTTGATTTGTAAGTTTGCTCACACCAGTATGATTATACTGACCCAGATTTTGTATTGCTTTACAAATTTGGGTACGTTCTTAATGAGCGTAGCCCCAGAGAACTATCAGGTTAATTGGAGCGCAAGGAAGGGTATTGGCTGCGTGGCGAAAGCTGAGGAGTCGACACGTCTTTTTGTTAGATCTTTATTATTGTTATTCCTAGGTAATCAGATGTAGGATTTAGATATAAATGTTTAGTTTTGTCAGATATTTATTTGGAAAATTTATTATTGTAATTTTCATTTATTCGTTGTGAACCTCATCTTTAGAGGAAGAATATTGAAGAAGGTTATTAGTTTGTTTTCTGCCTTATGACTGTACCATTTAATTTGTTCCTGTCATGCCTTGATTTTTGGATAATCTATTAATTTATGTTGTTCGAAAATCGGGGCGTGACACCTAAGATACCGATTTTATGCTTTTGTATAAGTTTCCGGACTTCACTTTGCTTCAAGGGGTCACTTAGACCCCTAACATTCCAGCACGCTGTCTTAATCATCTAAAGATTTAGCATGTTGGTCACCACCCCCAATTGGGTTAGATAGTTCTTGTCCCAGTATAGGCTTAGGGGCTCTCGTGGTTTTGGTCGTCTTGACTGATACAGGCTCAGACCCTTGTTCCACACTTTGTAGTACATCAAATGGATTGCTTTTACTTCGCAAATTATGAACTCTTGTCTTAGGTATTGGTTGCTTAATGCTTCCTTTATTAGAGTCTTCGACCTTCTTATTTGTGCCTCCTTGTAATGGTCTAGATGTTGTCTCCCTGCGACCACCAGTTGCTCTCACTGTGCTAGGTGCATATTTTTCCTTATCCACCTGACTCGATACTGGCTGGGCTACTACTACTTGCTGGGAAGCTACAATTTGCTGAGGAGTTATCACTTGTTGAGTTGATGCTTGCTTAGAAGGAACTGACTGGGCTAGTACAAATTGCATGTCCGCTATGGCTGTTTGCGCTTCCTCCACTGATGGTAGGACTGCAGTTGACACCTCATTATGCATCCCAATCTTATTGTTGGCTTGTGCTACAATCTGCAATGCACTATCACTTTGCATACCATGCATGTCAATCACCAATTCATTGTGTTTGTGAGTCTACACCTCAGTTTGATTCTTGGTCATATGGTTACTTTGTGCATCATTCCATGTGTCCTTTTGAGACACATTCTGCATCTCATCCTGCTTACTATAGGGCTTGCGTCTACTAGAAAATGCCACGTACATTACTTTGATTCCTAAAGTTACTAATGCCTCTTATCTGGGTGATTTCAAACCGATTTCATGTTGCAATGTGTTGTACAAATGCATTACTAAAATCATGACTAATAAGATGAAAAGAGTGGTCCATAGACTGGTTAACTTGGATCAGTCCGCATTCATCAGAGGCAGATGCATTCATGACAATGTGATGTTAGCTCATGAATTAGTAAAAAATTATCACAGAGACAAGGGAGTCCCTAGATGTAGGGGTGGGCACAGTTCGGATCGGTCCCAAATTTTGAGGAACCTAACTCGAACCGTATTGAATTTTAACGTTTCCGATTCGGATCGATTTCTTCATTTTGAAGGTTGGAACCGAACCTAACTCGAATCGCTTACGACGATTCGGTTCCTACGGTTCCAAACGGTTCCTTAAGAATATGTGGCTCACATTTTGACAACAACAAATAGCTATAAATTAGACCAACAACTCAATTGGCAATTGCAAATTCTATTTTTTTTTAAATCCTATTTTGAACTTGCAACCTGCGATCGAACCTGCAAAGCATATCAATCTGCATAGGCATAGCTATAAATTAGACTAGTCAGCAAAGAGAACAACAACATTTTTAGCTTGTGAATGAGTTTAACTATCCATGTAGAGATAAAATATAAGTTCAGTAGTTAACAGTCCACACAAAAATCTCGTTGACATGCCCAAGAAACAGGACAGGTTACATGCTCAGACAACAAGCTCACCAAATTATAAGCTAACTTGACATATCCTCTCGTATCCGATGTGGGAAAGCTTTATCCATTAATGGACAGTCCAAAAGTTATCTCTCCAGTAGTCCAGTATTATATTTGAGAGTAGATTTATATTGTTACTCTAGTACAGTTCTAGAAAAGAATGTCTCACTTAGATCTGAACTTAATTGATTCTGTGAGGCAGATATAATGTCTAGAGTGATAAACAGTGCCAAAAACAGTGTCCAAACTTTGTCCTAGCTGAGAAATTCAAAGCCTGAAGGAAGGCCCTATGAGATCAAACAATGTCGTTTGATGAAATTTCAAAAACAAAACGAGTCTGTTAAAACTGTTTGATGAAATATCAATGACAGTACTGTCTGTCACTTGTTGCTGAAGAGGAGCTCAGGTCATCATTCTCTGCATTACATGCATTAAAAATACAACAGAGATCAGAGAATGAAATGAACCAAACATTTCTACATGTAGGCAAGTTTTTAATTAACTCTGTCTTGTACTATGAGAGTTATTTATCCATCCATCCATCCATTCATTCATCCCAGCTACATAAAAACAGTTTAAACAACAACACATCTATCCAAATGAGTCGTATGAATAATCAAAACAAAGAGAACAACAACATCAAAAAGAGCTGATGTTGATAAATAAATTATCATCTTTAACTTCTACTTCATTCAAAATGAACCAAAAAACATTTAGAAACAAATCTTTGAGAAAGCAAATCTTCAAATCAACACATGAATCCAAACTAACCTGAATCTGAGGAAGCAAATCTTCAAATCAATCGAGTGAGGAGGTTGTGGGAAGAAGATCAGATATGCTCACTGCTTGTGCCGTTGTGCGTCGTCGTCGTGCTTGTGGAGAGTGAGAGACGACGAGGGTGGCTGTGGGAAGAAGATCAGATTCAGATCTGCTCACTGCTTTGCTTGTGCGTGGGTGGCTGGGTGAAGTGAAGACCGAGAGGCGAGAATGAGATATTGACATGAATGGGGTTATGGGGGTGTTAGGGTTAGAAACCCATTTTTTTCTACCCAATCACATTAAGGCACATGTAAAGAGTTTTATGTAATCGGATTGAAATCGAACCATGTTAAACAATAATTTAGGAACCGGAACCGAACCGAATCATTTCATAAGTTATAAAATAAAAATCGAACCGTTTGGAGTAAAACGGTTCGGTTCAGTTTGGATCCGCGATTCCTCAACCCGTTTGCCCACCCATACCTAGATGTGCAGCAAAAATAGGCCTTAGGAAGACCTATGATATGATTAGATGGGAAACAATTGAGCATGTTATGCAAAAAATGCTATTCCCTGAATTGTTCATTGACTGGGTGAAGGTATGCATTACGACTCCTAGATTCTCCCTATCCATCAACGGCTCTCCTAAAGGATTTATCAAGGACAAGAGAGGCATACGCCAAGGGTGTTCGATGTCGCCATATCTATTTGTCCTTGTAATGGAACTTCTACATTTAATACTAAAACAAAAAGTGGAAGAAGGAGAGTATGTATTGCATCCTAAATGCAGTAATCCTCAAATAACTCATATCTGCTTTGCTGATGACCTTATTGCTTTCTTCCATGGGAGCATTAAGTCTGCAGTGGCGCTATCTAGTGCCATGAACCAATTCAAAGCATGCTCAGGTCTTGCTATAAACTGCTCAAAAAGTAGTTTGTTTGCTGCTGGGGTTCCCAATGAAGAGCTCATTCTGATCACTAGGTGCCTAGAATTCAAGCTAGAAGCACTACCAGTGAAGTACCTGGGACTCCCACTGATCTCTTCTTGCCTGGACTACAATCAACGTTTACCATTGGTAGATAGAATTCACAAGAGAGTTCAATCTTGGAAGAACATGACTCTCTCATATGCAGGTAGAGTCACTCTCATTAAAACAGTTTTGAATAGTCTCCATGTCTATTGGACCTCTTGTTTCATCCTGCCTACAAGTGTTCGGGATGATATAACAGCCATAATGAGGAACTTTTTGTGGTCGGCCTCTGATAACTACACAAAGAGTCCTATGGTGAACTGGCAACGAATATGCAGTCCTTATGGTGAGGGAGGCTTGGGCATAAGGTGCATTGAAACCACAAACAAAGCCGCAATGATGAGGCATGTGTGGAATATTGTCTCCAAGAAGGAGAATTTGTGGGTACAGTGGACAAGTAAAAACATAATCAAAACAAAGAACTTCTGGGTCATGGACACCCCGAGTGACTCATCCTGGTGTTGGCGTAATATTCTCAAATGCAGAGCTCAGGTAAGCAAACTAATAGTACACTCAATTCGATATGGCAAGGATACTCTTTTATGGAAAGAGCCATGGCACCCTCTGGGTATCTTACTCAATAGGTTTTCCCAGCACCTTACGTATCACTCTCTACTGCACCGCAATGCCAAAGTTAGTGCGTTTATAAAGGATAACAAATGAGATACCCGAATGCAGGAGAGATCCACCATTGCTGATATTTATGAAAATCTTGAATTAGTGGAGCTGGACAGTGATTACAAAGACGAGATCACTTGGATGGGGGGTCTTGACGGGGAGATCACTAATAAGAGTGCATACCACTCAATGAGGCAGAGATCGCAAGCAGTCTCTTGGTCCAAACTAGTGTGGTTCACAAGAAGGATACCTAGACAGAGTTTTATTACATGGCTAGTTATGCATAAGGCTTTCAAGACCCAAGACAAATTGAAAAAATGGAGAGTCATTGAACGATCCATATGCTCACTGTGTAGTGATGAACCAGAGTGCGAAGAACACCTTTTCTTCAAATGTAGGTACTCATGCTATGTATGGTTAGTTGTCCTTCTGCAATTGGGCTACAGGCGACATCCTATGGATTGGGCAGTAGAGTGGAAGTAGTGTGAGATGAAATTTTTTGGTACATCACTTAGAACTGTGTTAAAGAAGCTTGCTTTGAATGCCACTATTTACCATCTCTAGACAAAGAGGAATTGCAGAGTCTTCCAGTCCAAGTTTAAAGCAGCAATTGATTTGGTGCCCAAGGTTATTGAAGATGTTCGGCTACGTGCTTCAGTCCTGGATCTATAGGTAGACGACAATGCTGAGAATAGAGAGCTCTTTAATAAGTAGAGAATTGGTGTTCAATTCCATATACGCACCAGTACTGTGCATGCATGGAAAAAGCCTGAACAAGAATGGTTCAAAGTTAATTCAGATTGATCTCTAGCAGGAACTAAAGGGGGATATGGTGCATCGATCAGGGACCATGAAGGTATAGTGGTGGCAGCTGCGGCGGGGACACAAAAAACATAAACAGTAATTCTACATGAACTGTAGGGGATTGAATTGGGGATTATGCTAGCGAAAAGACATGGTCTTCAGAAAGTGGAACTAAGTACGGATTCTAGCAATGCTTTCAAGTACCTTACTACCACTAAAGCTCCTCCATGGGAAGCAGTACATACAACCAGATGCATCAAGGAGGCAATCAGGACATTTGAGGGATGCATGGTCAGACATGTAGTGCGAGAAACGAACCAAGCAGCGGATAAACTATCAAAACTCTTACCTAACCATGAGTTCATTGAGATAATTTCTAGCTCTTTTGCGGAAGATATTAAGAAGATTGTTTTTTATGATGCTCGAGGTAGGAAATACACTCGAATGTAACAAATCTGATTCTATTTATTTTCAGTGGTCTGGGGAGCCCATATAAACCCCCACGCTTGCCTTTCAAAAAAAAAAAAAAAATGACTAAGATGAACATCGTGATGATTACTTGACACGTAGCAATTTTGCGTAGGGCTGAACAAAAAACCGATCAAACCGATTAAACCGACCGACCCGATTGGTTCGGTTTAAATTCGGTTCGGATCGGTTTCGGTTTCAAAAAATTCAAAACCGAAGTGGTCGGTTCGGTTTTCGATTTCTATGTGATTTTAACCGACCAAACCGAACTGACCGAATATATATAATAAATAATATATATTTTATATATAAATAATACAATAGGTTTAAAATAGTAGGTCGGTTCGGTTTTATTTCGGTTTTGGTTTGATTTTAGTTGGTTCAGTTCGGTTACGGTTTGCATAAATTAGAATCGGTTCGGTTTCGGTTTGAAAATTTTAAAACCGACCTAAGTCGGTTCGGCTCACGGTTTAGGTGAAAAACTGAACCGTCGGTTCAATTTTCAGCCCTAATTTTACGACCATGGCATCACTTGTTCACATAAAGCTTCTTTCTAGTAATGTATCATTTTATTTCAGTTTCAGAGTAGATGTTGTTTCCCCTTAGATCATATAAAGGGGAATACCTCATAGTTTAGGCAAAGTCAAATGATGGTTGCAAGTTTGTGACAAAAAGGAAATTAATTTATGTTCTTGGTATTGTAGAAAGTATGTCTTATCCTTAATTTTGGTTTGTGGGATTTTGGTAAAGTTTATTTCTTTTGTATAAGAGGTATTAAATTTTGAAGAATGTGATTTTTTTTTTAATATAATTTACACATAGAATAAAAGATTGGGTGACGCTTGGTGTTAGGGTAAGCAAGCAAATGTTTCATGCAGTCAAACATGTGACTGAGCCAAAATAATGACATTTAAGTAGATCAAGAAGATAGTCACATCTAACAGTAGTTGGTTATTAAATTAGCTCAACAAACGATGTCATTTCCTTTGGATTTTTTCTATTTTCTAATTTTGCTCTTCCAACGCTCCAAATTGGATCAACATTCTATTATCATGAATAGTTTTATTATTATTATTATTATTGTTTATTTTTAATTATTGATATGCTATTGAGACAAAATGATTATGGATGCCCTAAGGAATATGGATGCAAACGAGGTGGTGCAAATCAACTTTATTAAGACCAAGCGACCAAAGGGAGAAAAGTCTTTCCTATGCGACTCCACCCTCTCACTATCCGACCAAAGCGAGAAAAGGCTTCCTCTCAACCTAATTAGGTCATGATCTCCTAGTAGTATTTCCCACAGACGACGCCATTTCATGGGGGATTATGATGTACTTCTACGGACTAGATAGAGATTTACATGGTTCCCTACATTACGGGAGGTAGTTTATGGTGCTCAATCGAATCAAGCACATCTATATTCTTTCAAGTGCTTATATTTTTCGTCCTCTTTTCCAATGAATCCGGCTATTTCCTTATATAAAGAATATATTTGTCAAAATTTGTCAACCAAAATATCTTCCTAAAATATACTTAACTAGATTCACATACCAATATATCTTTCTAAAATATAATAAATTAGATATTTATGTAACGGGCATGAGCCTAAATATCTCAAGCCCAAGACATTTCTGCCCGTTGGACGAACGATGTAGCTAATTTCGCAAACACAATGATTTGTTAAACTAAGAGTAGATGGGTGAATGGCACAACATTGAGAATCCCATATTGTGTTAGAAACAGTTGACATCACTTTCAATAAAAAGACATTTCATCGTAGCACTTCAAATCCCATCCAAAAGGGGCATTGAATCATGGGAATGACAAACTATGCTTCTACCTCCCAATGGCTTTACCTTGTGCAACTGTAGTTATTAGGGATGGAATACGTTATAAATGAGGACATGACAATACACACTATCATTATCCTTCTCTACCTAAGACCAACTACTAGTGGTGTAGCAATAAGAACATCTCACCTTCTAACCATGGCCTACGCACATCCTCTTTGAAAGTACTCATCCATTGTGGTGACGAACTTAAAAAAGAAAAATCACTTCATCAAATCATGCATGTACAAGTTCAACCAAATTAATGGATTAAGCTCGGCTAAAGTGTGTGCTCGTCTTACACATGCCTCAAATTATGCACTTTATGCTTCGAGAGGCATGACAAGTAAGAACGCATCGCACTACAGGCACCTCTAAAACCAACCCAAAATCAAGTCATGCCTTTCATCAAATTAGGGATGGCAGTGGGGCGGATTTTCATGGATATTCGCCCTGCCCACCCCATTGCGGTTTTGGAAATGCCTAAACGGATTTTGGGGCGGATACGGATATCCAAACAACATCTGTTAAATATTCGGGGCGGATACGGATTTGGCCGTATCCGCCACACGGATCCATTTAAGCATGAAAATTACATTAATACCCCTAGCCCTTAAAAAGAAAACCCTAATCCTAATTACCCATTCATCTCTCATCTCTCAGACTCTTTCACTCTGCCTTCTTAAGAGCTGAATGACAGGCTCCTCAGATCCATGGGAAGAGGAATGAGCCCCTCGAGAAGGGGCCGATCTCCACTCAAATTGATCCCACGAAGAGTATCTCTTCTCTTCCTTCAATCCCCCTTTCTGGTATGCATAGCACACGTCCGCCTGGTGACGGTAATTCTCGGATCCAGCAACAAGAGCTGCCCATCTGCTCTGATTTCATCACCCTCAACTCTCGTTTTGATGGCCGATTTCCACCGAGAATCGTAACAGTGAAAGAGGAAGAGCAGAGACATTGCTACTTAAGAGAACAAGAACCCAAGTGCCATGGAAATCTTCATCTTACAGAACAAGAAGAAGGAGGATATGATTTGGAGTCCTAAATCCCCAAATACAAATGCAGAGTGGGAAAATGAAGATGTTGTGACTTGTGAGAGAAAGAGGTGGTGGAACAGAATTGGGAATGGAACAGACTACTAGCAACACAAACCAAATCACTTGATGATCTCTTCATTGCTTTCCTTTTTTATTTATTTTCTTTTAGGGAGAAGAAGAAGAAAGATTGGGGAGAAGAGAGATTTGGGGTTCTATTCTTCTTTCCTTTTTCTTTTTTTTTTGGTTAAACGGAGCGGGGCTGATATCCACCAATCCGTCCGGTACGGGGATGGTTTTTGAAAAATATGATAAACGAATATTTAGATGGATTCGGGGATCCGCCATTCCCAGCGGGGCGGGGATGGATTTGTCCAAATCCGCCCCATTGCCATCCCAACACCAGACTCGTATTACAAATCAATAGGTTGACCCAAGGTCAAATATGTACCTTGCATACCTCGAACTATTCCATCTGGTTCTTCTAGGCATGTAGAGACTAAGATCACATTTCAATACAGATGCCCTAGAGTTGTTAAATTGGTTTATATCAAATTATGTCACAGTTATACCTTGACCTGAAGTCAACGACTTGACTAGTCAAATTTGACAAAAAAGTTGACCGACATACATATTGATATCTGGGGTTTGCACCTTCACCTTCCAACCAAAACATTTTTCTTTTTGTTAAACAACAACCAAAACAATTATTGACAAATCCAAATTGGCTCATAGTTGACTCAGTAAATGTGTCAAGGCATAGTTGACATGAACTCAAACAATTCAATATATGATTGGGCCTCAATATATGATTGAGCCAGTACTAGAAGAAAATCGCTAGGGCTTCCCAAACAGTGGCAGACCAATGAACAAAAATTAATATATATACAAAGCCTATAAATCACAAATACAAAAGAACTTTCACGTAATATAATTACATACTGAGACTCGTATTGACTTGCATCTTGAAGTGGCATTTCAGGCACACCCATGTCCTTCTAGTTCTAGCACAACAAGAAATAAACAATCGAGGCCATTAAATTTGACTAGCGAGCATCACGAGAAGCCGAGATAAGAAATCACCCCAACATGTTTGGTACCAAAAGGGGTAATTTGTCATCCAGGATGCATATCTTCGACATAGTTTTAGACTTGGCCATCCTAAACAATATGGAAAGGTGAAGACGACAACCCAATTGTGGCAGTCATTTAGAACAACAAACCTGATGATACATCAAATAAGACCGACATATGGGTTGTACACGTGGATTGTACACGTGGCAGAGATCATCCATATTGAGAAACAAATATCCCATGACCAAGACAATTCATAAAGACCAAAAAGACGAATTCAGTCATGAAAGCCCAAACAAGGCCCTTCAGAATAGATCATAATAAGATGCTCAGATCCAGGTCTGATAAAGTTCTCCCTCAAGGGGGAGGAAAATTATATAGAAAAATAGTCCTTGAGGGAGTTATGCCTCCACGAACATATCTTCATAAAAGGAGGAGACTGTTACAAAAAATGTCCCCCCTCGTTACACCTCGCATGCTTGAGTTACGCAGGAAATTAACTGTGACTATTATAAAAGGTAAAATGAACATTCGACAAAGGTATGTAATTTTAACTGAGTTCTGTCCAGTTTTATCTCCATTTCCAACTGAGTTATTGACTTAAGCATCAGAATGCCTTTGACCACCAAAAAGGTGGTCTTTGACAATTTAACATTTGTTTTGCAGGTTTTACTTATTGGAAAGTGGGTTTTGGACACATCAGTTTGGCGTCGTCTATGAGGAACGACAACTTTTCCTTTCAAAAAGATAGCCTACAATAGCAAACTTCCCCAGCCTTGATCAACGATTAAGGAACCTTTAAAACAAATAAAACACTCTACAGACCATTAATCTGACAACAATCAAAGCAATCCTTCTACCAGAGAAACTGCGCCACCAATAGTGCACACCGCATACCCAGTGACAAACATCGGGATGACCATTCCCGACAATAGAGAGCTGCAACACGAGATGGCTCAAACATCCCAAACGTCTAGAGGTGCCACCACAGATCCTCGTGTAGACCTACTCATGATCTAGATGGATCATATGATCAAAATGGTGGAAAAGTTCACCTAAGAGCATGCTCAGTACGCCAACCCCATCCAAGCACCCCCAACAAAATCCCGCCAACGAAGTTCCTATAGGACCTCACTAGGTAAATCCCGAAAGGAGCGAACCAACCCAAGATGGGACCTCTCATAGCGGCGAAACCCCCACTGAAATCCCATTCAGGATTGGAGTCACGGATCCTAATATATTGTACGAGCTAGCCAGACCGCCATTTTTTGACGCACTCTTGGTGATTCTCATGCCAAAGAAGTACACCCACCAAAGTTTGAAGGGTACGATGGCACCACTGACCCGACATACCACTTGTGACACTTTCACCGCATGATGTAATTGGAGGAGAACACATAATCCATCTTATGCAGAACATTTTCGAAAAGTCTCACCTCCACAGCAATGATCTGGTTCAACAACCTACCACCAAGGTCGATATACCCATTTCAGGTGCTGGCTACCGCCTTCATTACGAGGTTCATTGGCAGTCAATGAATGAGGATGGGGCGACACTACTTGTTCCACATCAAACAAAAGCTTGAGGAAACAATAAGGGTGTATATTACTCGTTTTACTAATGAGTTAACCATGATCGACGGATGCAGCGATGACACGACCATCGTTACTTTCACAGCCAGATTGAAAAGATGACCCTTTTTCGATGCTCTGAACCTTGAACCCTCGAAGAACATGCGATTTTATTAAAGACCGCTAAAAAACACTTCACTCTCGAGGAAATGATAGACGACGGGAAGAAGAATGAATCTAAAAGGGAAGCCCATTCAAAAAAGCAAGAAAGGAGGAAAGAAAGAAGGCGAGACGATAGACACCGGGAGGAAAACGTTCAGTCAAAAAGCACCGAACCAATGAGAGTTCCAAATTCAACTAGCAAGAATCTGGAAAGCTGCAATCAATAAAGCCCAGACATGAATGAGTGAGAAGCGTGGCGAAAAAGGCGTACAAACCATATACGGCCTTGAAGACTAGCCAAGCGAACATACTAAAACACATGAGGAAATGGGAAGAAGTCAACTGGCCACTCAAGATGAGAGGAAACCCAGAGGGGCAAGACAATAGCAAATACTGCTCTTTCCAATCACGTGCACGACACTAAAGACTGTTACAACCTGAAAGATGAAATCGAGCATTGGGTTCAAAGAAGACGACTAGACGAATTTGTCAGGCTACCTGATAAACAACCCAATGGAAAAAAAAGATGGACATCACCACGGGATTAAAGGAACAACCCAAAGAGTTGATATATGCCCTACACTGTGTAGCCGGAGAAAGCGACCAAAAAGTCCACCAAAGAGACGACCAATAACATATCCCACTCGAGCTGATCTATATAGAATCAGGACTGACAACGTTATCAAACGAGACCAGATAAATCAATACGACAACTCACGAACAAGGAACGCAGAGAAAATTGGCAATTCAAATGGGGGCCAACCAACTAACAAAATTCGAAAAAGCTTACAAGCTTGACCATTATCCATGACAAGTTCAACAACGCCTCCTACATTACTGACAACGAAGACAAAGCAAACAAATTTTATGAATTAACAGCAGGTACTGATGTGAGCATGATTGGACAATTTGGGACTACATTCTATTATGCTCAACTTGTCAACGGCTCATGCCAAGTGATTCAATCAAGAAACATTTCGAGTTTATTAGCTACCACGTGACACCAACATACCAATAACAAAATTACAGAGAATCATGGAGGAAAAAGTTACAGCTAAAACGTTAAGGACCACTCAAGGCAGAACAAATCGAGCAACAGTAAAAAAAATACAATGCAGACTCCACAACATAACTTTATGAGAAGGGAATGATTACTGCTACTATAGATTGTTAAACACTTGAAACAGGGTTATCAATAAAATTATGAGTTCAAAACTTTCCATAAACAATCGACATACAAAGCCACAAAAAAGGTCAGGACGTATAAGTTGGACACAAAAATTCTGGCCTGATCAACCAAAGAAGTAAAAGTTGGGACGAACAAGTCAACTTCTTCAAATAAACCTCGAGTCAACTGATACTTCAGCCAACGAAGTAAAAGTTGGGACGAAGAAGTCAACTTATTCAAATAAACTTTGAGTCGACTGATACGTCAGACCAACAAATTAAAAGTTGGGACGAACAAGTCAACTTACTCAAATAAATTTAAAGTCGACTGATACGTCAGACCAACGAAGTAAAAGTTGGGACGAACAAGTCAACTTATTCAAATAAACTTTAAGTCGATTAAAGGTCAAACAAAGTAAAAGTTAGGACGAACAAGTCAACATACCCGGAAAAACCTTGAATCAATTAACGTGTCAGATCAACGAGGTAAGGACGAACGAGACAACTTATTTAGCTCTATATATCAGATTAAGAAATCCAAATACATAAGCTGAAATGTAGCCGTAATGGCTTACTAACCGATCAGAATATTGGACCAAGAAGTGAAAGTTGGATATACACAATATGATTTAATTCGACAACCACGACGGACCCATCTAAAAAGGTATGAGTCAATTCACTCACAACACCATCCAAAAATGCTTCGAAACACCTTGGCATGGAAGCACTTGAGGATCTGAATGGGAAAATGCCTTGATTGATAAGAACAAATAAAGAAACTTCAGATGGTCGACAAACAAGCGCACAAACAGAAATACGTATAAGCCTAAATTGTCAGTACTTACTACAAACGACTCGATGAGGAGAACACACACATCATATATAATGAGTCATAACGAATGACCCAAGACGAATCACGACCTCGAAGAGTAAGCATGTGAAGTGAAAATTAAATAAAAGTTAATGCGATATTGTCCAAAAAAGTTTTTCATTCATAAATCACTTTGTTACACTCGGAGAAGAAGATAAAACATTTGAAGAAATAACGGTAAAATCAGCAAGAGTGTCTGACGGAAGAGAGCTCGTAGTGACAATAGCAGGAGAATATAAGGTTCCCCTCTCAATGGCAAAAACAGGCGATGGAGCCTGGTTAGAAAGAGAAAGAGATAATGGTTCTTCCTTTACAAGATCCCTTGGGAGATCCGAAGTACCTTCTTCAGCATCTTCATCCTCGAAAACTTGATCAACCAAGTGACAATACTCGGATAACTCGAAACCAAGTCCCGCAATATAGTCAATAAGCTCGACTCGTCCATCAACAACTTTCTTCCAATCTTCCACCTCCACAATCTTTAGCTTGTCTTTTGTTGCAACAAGCTCACTCTTAGCTGAAATCAACTGCCCTTCAGCAGCGGTCAGCATGGCGAAGATATCCAACTTGACTCTATCAACCGCAACCATCAACTGCTCCACCCACCCTTCAACAATCCTATGGCTAACTGACTGCTCGATGATGGAGCGCAAAGCCTCATCATGGCCAGCTTTCTCGATAGACAACTCTTTTTCCAACTCATCCAATCGTGCACGAGCCCTATCCAAATTAGCCTTCGAAGTTTCAAACTCCACAACAGACTTATCTCGCTCAACTTTTGCTTCCTTTAAAGAGGCCTGAACAGCCCCAACTGCGCTCTCCTGTTCTGCACACTGCGCCCTCAGCACATCAAGTTGACAAAAGAGGTGAGAAAACACCAGTAACAGCGCTGCCAAATTCCTTTCAAGAGCAACCACTTGGCCACGACCAGTCCTGTACTCCGACCTCATCACCCCAACATAAGTGAGGTGATTCATCCCATCCATTATTTGCTTAAGACCATGGTCGAGATGAGTACTGGGATCCAACACAGGCATCGAAGTGCGGGTGGAACAACGGTGACAACAAAAAAACCACTATTGCCTTTTCGATGCGAAGTGGTCGCCACAGGAGCAGAACGAGTAGTAGTGCGACAAGAGCAAGAGGATTCAAACGAGCGGGAGAAGAAACTGAGAACCCCGCTGCATCATTGGCATGAATGGAAGATGATCGAGGGGGAAAAACTTCAAAATCCTGACCACAATCACCAACCTCCTTAGACCGATCCACCGCCAGCTAAAGCATCCTATCATTGATAACTCGAGGGTCATCATTAGAGTATCCAGAAACATCGGACGCACCATAAGTAGAGATGAACCTCTTTTCATTATCATCCAAGGGACAAATAGTTTCCCTTTTACTCTTCTCCATCACCAATGTCATATCCTCGGCCTTTTCGAGGGATAAACGATCGTCCCTCATAACCTTTTTATCATAAAAGCTCTGTCGAGAAGCAACCCGAGCAACACCACGAGTGGAAAGTCGTTTCTTTCTCGGAACACGACCATGACTTATCATCAATCGCTTCGACAGGCTGGCGGGCCTCAGAATTTTCCTCTTCCTAGAAGTCAGGCCATCAACACCAATGCTAACAGGAGCATCTAGATCCATAACACGTTCGCCCGAGTTCATTTCCCCATCAAAGCTAGCATCACTAACACCAGTAGGAGCGGCACGAACAACGATCTCCTCAGCTTGGGATTCAGTAAGCAAAGCTCGTTCCGCCTCATTCATAGTGTATAAACCACTACGCCTCACTATATCCCTAGAAAGAAACGATTCCAAGGGAATCACAGGAAGCTCCAAGAAATGGTCACTGATCATCTGCTCTTCTACAGTGAGTTGTGGGTCCTTTCGTTTGTCAGGAACTTGCAACGACCGAACAATTTGATGACCACACAATCTGAAGTAACCAGAACTGACATAAGCATAAAACCAGGACTTTGACCAGCCCATAATGTCATCGTTGAGATTCCCAAAACAGGCGGGAGAACGGAGGAAACAAATGCTTTTGGTAACCAACAGACCAACCACAGAGTGCATGATTCTAACAGTTAAGGGAATGCTGGAGGGAATGGTTCTCGCATAAGTAGAAACCATAACCCTCTAACCATTAGGATCCATCTGAGCAGGAGGAATACCCAAAAAGTCTAGATATTCTCAAAACATCTCTAGAACCAAAAATTGAAAGTCGGACGAGAACATGCACGGGTGAAGAGCAATATACCCGATCCTTAGATGACAAGGAATGTCATTCTGCCTAGGCAAAACGATTTCGAGGTCAGATGGAAAACCATAATCGAAACGAATACTGGTCAACGTCGTTCGAGAAGCCTTCTTGGATGAGAAGTAGGCTTCGCAAGCAGTAAGTGCCTCGCCGTCTAGTATATCACCCACATGCATTGTGAAGGAACAAATGAGCAAAGAAAATGAAGAAGAAGGGCGAATAAGCCCTAATTACAAAATAAAGTAGTGTAAAAAGATAAAAAAATCAATCACACCCTCTTTTATAGAGTCGAGCAACGAAGAGACTGCTCGTAGGATGACGTGCGAGATATGATAATTGCACAAAATCAAAAAATACACGCGAAAATAAATGGACGAACAAGAGATCGGAATACCAACCCACCAAAATTTGCCAACGACATTAAATGCGAGACAATGACGAAGTCGAAAGTCCAACCATCGTCAAGTTAGTGGCCACGTCAACATACCCACTAACCAAAGGGGAGTAGCTAATGATACATCAAATAGTACCGACATCTCGGTTGCATAAGTGACAAAGATCATCCATCACGAGAAACAAGTATCCCAAGACCAGGCCAATTCATAAAGACCAAAAAAGATGAATTCAATCATGAAAGCCCAAACATGGCCCATCAGAATATATCATAATCAAAGGCCCAGATCCAAGCCTGATAAAATCTCCCTCAAGGGGGAGGAACGTTACATAGAAAAAAAAAGTTGTGAAAGGAGTTACACTTCCATGCACATATCTTCATAAAGAAGGAGACTGTTACAGGTAATGCCCCCTTTCGTTGCACTTCACATGCTTGGGTCATGCAAGGAATTAACTACGACCATTATACAAAGTAAATGGAACACTCGACAAAGGTACACAATTTTAACTAAGTTCTATCAAGTTTTATGTCCATCTCCAATTGAGCTTCTGACTTAAGCATCGAAATGCCTTCGGCCACCAAAAAGGTGGTTTTTAACAATCTAACATTTGTTTGACAGGTTTTACTGATTGGAAACTGGATTTTGGATGCATCAAAACCTATAACTGAATATGTGATTGTGGAAACCCTCAAGATCGAAGGGACGAGTGTCAATACAAAATAAGTCATTGAAGTTGTCAAGCTTACTATATGTGATGAGCCCGCTCCGATCGAACTCAATGACAATAAATAAAAAACCAGATCGGGATCAATAGTCCCAATAGGCCAAAAGCTAAGAGAAAATAGTTTGAGAGCCGAAGCTGACCCCGAGCTGATGATTGGAAGTCAAGAAGTATCAACTTACTCACGACCATCACCAAATTATTCGGGTAAGAAACATCAAGCCATCAAGCCACAAATCATCCAACTACGGGAGATCTGGATGGGCTAGGCCCAAGCTACCATCACACCACTAGTACACACACGATCAAATGGGGAACATTTTTTCCTTTTACTTCAACGATCCAATAGTGGATATTGTAAATGAGACACGAGTATCTTCATTTAGGAGCATAATTGTTAATTAAGTAAAATTTTCTATTTTAAATAAGGTTTCCTTAATTAATTAGAACAACGAAAGTTTCCTATTTGAATTCGATTTCCTTTTTAATTAAGACAATGAATGTTTCCTTAATCAATTAGGAAAATATAATAAGTAATTCTCATTATGGGATAAGGAAATTGATATAGGAAATACTTTCTTATTAGGAATATGTTTTCCTTGTTTGGTTAAAACAAGAAAGTTCTCTTTGTAGGACAAGGAAAGTAATATGGAAGCACTTTCATATTAGGAGCAAGTTTTCCTTGTTTGGTTAAAACGGAAAAGTTCTCCTTGAGGGACAAGGAAAGTGATACATGAAATGTTCTATTAGGAGAAGGTTTTCCTTGTTTGTTTAGCCTATATATAGTGTCTTTGTATATAGGTTGAAGACATCCAAGAAAACACACAAGAAATCAATGAAAACATAAGAAATCCAGGAAATTCATCCTAGAGAGGTGTAGATCTATAACATGTTCAACAAAGCTCTAAAGGGAGTTGTCCTTGAGAGATAATGCCTCAAGAGTTTGTTCTTGAGGGATAGCTCGAAAAGTTTTGTTCTCGAGAGAGTACTGTAATCTTTGTTAATTAATAAGATAACAGAGGTTGAAGCCTCAAGAGAGTTTGTTCTTGAGATGTTGCCTAAGTGAGTTAGTTCTTGAGAAGTTGGAGAGCTTGTTAGCATCCTCGAGAGTTTGTTCTTGAGAGTATTGTAATATGTATTAGTTAGCAAAGGTTGGAGTCTCAAGAATTTGTTCTTGCGAGATTGTGATCCTTGTTTTAGTAATATAGTGGAAGTATTAAAAAAAAAACTCTAATAGTTTCTTATTCTTCTTTTACAATTGTTTTCGCATTGACTTTGAATAACTACGTCACTAATTCATTTTTCTACCCCAATTCTCCAGAAATCTACAACAAGAAGCCAGGAAAACTGACCCTGTGTTTTTGTAATTATGGCAGAATTGCAAGTTGTTATAGTTGCCACTAACCGCAGAAGTTGCCTAGTCGTTCAGTAAGCTCCAACCCCGCTCTATGGATGATTTCAAGACTATACCCCCTTTTTTGCGATAATTTATGCAAAAGTTTCAAAACAGACAAATAATTGAGGATAAGGAATCAATCAAGAATTTTGCACGAAAAATACGGCACAAACTGACAAAAGTTAAAGAAAATGAAGCCATTGTAGTAAGCATTTTGACACTGATGGATTAAGAGTGAAACAACTAGCTTGACTAGCCTCCTCGACCATGTAGAAATGTATGCATGGGCCAAGGATAACATTATTAGGGACCTCCCACACAATCCACAACTCGGAAACATCGTTCAATCCTAAGAAAAAAATAAAAAAGTATTCCTTGGCTGTACAACACTCACAAAAATGAAAGGCAAAGAGCCATCACCA
Source organism: Berberis vulgaris (assembly GCA_963556465.1). Lineage (NCBI taxonomy): Eukaryota > Viridiplantae > Streptophyta > Magnoliopsida > Ranunculales > Berberidaceae > Berberis > Berberis vulgaris. The sequence continues at coordinate 64,255,526 of OY747129.1, read as the reverse complement.
AAACTCAGCGAAAGAAAAAAATTAGTCGTAAAAAATCTATTCCTAGCATGAATTATGTATTGGCTCGATCTTGACCTAAAGTCAGCAGCTTGACCTTAGCTAAACTTTTAATCTACGTACTTTTCAATGTCTAGAGTTTGGTTATTCTTATTTACTCCAACAACATACCAAGTAGCCCATAGTTGACTCAATCAAACTCGTTGCTGCATAGTTGACCTTAGTTCAACAATTGACCAAGTTAATGTATGATAGGTCTTGTCATCAAGAAAAAAATGGGTTATCAGTTGTTTGCCCCCCATCATAAATAGCTAATTAGGAAGTACCCCCATAATTAATCCATATTGCACTTTTTCCATGAGACTAGCGGTCAACGTGCCTTGACTATCTGTTTGTAAAATAGATGACCAAAGTACCATCGAAAAATTATCGGCTGAGATTGATTGTTTCATATCTCGAACATCTCATCTTGAGTAAAATCCTAGGGTCCAATTGAAATCATCATCACATTTCAAGTAAAATCAAACAGTTGTTAAAAAAAATTTGTATCTCGAACATTTCATCTGAAAGAAAATCTTAGGGTATAGTTGAAATCATAGACATATCTCGAGAAAAATTGAATGGTCAATTTAAACCATCGTTAAAAAAAAAACTTAATGTTCTTCCAATCCTCCCCCTTCATCTTATTCCTCGGCTCCTCCTCCTTCATTTTCTTCCTCCCATCCCTCTGTCTCTAGTTCGCATCCCCCTTCCCTGTCTCTCTGGTTCGCAGCCTCCTCCCTATTCTTCCTTCTTCCTCCTTCCTCCTCCCCTTCCCCCTTTTCATTCTCCTTCCCCCTCTGTTACGTAGCCTCGCCGCCACCCTCCCGCTTCTTCCTTCTTCTCCTCCCCATTTTTCTGTAAATCACCACCCCCCCCATCCCTCCCCCCTCTATGGTTGGCATCTTGAAGGAGTTTGCACCATCCATTCATGAAAAGAACATTATTTGCTTGACACGTCTAAATCACAACAGGGCATTTGGTCAGATATCTGAGAGACTCAATGTTCAGGTGTCTGATGTTAAAAATGTCATCATATGTTTAAATAAAGGAGATGATGAATCAGGGATGTTGTTGGCTGCAAATTAAAGAAGATGAAGGCTTGAAGTAGTATTGAGTTGCAAGGTGGTGATTGTGGTGTGGTCCGCAGGGAGATTGTGTCGAAACATGGTAGCAAGGTGGTTCGATGGGCTACGAGGGGATGATGGGGCATGAGATGGATTGAAATGGGAAATATGAGAGTGGTTGAGTGACGACGTGATGATGACAGGATGAGTCGAGGGAAAATGAGCTGCGTGATGATCTGAATTGGTGAACCGCGATGATGGCAGTGAACAAGAATAAAGAAAGGGCATGGTGATGCTGTCGGAACAGAATTTGATGATGGTGGATTAAAGTACTGATGTGAAGGAGTATGTGTTGAAGAAAATGGAGTATGTGTTGAAGAAAATGGAGTATGTGCTGATGTGGCGATGATTTTGGCGTGGAGAAAATGGTGGTTTGGCTGCCTGAATTGAAGAAGATAAAGTGTTGAATTGGAGGTGGGATTGGTTGTGTGAATAGACTGAATTGGAAAAGATGATGGGCTGCAAGGTGGTGATGAAATGGTGGAGGAATTGATGGTAGGGTGGTGGAAGGAAGGATAAATGATTAGTGATGGATGATAGAGAGCGGAAACATGGTGCGAGGGCGGGCTGAATAAGATTAGAGATCACAGTTGGGGAGAAAGTGTTTATGTTGGTTTTATGTTATTTCAGTCAAAATTGTTTGGACTATTTCAAGTTGGGGGGAGGGAGGGGGCGGTGGTGATTTATAAAAAAAAAAGGGGGAGGAGGAGGAAGAAGAAGGGGGAGGTGGCGGCGGGGCTACGAAATAGAGGAGGAAGTAGGAGAAGAAAGGGGAAGGAGGAAGAGGGAGGGGCGGAAAAAAAGTAAGGGGGCTATGAACCAGAGAGACACATGAGGGGAGGGGGCTGTGAACTAGATAGACAAGGGGGAGGGTCGGAAGAAGATGAAGGAGCGGGGGAAGAAGATGAAAGGAGGAGAGGTGGAAGAACATCAAGTATTTTAAAAACAATGGTTAGATTTTCCTTGAGATAACGATTACGATTTAATTTTACCATTCAAATGTCCTCGAGATGCATATATGATTTCAACTGGACCCTAAGATTTTATTCAAGATACATTTTTTAATAACTGTTTGATTTTTCTCGAGATACGATTACAATTTCAATTGGACCCTAAGATTTCCTTTGAAATTGGATGTTCGAGATACGAAACATTCAATCTCAGCCTGTGATTTGTCAAGGGTATTTTGTCATCTATTTTGAAAACGGATGGTCAAGGCACATTGACCGCTAGTTTTTGTGGGAAAATGCAATAGGAATTAATTATGGGGCACTTCCCAATTAGCTATTTATGATAGGGGACACACAACAAATAACCCCAAAAAAATCAATTTCCCAGATAATGAGACCAATACATGAAGTTACTAAATATTGTAAAACACAAATGTAGCAACTTTCGATTTTTGCACACTCAAACTTGTATCGACTTGAGTGTCATTGCAAGTACACCCCCACCATTCCAACTCGCTACGAAGAAGAAGCAATCATGGTCGTTTATCCGACTAGCAAGCATCACGAGAAGTTGAAGTGAGAAATCACTCTCACAAGGTCCAAGGCGAATATGTAGTCACACTGATAACATATTATAGTTCAATCACCACTAGCAAATCAAGCAAAGAAACGGAGGTCACAACAATGGGTAACAATCGTTCATTAATGACCTTTGTTTTCCATGTCCTTTTTCATGTAGGGTATGTTTGGTTGCACGAAAAATAGACATGGAAATTCAAAAAAAATTTCATGAATTCGATTCCGAGGCCTCCCCCTCGAACTTGGATTCCCATGAGTAGTAGGAAAACAATCTTACGATGAAACAATTTCCTGTTAATAAGTAGACAACCAAACAGCAAAAATCTGCATAACATCCATTTCCCTAAGATCTATTTGGTTACATGAAAAATAGACATGGAAATTGAAACCATTTTCGTGAATTTGATTCCAAGGTCTCCCCTCGGACTTGGATTCCCATGAGTAGTGGGAAAACAGTCTTAATGAAATGATTTTTAGTCAGTCCAAACAGCGAAAATCTGCATAACAAGGGTAATGGCTATCCAAACAGACCCGTAGATTTGATTTTTTCTTTTTTAAATTTTTTTTTTTTTAATCGACTTCACCAAAAAGCCAGAAACACTATAAATCCTAGAACATGTCGGTACAAAACAAATTTTTTTTTTCTTAAAACAAATGAAGAAATCGTCCAAACAAATTCACTTCCCCATCTTATTTACGGTAACCGAACAAAAGGTGGTTGATTTTAACAATGAAAAATTGAACTCACCATCTTCAATAACGAAAAAAAATCCGCTCACCCTAGTGCACACATTCATAAATTGAACTCCATGGTGGGTTGGTTGGGTTTCCAAGGTAGGGTATTTTCCGAGATCGATTTGGAACAAAACGCCAAACGCAACCTAACATCATTTGAAGACAACTAGAAAGAGGTTGATCACTTCGCTACAAACTATGATATGTTCATAATATGGGTATTGTTTGAATTTTTTGATTCAAGAATTCAATTGAGATTGACGAGAACTATTGGATATGATTCGATTGAGATTGTCGAGAACCACTATATAACCGTTCATGAGCTAATAAAAGAGAATAGTTTTGAATCTTATGCATGGATTTTTATCCCATTGTGGGATCCCTTTAATCAATTCATGCAACACCTTTTTATTTTTTATCCCTTAACCCCTTCCACCCCAAATGCCACCGACACGGTTCAAATCCTGGGGTTGTGATTTTATTCGCCACAAGTTTACTGCTGAGCAGTTTCCCATTAGCATCCAGGCAACAATTCAAAATCACCACTTGCACTTCTTGTAACAAGTATCAAGAACCTGATATCCAAATTCTCCTCGAATTTACCATTACGATAACCCCACCAATTAATTTTTTCATTTTCATAACTTCGAATTTCATGGCCTGGTGACACAATGATCCTAATTTAACATGAATTGTAAGATCCATCCACGCCAAACAACTTCTTGATCTCATTTTTTGCAAACAACATGGAGTTAATAGTCATTGGAAAACAATCTAGAAACTACATGACTTAATAGTTGTTGAAATACAATCTAGAAACATAATAATAATAATAATAATAATAATAATAATAATAATAATAATAATAATAATAATAATAATAATAATAATAATAATAATAATAATAATAATAATAATAATAAAAAATAAGTAAAATAATGAAGCACGATCTTGATGAAGAGAACTATAATAGAAAGAGAAAATAAAGCAACAATGAATTTGTCAAGACTTAAAATGATATGCTTTGACAAATTTCATTCTCACGTACGGTTTGCACATCTTCAGGCATTTAGCACTTACGATTCAACAATTGACAATCCAGAGAAACACAAATCTATTATACTTTCTTTGGGAACTTCATAAAACACATAAAAATAAAAAATACTATGATCCCCATTAACTTCTGAACCCAATCTTCTAGATAAGGTGAGTGACGTAGCCATTTTTTAAGTTGAAAGGTAGATTTTGCAGGGAATAAGCATATTGTTTTCCTCAATTATTTGATGTCAATAGTGCAAACTTCTTTAGCCACCCCTTAGAAAAAATCAAATAAATCTTTAAAGTCCAGTGTTGTTAGCGAAAGAATTCAACAAATCTTTTTAAAAAATCCATCTCCAATTCTCAAGAACCCTATAAGATGATTGCTTATCTACCAAATCTTCATCATCTCCATAGTCGTTTTCAAAGTCCTACTGGCCATGTTAAAGCTTCATAAATCATGTTAGATAGAGAAACCGATGAGACATCAACAGTCACCCAACCACAACCAGATACGTGGCACAATTCAACCCTAATACGAAAAAACCCTAGTCTGGTCTAAGACAGGACCAAGCCAGGTCTAGCCAAGGCTCAGACTAATTATTATTAAGCCCGTAAGTCAGGCACTCAAGTCCAGATTATGTAAACCTAACATGGTGTGAATCTTTTAGTTTGGACCAGGAAAATAAGGCCCGAATACAAACCTCTGGACAATAGCAAGCTCATGGTCCATTTGTGCAAGTGTCAAGGGTAACTCATTCATGAACGGGTAAGATTCTAAACGAGATCTCTTCCCTCCATCACGCCCTCAATGGTAGAGTGAGTAAATGAGTGAAACACTCACTATATAAGGTAAACAAAACAAATGAGAAAGGTATGCACATGCAACCCCAATTTTTATCATTTTGTCTCTATCCATGTTCAGTCACCCGACTTTACCATCGGAGTGCTTGTGGCCGCCACAACAATGATCTCTGGTTCACCGTTGCTCATCTTTGCAAGTAAAAAATCAACAGGGATATATTTGGACGCATCAGTTTGGCGTCATCTATGGGAAAGAACGATAAGTTTTCCTTAGAGTTAAAACACAAACTCTGTTGAACCAACAGTCTCGAAACATGGTCACCAGCAGCAGATCCCAAGCTATCAACAATAATGCCGAGCCCGACAACTTTCTGGCCGAGGAAGTTCCACCACAAGGCCGAATTGATCCAATTGTGGAAGCAAGACAACCGCAAGTAAGGGTGGGCATGGTCTAGATTGGTTCCGAATTTTGAAGAACCTAACTCAAACCGTTTCAATTTAACTGATTCGGTCAGAATTCCCTCATTTTGAACATTGAGATCGAACCTAACTCGAACCGTTTATAACGGTCCGATTCCTATGGTTCCAACAATTCCACTTTTTGTAATGATATTTTTTAGTTAATCAATCATTTTAGTTAAAAAAAAAACAAAAATCAAACAAATAAACAAATAACAACAAGTTGCAGCCAAGGATTGGGATTTCGTTTTTCGAGTTAATTTCGATCTCCTGATTTTAAGAAAAAATTTCGGTATGGAAAGAAAAAACGTAAAAATTTCGAGAATACATGAAACATATATAATATATTTCGAGGGGTATATGAAATATTTGAAAAAATAAGATGCAAAGAAATAAACTTATTAAACACATTAAATGAAGTTAAATACTAAATACCTCTTAAATTCATGATATAATATACCAAGTAGTTGTAATGTGACCTTAGATCTATGTTTGATCTCACATCGAGTAAATCCAATGAAAACGAAAACAAGTTGCTCTATAAAGAGAACCCATGGTTTATCTTCATCCCAAGCCCCCAACCAAAAGGTCCAACAACACCTTGTAAATTGAATCATCATTTTGGAAGGAACCCATGATTGCGTGGGCGTTCAAGTGAGAATCTTACATTTCGTCAAAAAATTGGATACTGAGCTAATTGTTAGGTTTTTAAAATCCAATAATTTTAACACAAAGTATTAGAAGTTTAAAGAACAAAAAACCCAACAAATTTAACAGGGGATTAGAAGTTTACACAAGTGTAAAGAACAACAAGTAATGAACAAATACAAGCCATAAACCCATTAGCACCAAACCTTGTTGTGCATGAATAGCCCAGCCCATGTGATGATACACCAAACTGTCCATTAATCCACACCGTACACGTGTCATGATAATCTCGACACCGGAGCAAAGCAGGCATAACAACGCGCCCAATCCGGTAAAGCCCATACCACACAAAGCTCACCGAGGCAGGGTCCAGGGGTTGGAACCAAATTGCAGCACCCTATTAAGCCCATACGTCAGATGGTCAAGCCCAATACCTGTAAGACCCAATAAGGCAAGTATCTGGGGGATCGACTTAAGACGGGAAAGCTAGCAATACATTGATTTTGACTAGAAAACAAATACGGGAGTATAAGTTGTGAATGGAAACTCCCTTGCATAGACAACACTCCAAAAAGAAAAAATCTACGGCAGATCTAGTAGCACAAGTCGTGTAGCAAAACTCTCCTACATGGACGATTCTTAATAAAGAAATGGTCTCCAACAAGATATATTTTTCTAAACTACGCCACCAAAGGCCTAGCCAAATAAAAACTCTTGCATGCTAAATAAAAGATAGAGTTGATGAACAAAGGTACGCTACAAAACCCAATTTACAACATTACACATTTCTCAAGCCTTGTCTGACTTAAGCATCGGAGTGTCATTAGCCGCCACAAAGGTGGTATTTGGCTTACGTGTGTTCCCTATGCAGGTCAAGGAGAACAGGATTCGACTACATCAGTTTGACGTCGTCCGTGGGGAACAACAAAGTTCCTAAGAAAGTAGTGATATCACCATTCCTTACAATCCAAAGAGATAGTGACCACGAGATCTTGCAATAATGAAGACATAGTTGAGCCCTAATATGCTCAAACCGGCAGAGCGCCGCTAGCTCCGGCAGCACCATCACTGCAGGGGAACAACCTCAGACCCCCGCGCCGGCACAGCCACGATGGACCCTAGGGTGGATCTACTGTCAACCCAAGTGCGACAAATCACACGAGCGGTGGAGATACTCACTCGAAAACCCTCCACCTGCCGAACGATACAGGGAGTTGCGAAGAGCGTCGTCCTCAGAAGACACCAGAGAACACATTCAGGAGAGCCACTTTGCCCATGTCGGCTCTTAGTGGACCAAAGGCAGAGGAGTAGCTAATGGAGACCCGGCGTTTAGGGCTAACAAACCTGCTTTGCGGAACCCCTTCCGGCTTGGGGCTACCAATCCAGACGTGTTGTACAATCTCACCTTACTCTCATTCATGAATCACATCATGAACGAGCCACTATCAAAGAAATTCAGCCCGCCAAAACTAGAATTTTGACGGGACAACAAACACGTCCGACCACTTACGCCATTATCAGAATGTAATGACGCTCAAAGAAGGATCTGAAGCAGTAATGTGCTAGTCATTCCCCACCAGCCTGAAGAAGTCAGTGTTGACCTGGTTTCACAGTCTCCCTCCGAAGTCCATTGACTCATTTCGAACGCTGGCCAAAGCGTTTTTCACCCACTTTGTCGGTAACAAACGGATTAGGAAGGGCTCACAATGCATGCTTACCCTCAAACAACGAAGCAAAATACGAGATCCTTTTGTTCGACCTAAAGCTCACCAAGTGGATTGGGATAGATGAGCTAACCGCGTACAACAACTCACGCCTGGTAGTCAAATATGTCAAAGGAAAGTTCAACAACAAATATCCCAGGATGGTGGCTTACCGAGAGAAGGTAATCAATGCCATGAGTAGATTCAAAAGGTTGGAACTCCAACAGTGTCCTTGAGATGATAATGAAACAATCGACACACTGGCCAAGAAGGCCTCAGCAATGACTGGGATTTCAGACGGGCTCATCGAATTCCAAGAATAGTCAAGTTTGGAAGAAGATGAGTCCAACGACGTCTACATGACAGACATAGAAACAAGCTGGATGAATCTCATCATTGAGTACGTCAAGAACAGAGTCCTCCCAGCTGAGAAGGCAAAAAGTTGAAAAACAGAGCAACACGGTACAATCTCCTAAATGACAAGCTATGTAGAAGGTCAGTCACGGGACCCCTACTCAAATGCCTAACCCCCTCAGGGGTGAATCGTGCTCTTAGAAAGATTCATGATGACATTTGTGGAATTCCTAGGCGGGAGAACTCTGGCCCACAAAGCCCTAACCTTATGGTATTATTGGCTGAAGATGCAATAGGACGCCAAATACACAGTCCGCAAATGCGACAAATGTCAAAGGTTTGCACGTATACACACATGCCCGCTCGAACCTTGACTCCGAATGACTAGCCCATAGTCATTCGCCGCAATGGAAATGAACATCGTCGGGCCGCCCCCCGTCTCAACCAGCAAGAAGTTCCTCCTCATAGCAGTTGATTACTTCACCAAATGGGTTGAGGTCGAGCCTTTGTCTAAGATAGACTAAAATCAAATCGAGAAATTCATATGGGCCTCCATCGTCTGCAGATTCAACATTCCAAATACACTAGTTAGTGACAATGGAACCAATTTCGAAGGCAGAAAGGTTGAAAATCTATGCGAAAATCTTGGCATCAGCCATCACTTCTCGTCAGGGCACCCACAAGCCAGTGGCCAGGCGAAAGTTACCAATAAGACGATCTTGGAAACGCTCAAGAGAAAATTTGACACGACCAAGGGAAAATGAGTTTCGGCGTTACTGGGAATCCTCTGGGCATATCGGACCACCAAAAGAACCCCGACTGGGAAAACACCTTTTGCCCTACCTTAAGGATCAGAAGTAATGGTCCTAGTGGAGCTAGAAATGTCAACTTTCATAACAGTGAAGTTCACATCGGAAGACAACGATGAAGCTTTGCGCGTCGGCTCAGATCTCTTCAAGGAAATGAGAGATCCGGCTTCCGCCAAGATAGCCGCCTACCAACAAAGAATGGTGCAGTACTACAACAAGAAAGTCAAACCACGCGAGTTCAAAGTGGGAGACTGTTTACTTAGACAAACTCATTAAAACACTAAAGAATCAGGCGTTGGCAAGCTAAACCCGAATTGGAAAGGGCTCTACAAAGTGAACAAGGTCAACAGGCCATGAACATATTGTTTGGAAGACATGAACGGTGAAAGCCTTATGCGGCCATGGAATGTAGAACACCTAAAAAAATATTATCGATAAAGGGTATTTGCTTTTACTAAACTTCCACCGCTGTTCATCAAATCTAGTTGGATATCCAATAAATTTATTATTGTCCGATCTTCATATCGGATCTGCTGAACCGGTCCCCATGTCAGACCACTCAGCAGTTACATAAGTCAGGACGCCCAAGTAAGACGTACCGAACCTGACCCGAGCTTAGTCAATTCCGACTGATAACAATAGTTTCTAGTCCGCTCTAATGCCTCGTCTGTCGAGTGCATATGACAATGGCTTAAAAGTGGGAGTCTAGTCACAACTCATCGAGCCTGATCATGATGGCTTGCCAGGGATCATTATCCAACTACAAACAATGATCGTTGAACCCGACAAAAGCTTAGTCAGGTCCGACTGATGACGAAAGCTTCTGGTCCGCTCAAATGCCTAGTCCGATGAGCACGAATGACGATGACTCAAAAAGTGGGAGTCTAGTCAGAGCTCATCAAGCCTGATCACAATGGCTTGTTAGGGATCATTGTCCAACTACAGACAATGATCGCTAAACCCAACCAAATCTTAGTAAGTTTTGACTAATGACGATAGCTTCTGGTTCGCTATAACGCCTAATCCGTCAAGCGCAGATGACGATGGCTTCGAAAATGGGAGTCTCAGAGCTCATCGAGCCTGATAACAGTAACTTGCCAATGATTATTGTCCTACCATAGACAATGATGGCTGAACCTGACTAAAGCTTAGTCGATTCTTATTGATGACGATAGCTTCTGGTCCGACTTATAGCCTAGTCCGCCAGTAAGCGGATTAAAATGGTCTAAGAAATATGAAGTGCAATGACTTCAGAATCTACTATGCGAGTTACACGTCTAAGAGGCCAACACAACGACATGGCCATGCAGCTAAGCTCCCAAAAGTAAAAGTAAAAATACTACTGAACAAATTTTCTTCGAGTCTTATCTTGGGGGTACAGTTGTTGCGGAAGATCTGCTCCAAAGGCTGAAGAGCCAATTACATCAGAAAGGATTACAGGGGATAAGTTAGCATCGTCAAAGGCCTGTCTCGAATTGCCAGTCGAGGGCGCTGGATCGAATGCTTATTCCTCGTCAATCTTCCAATAAGCAACCTTTTGAAGTGACCGAAGTCGAGTTCAAGGTTAGCAGATCCAACCTAGTCGAGACAATCACAACAAAATCCAAAGTTGCCTAGCGCTTCTGTTCGCGAGCTTTGGACTCCGCCAGGATTTTTTCCGCCCCCTTCAATCTGCCCGCAAACGCGGTCATTTGAGACTGCTCATCTACCAGTTGTTGTTTTAGTTGACTTAGCTCATCCTGCATGGAAGCAGCTCGAACCTCCTATTCGCGGACACAACGAAGTTTGCTAGCAACATCGGATTCAAGCTTCCAGCGTAAAACAACTCATTCAGACTCAGCTTGCTCCCTTTCAGCAACTCGGCTTGCAAATCAGGCTGCGCCTTACTCGCCACCTCTTCAACGCGCTTCGACTCCTCCCGAGTGCGCCCAAACTCCGCTTCAGTGGACACCAAGCCAGCCTTTGAGCCTTCAGCTTGGCCTCAAGATCAGCCTGTGTGGCCCACATTGACTCGGAGTTTGTCCCAGCGCCAAACTCCTCTAGCTACTTGTTTAAGGAATCTATTCGATACAACACGTCAGAATACGACTTCTGCAATTTAACAAAAGCCTTCTCCAGGGCATGCACTCTATTACGGGCTTTAGGGTGCAGCTCATTCCGATCAAATGATACGCTCGCTCCACCCCTGAACATCATCACCGTTTTGAGGGGACCCTTTGAAGATGTCCGCTCTGCAGTCGTAGCCTTCTTAACTGAAAGCTCAGCCAATACCCAACATCAGGATTTGAGGGCGGGAGAGTAGGTGATTCACTCCCTAGAATGGTCACTTCAGCAAAATGGGAAAGTGGAACGCCAGCAGCTTTTGTGACAAGATCCATATTCGAGAGTTGAGCAAGTTGTGAAGCTTCAACGCCACTAGTGTCTGCCAGTTCATAATCATCCCTTTATAGATCAACAACGGGGGTAGGAGATTCGAGCAAAACACCCTACTCTTCCAGAACCATCTCCTAGGCAGACTGAGCATATCTAGACTCCGCGATGGTCACCCCGTCCTCTAACGAAATCAGCAGATGAGAAGAGGAAGTGCCTTGAGATTAGCCCGCTTACTCTTGAGTTGGGTAATGAGTGGCAGGACTGCCTCCTACTCGACCTATCTCGCCGGGCTAGACACTGTTAGCCTTCTCTTATTGGAACAACGACTGCCGGCCTCCTTAGTCGACGTTCTTAACAGAGTGGGAGCTGCATGACAATTCTCGAACAACCCACTCGCACGATGTTGCTCGAAACCATAACCTCTTCGATGGTCATAAAATAGAGCTCATCGAACTTCGTCTTTATCGACTCCTCTTCCTTAGTGAGAGTTGGAGCCATAAATTTCTCTGCAAAGAAATAAAATGACAATTCAATGCAACATCCACAATGATCGGACAAGAAAAAAGAAAGAGCAAATTATGCTTAATATAATCAAATTTGAAGTACCTGACAAACGGATGCTCTCCAGCTTAAAGTACAAAGAATTCGAAGAAGCAAGAAAACAATACTTATGCTAGGACTTGAAGTCATCTGACAGTGGACCCAAACAATCTGGCGTGCTCAACTGACAAGCCCCGTGAGCATTCAGCCGAGGGGAAGTCAACAGATTTACCACCTGCAGAATCAATCGAAGGTCAGCGTCCTTCACTCTGATAAAGACATCAATTAAGGTTCTGAACCCGTTCGGTACCATCTGAACGGGAAGAATGCAAAGATACGCAAAAAAGGGCCAAATATCTTTTGGAACCGAAAATTGGAGTCCAGATTGAAACATGCCTTTATGCAAGGCGATTAACCCTTGCATAGGCATTAATGATCCCGAAGTCTTCAGGAATTTGATATTGATCCCGGAGTTTAACCAGTCCCAAAAAAACTCGTGGCATGTGTTCGACAACTCCTATTTGAGAGTAATTTCAACATTATCCACCATGGAAAAAAGTACAAACTTTTGAGTGCACTTGTGAAAATAGAAGCAAGAACGCACAAGCAAGAAAGCAGGGAGTTTCAAAAAGATTACAAAAGTAAAGAAACTCTCATCTGCAAAGATGACAACTTATTTAGAGCCAAGGATTCACGCCCCTTTTTCAAGCAGTCACATACTCATTTAATGATGTGCACCGCTCGAGACAACGTTTCGAGCTGAACCATCACAACTGTACAGTTCCTATTGAAGTGACTTAGTGGAGCGAGATGGCCCACTAACTCGGGGGGTCAACTGATGATACACCAAACCGTCCATTAATCCACGCAGTACACGTGTCATGATGATTTCATCAGCAGAGCAAAGCGGCCCTAAGTGCGTGCCCAATCTGCCAAAGCCCAAACCACACGAAGCCCACCGAGGCAGGGTCCAGAAGGTTGGACCCAAATTGCAGCGCCCTATTAAGCCCATACGTCACATGGTCAAGGCCAATGCCCATAAGATCTAATAAGGCCAGTATCTGGTGGATCGACCTAAGACAGACAAGCCAACAATACATTGATTTCGACTAGGAAACAAATACCGGAGTATAAGATGTGCATGAAAACTCCCTTGCATGAACAATATTCCAAAAGAGAAGAATCTCCAACAGATCTAGGAGCACAAGTTTTGTAGGGAAACTCTCATACACGGACGACTCCTAACAATGAAAAGATTTCCAACAAGATATATTTCCCTAAACTACGCCACCAAAGGCCTAGTTGAACAAGGACTCTCGCATGATAAACAGGAGACAGGGTTGATGAACATTGTTCGCTACAGAACCCAATTTACAACATTATACCTTTTTCATGCCTTGTCTGACTTAAACATTGGAGTATCATCGACCGCCACAATGGTGATCTTTGGCTCACATGTGCTACCTGTGCAGGTCAAGAAAAACAAGATTTGACTACATTACCATGTAAAAATTGCAAGGTGAAAATTTTCCAATGTAAATGTAGTGAATTTAATAGAAGAGATAATACCACGCCACCCAATGTTTCAGAGTCCAAATCTTTTATCACAAACTTGTGTTTCCACAGCTTGTCATATATATATATATTTTTTCTCTCTCTTTTGTTCAACACAACAACACTTATCTTTTTCCATCTGCTCAACAAATGTAAGAAAAAGGATAACAATACTACAGAGACAACATCGAAATCTCAATCGTAGCTGGGAGGATGAAGGAGGATCGCAGGGAGGTCGTAGGTAGAAAGATTGATCGCAGGAAAGAGGATCTCAAGGAGGTCGCAGGTAGAAAGGAGGATCGATTGCAAGAAATAGGAGTGAGCAGGACCAAATGGAGATCGTAGGGAAGAGGAAGGAATAATGATCGCAGGGAGGAAGAAGGATCGAACGCAGGTTCAATGAAATTTTTTTACCGAAATAATGGAAAAATGGTCGTGATTTTTTTTGTGATTTGGGCAAAAAAATGAAATTTACGAAAAACACCTGAAAAATCCCTTTAAAAACTGCAAATTCCTTTTTCGTTCCTTTTTTCTCGTAATTCCAAAATAACGATTTTTTACCAATTGCAAAATCTCATTCATTAGTTGCAACGCAAGCCAATTCCAATATTAATTGCAATAATCCTCCAACTTTCTCAAACTTATAATATCTAATATCTATTACAAATTCAAATTGTATCCAGTATCTATTACATTGAAAATATAAAGAGCTAGCCACTCAAATCAAATTATCACCAATCTTGTATTAGCAACATTTGCGGCTCTGCCTTTCCCTTTGATGTTGATTGAGAACTTTGAGTATTTCTTTAGATGAGAGAGAGATAGACAGTAGGGCAACATCAGCAACTTTACAATAGAACTAAACGAGGGAGACGACGGCGACAACAGCTGAGAAAGATACAGCGACAACAATAATAGATCAATCAATTCAACGAAGCTTTTAGGTTTTTTAGAGCTCAAGATTGGGTGCAATTGAGACACAATAAAATTTTGTAACCTCAATAAGGATAAAACACATGTATAATGTTATACGAAAAAGGTTGGAACCGAATCATTTGAATTCAAATATTTGGAACCAGACTCGAACCGTTCTACAATGGATCTGGACCAATCCGGACCGTTTAATGCTATACACAATAAGAACCAGGTTGTTTTAAGCAAAACGAGCCGGTTCGGATCCACGATTCATTGACTCGTTTACCCACCCCTACCCGCCAGGCCCCGCTATTGAAGCAGCCGTGAAAGACCCCGCATAGATAAAATTCTACTCCATATGTGTCATCTCACGCGGGTGGTGGAGAGACTTATCCAGGATCGACAACAACTACCATGGGATGGCAAAAATTCGAACAGGTATCTGACCCAAGAAGAGACCAGGAAGCGTGTCCACGAGAGCGAAAATGTCCCCATTGAAGACCAAAGAGCTGGCCACAAGGGGAACCTAAGGGGTAAATGAGGCTTGGAGACCACACACCAAAGACAAAGATGATTGTCATAAAAAACCCACTTCAGCTAGGTGCGACCAATCCAGACGTCCTGTACAATCTCTCCAATTTTCGAACAGATCATAAACACGCCTCTACCAAAGAAGTTCGTCCTTACGAAGCTCGAGTTCTATGACGAAACTTCAGATCCGTCAAACCACTTGCGCCATTACCACCAAGTGATGATACTAAAGGAAGTTTAGAAGCCATCCTGTGCAAACATTCCCTACTGGCCTAAAAAGACCGACACTGCCATGGTTCACAGCCAAGATCTATCGACTCATTTCAAGTTCTGGCGAAGGTGTTAATCACTTGATTCGTATGAAGCCAACGAATCAGGAAATGGACCAATTATATGCTTAGCATCAAGCAAAAACATGGAAAAGCCCTAAGAGAATATGTGACTCGGTTCAATGACGAGCTGACTCTGATCGACGATTTTAGCGATGACACGTCTGTCGCCGTTTTCACCTCCGATCTCCAGGGAGGTCAGTTTTATAACTTCCTCACTTTGGAGCCTCCAAAGCACATGGCGGACTTGGTGAAAAGTATGCAAAAATACATCACTCTTGAGGAGATGTTAGCAGCCAAAAAAGGAAGTGAGAATTAAACTAAGCAATCCTCAAAGATATGGGACAATGGATACAAGAAGAACCGTGAGGACATGTCTAAGAGAAAACGAGGTGACAACAGGGATGGATCTGATAAGGGAAAACCTGACAAGGTCACCAGCTACTCAACTCAAGGTACCACGCCTACACCATGTTCAATACCAGTCTGTCCAAAATCGTCTCCACCATGAAGAGTTGGGAGGATATCAAATGGCCCTTTATGCCCGAGAGCGACCCGTCAAAATGTGACAAGAAGAAATATGATTCTTAACACAGACTACAATCATATCACGCAGGACTGCGAAAGCCTCAGGAATGAGAATAAGTATCGGGTCCAAAAAGGGAGGCTTAAGGAAATTGTGGGTTTTGGCATGAAGCAGTCGCAAGGGAAAAAAAGAAGGAAAAGCCCACACCAGAGGCTCAAGGAAAAGGTTGCGAATGTTATCTATGTCCTACACAGTGCATATGATAAACAGGAACCATACAACTGATTGAGGAAGATAGCAGTTTGAGAACCGCGAACAAGTTTTCACTACGGAGTCTGCCCTGTCAAGCATGCCTGAATAAAACATTTGATCCCGAATCTGACATTCACGAAACAAGACATGCAAGGGGTCCACTTTGCGCATAATGACACCTTAGTTATAACAATCAGGATAGTGAAGTGGAATGTCAAAAGATCATTGGTGGATACTGGAAGCTCAGCCAATGTTCTGTTCCTGGAAGCGTTCTGCATGACACAGCTGATGGGAGAAGAGTCGATGCCGCACAAGCAAGCAATGATCAGCTTCAGCGGCGTACGATGTTACTCGATCCAGAGCATCAAGCTGCCCGTGGTAGTAAGGGAGTCAGATCTGATACGAATCTCGATGATGGAATTCATCGTTGTAGACGCCCCCTCTACATACAAAGTACTTCTATGTAGGCCTTGGCTCAACCAAATGAAAGCAGTATTCTCCATTCGGCATCAATGTCTTAAACATTCAGTCGATAATAAGGCAGGAACTATCAGGGAGACCAATTGACAGTGAAATAAAGCCATTACATGACAATGAAGCAATCAAGCAAATAACCATTATGGCCCAAACCCCTTTTTAAAAAAACCTACAGGCCACGTGCTTACTAGTTAGAGAGCATGAGTAAAGAAAATGTTATGTAGAACACTTACAGAAGTATTGTCAATAAATGTATTATCTTTATAAAAAATTCATTTCATATTTAACTGACCTAGTCCAATTGGGCAGAGACGACTTTTCCATGACTCAACTTCTATTCGGGATTGAGCCCATATATTACAAAAATCTAGTCCATTCGAACAAAAATGATTTATCCACAATCTAACTCATATTCAGGATTAGGTCCATTAGGAAAACCTAGTCCGATTGGGCATAAACGACTTCTCCACCACTCAACTTCTATTCAGGATTGAGCCTATATATTACAAGAATCTAGTCTATTAGGACAGAGATTTCTCCACAACCTAACTCCTATTCAAGATTAGGTCCATCTGACAAGTCTAGTCGGACTGGGCATGGACGAAATCTCCACGATTCAGCTCCTATTCAGAAATGAGCCCATATATTACAAAAATCTAGTATGTTCGAAAAGAGAATATTACTCCACAACCGAACTCCTAATCGAGATTAACCTTGCATTATTAAGAAAGTCTAGTCCATACAGATAAAAACAACTTCCTTACTTGATTCTTCCTTGAGATTAATTAGCACTAGTATCAAGGCGTAATACAAATTGAAATGGCAAGTGCAGAGAAGACAAAATAAACATAAGAGAAGGGAAATACAATTCTCATTGACAAAAGTTTACTTTACAAAGCTCTGCTCATGGGGTAGCATCAAACAAAGTAGGATCAACGACAATCTCCAAAACTCCAAGGTCAACGAAAGTTTCTAGAACGTCAGGGTCAGAAGCAGCCTCGGGAATGTCAGGACCAGTGGTAGTCTCTGGAACATTAGTGTCGATGGCTAACTCTACGACGCTTGGGTCGGCTTCAGGGCCATCCTGCAGAGAAAAAGATTCGTCTGCTTATTTAAAATGAGCGCAAAACAATTGTTTGTTAACGGAAAGCTATCAGTCCTCACGGTCCTATTCAATAAAATTTAGCAGTTATCGCCTTCCAACAATAAACTTTCTGAATTGAGCAGTATCAGCAGCCTCAAGGAACTCTTTCTTTCTAGCCTCCCACTGCGCCTTCAAGATGGATAACTCCTCGTTCACTCTGGCCAAACCACTTTCATAATCTGTCAGCCTACGACCGGCCACATCTTGACTTGCACGGTCAGAATCTAGTTTTTGGGTGAGTTGGAAAATTTGTACTTGGGGATGCCTGATCGAGATCCCTCTGGCAAATAGCCTCGTTGTGTTCACTTTCTAGAACACTTTAAGAATAATCAAAAAAAAATTGAGCAAGTGCTAGTCGGTCAGCAAACATTGTCTGCTCAACAACCAACCTGTCCTGACTCTCCTAAACCTCTATCAGCTCCTAGGGATGGCAATGGGGCGGATTGGGGCGGATTTAAGAAAATCCATCCCCGCCCCGCTGAAAATTGCGGGGATTAAAATCCGCTCCGCATATCCGTTTGGTATTATTTTTCAAAACCGCCCCCAGACGGATTTGCAGATATCCGCCCCGCCCCGATATCCGCATGAAAATTTCTTTCTACAGTTTTACGATCATTTATACATTAAAAAAAAAAACATACAACAAATATTAAAAAAAAAACATACAACAAATTTTTTAAAAAAAAACATACAACAAATTTAAAAAAAAAACAGATATCTGAATCTCTAATATAAACAAATTACAACAAATTACAAAAAAAAAAAAAAAATCTAAAATTTACAACAAATTCGATCTAAAATTACAACAAATTACCAAAAAAAAATCAGATCTGATCTGAACTCTAAGATCGAGATCAGATCTGATGAGATCGAAATGGAGATCAGATCAGATCTGATGAGATCTGAGATCGAGACCTGTTGAGATCTGAGAGACCTGATGAGATCTGAGGTCGAGATCTCATCAGATCTGAGATCAGATGTGAGATCGAGATCAGATGTGAGATCAGATGTGAGATCTGAGATCAGATCTGAGATCGAGATCAGATCTGATGAAGAAGGATCTTATTACTAAGATCATATCAGAAGGAGAAGGAGATCTGGAGAAGGAGAAGGGGCGGTCTCTGTGAGAGGGAGATCTCTCTGCGAGGGAGGCAGATCTCGCGGTCGACGCTGTGTGAGGGACCTCTCGAGGTCGACGCGGTGTGAGGGGAGCAGCAAGGAGGATCTCGCGAGTCGCGGCCGCGCTGCGTGAGGGAGGGCGACGTGGGCGACGCTGCTCTGAGAGTGAGACGAGAACTTGTGCTCTCTGTGAGGGAGTTGGTGAGGGTGAGGGTGAGGGTGAGGGGAGGATCGTTTGGTGAGGGTGAGGGTGAGGGTGAGGGGAGCGATTCGTGAGGGTGTGAGGCTGTGATTTGCGAGTGATTTGTGAAAAAAGTAAAAGGTTAATCCTTTATATAGGCGAAGGGCATTTTTGTAAATTTGTTGATTAAACGGATATCCGCGGGGCGGATATGGCCAAATCCGTATCCGCCCCGAATAGTGGACGGATATTTTTTGGATACCCAAAACCACCCGAAAACCCATTCAGTCATATCCAAAACCGCCCCAAACGAATTGGGTGGGGCGAATATCCGTGAAAATCCGCCCCACTACCATCCCTATCAGCTCCGTCTTCAGATCGGCTTAAGCAGCTAGGGCCACGTTTAGAATTTTATGGACTCATTTCAACTGAGCCTCCAAGTCTACTAGGGTAACCAACGTTTTGATAAATCTGGATCTCACCCAGTTTGAGTTTCCAGATTGGGCTAGGCAGCTAACTGTTTTTTCAGATAATCCGCATTGAAAAGAGCATCCGAGAGCTTTAACTGTTGCTCAGCGAATACCCTCTCTAAGGCGTACACCCTATCTCGTGCAGACTCCACTTCAATACCCACCATCCCACCATAGGTCAAGTGGTTCATCCCATGATCAGAAAACCCATATAGAGTTACGAATAGTTAGTATGGCAGAAAATCGAGCGACAGTCAAAAGACAATGGCTAACTTAATAGCATCATGTGCTTTTGCCCCTAATCAAAATGATCCCCCACAGTTCTCCTCCAGTGGTGTGCTGACCAGCCAAGAAAAACCATTTCTTCAGATCCTGAATGGAACCAGTCATGTGATCCACCTATGTTGGTCACTAAAGCTGAGATAAAGAGCACCCAAAGCACGAAAGTTAAATCAAGCGTCAGCATGGAAAACCTTGGGGTCAGGGATCAGTCATGCTCCTCCCCTTGCAGCACTTGAAGAGGGAGGAAACTCAACAACATGCTTTCTCTTGTTAGCGACGGAAGGCAGAGCAATCGAACGAGGCAAGCGTAGAAGATCCAATTCAAACAATGACTCAGTTCGGGAATCAATACTATGCACTAAAGACGATGAGCTCGCCCCTCCTTACGGACTTTCGAATCCACAGAAGGATCACAAGCAACACCCTCCTGGGCAGGTTGCTCTACTCCAACATCCGAAACTACAAAACGAGCCTCGAACAACACTCTATAGGGCAGGCTGGTCTACTCCTGGATTAGCAGTGAAAGCTCTCAATGTAGCCTGATAGAGTTGGTCTGGAGCAAGTTCAACATGCTTTGTACTCATTTTGATAGGACCCTTTATCCCATCATATTGAAAGAACTCCATGACGATCAACGAAACAAGAGGAACACGAAGTGGCTCCTTAGCAGACTCTTCCGCAACCTGTTGAAGAGGACTGTCAGACTCAGTCATCACCTCCTCGCTTGCACGACAAAGAAACCACAACCAAGGAAAGGTCCACAAACTCATTCTCATAGGCGTCAGCAAGGCAGGATGAACAATCTAGATGGCTCCCACCTTGATAATCTTGGACTTACAGGATAGAGAAAGCAACCCCTCCAAAACCTTCCTCTTGGAAGAACTAGGCATCCTCACCACTTTCTTCTACTGCGGCCCATATACTTGGAGACTAGTCCTAGAAGAAGATCCATTAGGAGTGGTCAAGGCCCGCCCCACACTACCAATCTCACTGAAAAACAAACCACTCCGCTTGATATTCTTTGATTTAAGAACATCAAAAATATGCATTGGTCGCAAAAGCAAAAGCATGAGAAAGGACAACAGGGTCGTGCACCCTGATTGGGAACAATTGACGGGTCATATAACACACTATTTTAAAAGCAAAAGCAAAAGGAATACAAAAAACTTACTGGGATCCTTGAAGCTGCGGATGATCAACTCCACCATAAGTGAAGTACCCAGATTTCAGAAAAGCAAGGAAGCGGTGCCTTTGCCAGTTCTTGGGGTCGTCCAAGCAAGAAGGTTTCATCAACTAGCAGACCCCACGTCGATTCATCCAAGGGCAGATAAATGAATGCAATAGCTTGATCGACAGATGGAGCTCAACATCCTTTACCCTGATTAGTGTGGCAATTAGGATCTTCCACCTGTCCGGAGTCATTTGGGCCGAGGCAATTCCATTGTATGAAAGAAAACGCCAAATGGCGTCTGCAACAAGGAAACAAAATCCAAATTTGAACATGGTCCTGTATAGATAGACATACTCCTCTCACGGAACAGTCTGAGAGTCGCCTTTTGTAATGAGCGACAACCTTAGATCACCAGGAATCTAAAATCGTCTGCAGAGATCGATTAGGTCCTCCATTTTCAATAGCTCCCTAAATAAGTGGAGGCTATCCGCATGTCGCTCATGTGAAAAATGAATTTGAACAGACATGATTGGAGAAGATGAACATTTGCATTTGATCCGACTAGAGAGTTCAAAAACAAATAACAGAAAAAAGCTCTAGAAGGTAAAAATATCAAACTTTCCCAAAACATGCTTATATAGGCTTGGCGTGTAGAAGTAGTCACCTAAATGTCGCATAAGCATTAACTGTAGCGAAACAGCCAAAAAGGCACTGAAATATGCCATCATGGCATCGCACATGCCCCACACACAAGTTAGTGACCCTATACACAATCCCACTAACTAGGGTAAGTAACTGATGAAACATCAAACAGTCATCCAACCTCAACCAGACAAGTGGCACATGTCAGCTCTAATATGAAAAAGCCCTAGTCTGATCTAAGACAAGCCTAAGCCAGGTCCAGTTTAGGCTCTGACTAATTACTATTTAGTTCGTAAGTCAAACACCCAAGCCCAAAGTGGCGTGAATCTAGGAGTTTGACCCAGGACAATAAGGCCCAAATACATACCTCTGGACTATAGTCGGCTCAGGGTCCATTTGTGCAACTCTTGGTCCAATCAAATATCAACTCCCAAATAGAGCCAAGTGTCAAGGGAGACTCATTCTTGAATGGTAAGATTTTAAACGAAATTTCCCTCCACACCCTGAACGGTAGAGTTAGAAGGGAGTGAAGCGGACAAAATGGATGAGAAAGGTCTTTGGCTGCCACAACGATGGTCTCTGATAAAAAATCAATAGGGACGAATTTGGACGCATCAAAAACCAATACCACTAGTTCTTCCTTACTAGAAACCAAGTTTACTTCTGTTCAAGGCCAAAGGTTGTTCTCGTCACTTTAGTGATGCAAGTGGGATTGGCCTATGGTTGTCTGTTTGAGCCTCGTGAAACGTAATGCAAAATTTGAAGCTAGTATAGCCCTGCTCCACTTCAACACCCCCATCTCAGTGATTTTGAGACCCCCATCCCCAAATGGTCTCTCTGATTTGGAGTGGTTGGATCAAAATACTCAAGCTCGAATGTCTTACTCTCTAGTTCTAGAATGGATCTCATACTCAGAATAACAAGGAAAACAAACTCATTACCCGGATATCAAAAACATTACAAATATGAAAATTCTTAGTGGTAACTCGCAAAGAAAGTATGCTTACTATATATGGTTCAAAACACTATCAGTAAATTTTTTTTTTAAAAAGTATGAAACGATTTTTTCTAACATGAAAGACAAGGCTCAATTTCTCAAAATTTTGAAGTCCAAACACAAGAAACCCATACAGAACATGAAACAATAAAACAAAGAATGAGTTCTCTTATTTAATTCCTATCAAATGAGGTTCCTTAGCATCAAACAAGATAAATTCGTGCACGCAACCAAGAGTTTCCTACATTTAGATCAAAATGATAACCATAAGAAATCACCGGTCCAAGTTAGTTTCAGTCAGCAAGTTCGAAACAGACAACGCCACAATAAACAAAATAACATGCGAGCTTCATATTCAAATTCCATTGAGAAAAGGAAGGTTGAAGGAGGAATGCATTTCAGCAAATCTTTTGCAGCACATGATTCATTAAGGAAGCATATATATCAACAACATGACACATGGTCAAACATGATCCAAGTGAACACAAAAACTTGAAAAAGAAAAATTTATTATTACTAACGGGCCTTCCTCGTAACTATACGGTCATATAATTCCTGCCCGATTCTCCATTTCTTATAGAAATAACTTTTCAACTTATCCATTGTGGATTCATAAATATGAATGTGAGCATCAATCATATCATCAAAAAATCTCCTCACATCGGACAACCTACCCAAACCAGAAAGCCCAATGAGCAATTCATTGACACCCTCATCAACTGGTATTACAAGTTTACTCTCAATCATATAGCTCCACACCTCAATTGCTAGCTCAGGGTCATCCGCATAAAAGAAGAGATTGATGGCAGCTGCACAATTATAATGTGTTTGAGGTATTTCATTCTTGGTCATCTCAGTAAAAATACTAGCAGCTTCACTAAACTTGTTGTTTCTTATCAAGCATTGGAAAATTATGTTATAGGTAACAGAATCAGGGAATGCACCATTAAAGACCATCTTATCAAGGAGGTCCAAGGCATGATTGTAGTCGTTGTTGTTACAAAGCAAGCCAATCATTGCATTGTGCATTACCAAACTGGGTACCAACCCACTAGAAACCATGATTTTCCACAACGGCGAGGCTTGAAAATAATCATTTTGCCTAACAAGAACGTCAATATCATTGGTGAAGAATTTCATACCTGGGAGGCAACTCTTCCCCTTCATAACTTGTGGAAACTTGACGGCATCATCAACTTGTGATCCACGAACCAGAGTTGTAAGAAAAGCATCATACGCAGACGTGTTGGGGGCTCAATCCCACGCGTATCACCGTCTCCCCAAACATTGACTTTGCCTTGTCAGCATTGCCTTCCTTCTCCCAACCTTCCAAAAGAATTGCAAATGTGTCAGCATCAGGGGAAATCTTCCCCTTAATCTTCTCGAAAAATTCAAGAGCCCTTGAGATCTGGTTATCCTCACGGCAAATGGCACTAATAAGTGAGTTGACAGCGATTACATCCTGCTCAACTCCATACCGATCAAGCACATCAAACGTCATGACAGCTTCACTAAACTTCCCTGCAATACAATAACTACCAAAAACTGAAGCAAAGGTAACCATAGAGAGCATCCCCTCTTGCTTCATCGAACGAATAACATCCCACATTCTCGAAAAGACCATTTTTACCAAGCAAATCAACCATAAGGTTCCATGAATACTGACTATGCTTGCTCTTGAACCCAGCCCACCTGAAGAACTTCACTGCTGCATCTGGAGACCCATAAGAGAGATTCAAAACCTCTTCAACACATTCGGGGGTAGGCGAAATCCCACTTTCGATGAGTGCAGCTTCGAGTTGGGGAACGAGGACAGGGTGAAGGATTTCACACAGAGCTTTAGCTCTAGTGGAAACACTAGCAACTTGTATGTAAGAAGGGAAGATTTGACGTCTTTGAACAAAAGGGGTTTCGGTGTCTATGATTGGGGTCTTTGTGGGTTGCTGTTTCTGATGGTGGTGAGGAAGTATTGGAACTCCATTTCTAAGGTTTCCAGCCATGGTTCAAAGTTGATGGTGATTCACATAACACTAATAAAATCTTTGAAACCCCTAAAAACTGAAGAAAAAATCGAAATTGATTTGAAATCAAACAAACAGACGAGAAGATTATAATTAGAAGATGAAAGATACATACAGTTTATACGACGAGAAAGGAAGATACAGAAACCCCCAGATGACTTGGTTGAAACAATCAGGAAGAGTCTTTGACAACATAGGTGAGGTCGACTTCTTCAGTCCTATCCTTGGCCTCTTGCTCCACTATCAGAGGTAAACGAGAGGCAATGTACCTGATATCTTCACTGGAGGAACCTCTTTCCTCACCCACATCAAAATTCAAAAAAAAAAAAAAAAATCTAGTCTAGTACACCCACACAAAAATTTCAAGCTCAATTTATTAAAGCTTTGTTCTAAGGCTCATGCTCCTTGACATCAGCACTTTTGTTGAAAGATACAACCACCCTTATTTTTTTAAGCACGCCACCACATGGTGAAGCACATCACCAATATAAACATATTTTCTCCCTCCTCTTACCTTCATTATGGTGTTCTAAAGTGAAATCTACGACAAATAACTCAGATCTAGAATTTGTGTAAGCATTTTATGTAATAAAAACCTAATTTCAAACATGGGTTTGTTGAAGCTTTTCAACTTCAAATAGCTTTGATCTACCTTGAAATAACAGGTGATTAACTCGAATTTCATGGGATGAAAAGCTTCCATTAAGTAGCTTTGATCACCTTCCCTTTCTTCATTTCGTTCAAAGTTGCAATAAGAAAGCAAAAAAGAGTAAGCATAGATAATACTATAAAAATGAAAGGAGTTTTCCCTCCACTCTGCATCTCTAAAAGGGTATAGTCTGCCAGTTCTAATCCCAACCATCCACGTGAGTAGATCAGTTGGTTGGGATGATTGTGTCAGCCACATCCTTCATATCGTGCGTGAGATGCATGTGATGGGGTACTTTCATTACTAAAATAGGTCACGTACATGCACTCACAGTCTGACTGCTAGTCTTAGCGGGAAAGAAGAGAGGATAAGAAGATGAAGAAAGGAGCAGAAGAAAAAAAGGGAGGAGATAAAGAATGCGCGAAAGGGCGATGTGGAGGAGCAGGGTGGTGCGGCTGGCGGCATAGCGGTTGTTGTTCCTGAGAAAGAAAAGAGGAAGTGAAGAAGAAGAAGAAAAACATTTTTATTGATGGCGTCTGTCAGTACATCCAAAAAAAAGTGGCGGTGTCTAAAAGTAGCTACCTTGTTCCAATAGTTTCGATGTCATAGAAACTAAACAAAATGATGGGAAGTTCATATCCTTTCCGACCACCCTACCTCCCAAAACCTTATAAATATCATCCTTAATCTGGCAGTCTTAATATGAAATCGAGCTAAGGTTTGAAGAAAAATCTCCCTCCTGATTACAATTAGTTGTATGTTTATTACTCCCACTTAAATCAGAAATGATGTGCTAAGTGAAGCCATCCCTATGTAAAATGACAAGTGAAAGAGGTTTGTAGTACTTCTGATGAACAATGAATAGATGCAAAGCACAGAACATCCTAAGATAAGGGACACCTCCCTTCTTGCCTTCCATCTAGGGGGATCCACGGTGACAATACAACAATACATTCAATAGGGGAGTTTTCTTTTCTTGTTAACACACTGAAAAAAAAAATTGGGCACTAGTAGTTCACAATTATTTAATCCATGAGAGCATGTTTGTTAAAAACATTGAATCCAAAGTCTAGTCTTATCGAGAAAGTTAATGCATGTAGCATATAGTAATTGAAGAAAAGAAACAATGAAATACTTATAACAATTTAGGGGTGGGCAACAATCCTGATCCTTACCCAGTTCAATCCAAACCATATGGCTCTGAACTGAGATCTACAAATTTAGTCTCGGGCCGTCCCTATATTTTTATTTGTAACAAAGCCCAAGCCCAAGCCATACAAAAGCCCAAACCAAGTAACCAACTCACTTACAAACCTAAGGTTTGAGGAGTAAAGACTCTCATGTCTCATCTGTGCTACTCGAAGTGGCGATTGCGAAAGAGGCGAAAGTAGTGGTGTTTCTACAACGAAGAAATCCCTCTCTTCATCTTGATCTGTCGGAGCATAAAATAAAGCTTCTTTCAAGCTCTCTCTCGTTTTGAAAACCCTCACCTCCTCAAGATTGGACAATGGCGGTCAGGTACGTTTCCCTTCCATATCTTTTTGCATCTATTCCACCAATCACACAGCTGCTAATTCTCGTTCATCTCTAATTGATTTGATTTGATTTTGCAGGAAGAACAAAAGGATCTCAAAGTGGAAGATGGGAGGAAAGAAGAAATAACTACTTAGTAGAACCCCATTTATATCAAACGTGTTCCATTTGTTTTAGCTGTCTTAACTGATCTCATTATCTCCCCCAAAGCCACTGAACAACAAGGTAAATTTTCTATATCCACCCATTTTTTATATGTTTTAGTTTTTTGTATTCATAGTTAATTATTGCTTGCTATTTTGAAAATTATTTATTCTAATCTAATACTTATTGCCAAGCAAATTATGGAGTCTGATAATGAGATCATCCTCCTATTCAGTGATTTTCCTCTTTTGATTCCAAGCCTCAGATAATTCAACCACCTCAGGTTGCAGCTCTTTCCACCCTTGTTTAATCCGACCACCAAAACTAAAATAACAAATATTTTTCTCTTTTACATTAATGTTACACTTTTAGGTACTACAACTTTAGCTATTGAATTAGACATCTTGATATAATTTAGTTCCCCCAAAGGAGAACAAATAAATTGAAGATTTTCCAATCAATCCTAGTTGGAATATTGTAACTCCTCTGCCTTGTGACCAAAAACTTGATCAAATAGTATAAACAGAATGAATCAAACAACAAGGGAGAAATTTTGATCAAATCAATATATTATAGAATACAAACACACAAACTCGAACTATAAGTTCAACAATTCCTACCTTAACAATACATTTTTTTTCACAGAAATTGTTTTCTAACAAAATCAATTAAATAAAGATGAGAGGCCTTGATATGTATGCAAAAGTGGTAGAGTTATAGATTCATTTAAGAGTTCATTAACTCCTACCTCATTGTAGGCCTTGATATGTATCTAAAATTGTTGAGAGGAGATGACATTACAATGGACTTTGAAGATGAACCTACCGTTGAAGAGCTGGAATTCTATGAAGACATTGAAACAAGTACTTGTTCATTGATATCCTATAGTTAATCATTACTTATTGTGCTTTAAGAAGAAATAGTACATATATTCCACATATCATTTCCATGCATAATATGCTTTTGATACTCATTTTTTTTGCTGCTTGTTTGTTGTCTACGGATGTCTGTCTATTTCTTTTAACTGTGCATATAAACTTCTAAAAATTGCATTAGTTGTAAATTGATAGTCATTGACTTGTGATAATGAAGTATTAGGGCATTTCTTTTTAACAGATGTGAAGTGTTCTTTTGAACAAGTAGCTGATGGCTTAGGAAATTATTTAAAACTGAGACTGGCAAACTTGTGTTAGATTCTTTCATGGTATTGTCTATGTTCCCATGTATGAAGATCTCTCTATATTGGGGTTCAATTGTTGATTATTGATGGTCCGATTCATATCATTCAATGCAAAGGCAGCAACACAACTCAAAATGATCCAATGGCAAGAGGAAAGGCACCGATGCAAAAAGAAGATGATCCGAAAGAATGATGAACCGAATTTATTGGTTTGTGTTGTAAGGTTATTTGAATGACTTACTTTTTTCATTTATTGGTTTGTAAACCTACTTGTGAACCATTGGGTGACATTTTGAAGTTAGAAGGCAGGTTTATAGGTTTATATTGCAGGTCTAAGATTTTCGAGCATAGAATGGAGCATGGTATTTTCGTTACATAACTTTTTTAAAAGCCAAAAAATGTGAACCAATGAGAGTACGTCTCGTCATCAATGTCAAAATGAATGTAGATTTTGAAGGTTAGAATAGAAGGTCTCGGTATACAATTAGCCTATTGCAGATGCTTTAAGCTAATTGTAATAAGAGAAATCAAATGTGATGGAGTCTCAAGAGTAGGGTCTTGACCCCACTATAAGCTAGTAGACGAGGCATCAAAGGTGGGCCACAAAGAACAAATGTATTAAAGAGGGATCACATTTAATCCCACTTGATACTTTGGGACTAATATTTGGGTAGAGCCCATGTAAATAATAGTCATTTTATTTAGCTTTTTAACATTTTTTCCACCCTTTTCTACTTTATCTATTTCCATCTCATTTTTACTCACCTTCTCAATAGTCTATAGTGGATGGTTTCATTTAACCGTCACTAAATCATTTTAAAAACCTTAGCTAAAGTTCTCAAGTAATGATGTCAAAAGATAAAAATAATATGAAATGATGATTAAAGGTGAATAACACTAAATTTACCCAAGGGCGAATTGTCAAAATTCCATGGAATATAAGCCATCTCAAAGGCATTCATGACAAAATATTAATGACATTTGGAATGTAATTTCCAACCTCACTTTCTCTCCCTATCCACTCCCTTTTCATTGCCTCACATTCCACAACCGCATATGCCCTTAAAGGTTACAGGATGTATCACACTAACATTTGATACTTGGAATACCCAGATTCTATTGGGAACTCCTGCATTTGTTCCCATTTTCTGCCGTTGTTCACTTTTTTGCAGTTTGAATAAGCACCAACCTCATTACTCAATCCACGTGTTGAACTACATGTTCCCAGAAAATTGTTGTTGGGCAGTGTATGGCAACTCCTCCGGGTTTTCTCTCGTTGCCACTTAACAAGTGTTCCAAGAGCTTAAAGCATTCTGACATTTACCTTGATGTTGTTAGTGGAAAAATCGTCTTTTACTGTCGATCAGACATCTTCATTTGAATGGAGAGGATATTTGAAAGGAATATACTCAAGTCTATTTTCTTCGGAGAAGATATTTGAATGGAGAGGATATTTTTAGCTTTTTTATCTTCCTTGGAGTTTACGAGCTCGATGTTGCCAAGAGCCATGTTGCCTTGCAAGAACCTAGCAAGAAAATACAAGCTTTAGCATGCGTTCCTTTTCAATTTCAAAGTTGAACTATATTGTTTGATTATACATCAAATAAGGTTGATGTCACAGCCGTACACGTGGCATAGATCATCCATCATGAGGATCAAGTATCCCAAAATCAGGCCAATTCATAAAGCCCAAAAAAGGTTAATCCAGTCATAAAATCCCAAATAGGGCCCATCAAAATAAATCATAGTTAAAGGCCCGATAAAGTTCTTCCTTAAAGAGGAGGAACGTTACAAGGAAAAAAAGTTGTGGAGAGCGTTATGCTTTTGAGGATGCATCTTCATAAAGAAGGAAACAATTACGAGGAACGTCTCATCTCGTTGCGCCTCACATGCTTAAGTCACACATGGAATTAACAACGACCATTATATAAGGTAAAGGGAACATCTGACAAATGTATGCAACTTTAATTGAGTTTTGTCCAGATTTATTTCCATCTCCAACTGAGTTACTGACTTAAGCATCAGAGTGCCTTCGACCACCAAAAATGTGGTCTTCGGCAATCAAACATTTGTTTTGTAGGTCATACTTACAGGAGATCGGGTTTTTGGCACATCAGTTAGGCGCCATCCTTGTTGAACGATAGTTTTCATTCAAGAAAAGAGTCTGCAGGAGGAAACTTCCTCAGTTCTGATTAGCGATTAATAAGCTTTTAGAATAAATGGAACACTCTACAGATCCTCAACCTAGCAACGATCAAAACAATCTTCCAACTAATGAAGCTGCATTTCCAACACCGCACGATTCTAATCCAGTAACAACCATCGAGCCAATCACATCGGACAACAGAGAGCCACAACATGTAATAGCCCAAACATCTGGTGGCGCCGCCATGGACCCTCGTGTGGATCTACTCATGGCCAAGATGGATCATATGATCAAAATGGTGGACAAACTCACCCAAGAGAGTGTTCAATCTGCCGACCCTGTCCAAGCGTCGTCCCAACAAAACTCTGCCAACCGAGTCCGAGGAAGTAATGAAGTTCCTGCAAAACCTCAGAAAGCGAATCTCGAAAGTAGTGAACCACCGCAAGATGGCTCCCCATAGAGCGACGAGACCCCTGCTGAAATCCTATTCATGGTCGGAGTCACAGATCCTAACGTGACCACCATTTTTTGATGCACTCATGGTGACTCCTATGCCGAAAAAGTTCACCCCACAAAAGTTTGAAGCGTACGATGGCACCACCGATCCGACAGACCATTTGTGACACTTTCACCACATGATGGCGTTGAAAGAAAGCATGGAATCCATCTTATACAGAACATTTCCGACCAGTCTCACCTCCACGGTGATGAGTTGGTTCAACAACTTACCACCAAGATCGATAGACTCCTTCCAGGCACTAGCTACCGCATTCATCAAAAGGTTCATCAACAGTCAACGGATGATGAAGGGGCCACACTACTTGCTTCACATCAAACAGAAGCCCGATGAGACAATAAGGGAGTACGTCACTCGTTTTACCAACGAGTTAACAATAATCGACGGTTGCAGCGATGACACGGTTATTGCTAATTTTACCTCAGGACTGAAAAGATGACCATTTTTTATTCTTTGAACCTAGATCCTCCAAAGAACATGATGACTCTATTGAAGACCACTCAAAAGCACATCTTTCTTGGGGAAACGGTAGCCGCCAGGAAGAAGAACGAATCAGAGAGGGAAACCCAATCAAATAGGCGATAAATGAAAGAAGAAAGAAGGAGAGACGACAATCAAAGAGGTATAGGACCAATGAGAGGTCTGAATTCAACCAGCAAGAACTCGAAAAGGTTCAATCAAAAAGGCCTTGGCACGAATGGGTAACAAGTGTGGAAGAAGACGTGCAAACCATACACGGCCTTGAAAGCGAGTCAAGCGAGCATACTGAAATCCATGGCAAAATGGGAAGACATCAACTGGCCACTCAAAATGAGAGGAGACCTGGAGGTGCGAGATAAGAGCAAGTACTGTTCTTTCCACAAGGATCACAGACACGACACGGAAGACTACGACAATCTGAAACACGAAATTGAGCATTGGGTTAAAAAAGAACGACTCGACGAATTCGTCGGGCTGCCAGATAAACAGCCCAAAGGGAAAGAAAAGGTGGACACCATTGTGGGATCAAAAGAGTAACCCAGAGAACTGATATACGCCTACACTACATAGCTGGAGGAAGTAAACAGTCAAGCCAACCGAAGAAACAACTAGTAACACCGCCCACCCAAGCCGATCTATATCGAAGTAGGAGCGCTAACACCATCAAGTGAGACTAGAAAAATCACTACGACAACTCACAATGGGAAACACAAAGAAATCAGCAATCTAAGCGAGGATCAACCAACTAACGTAATACGAAGGCCTTATTCACAAATGCAAGATTGATCCACATTATCCACGACAAGACCAACAACGCCTCTGCCATTACTTAATGTAGAAATGCATGACAACCTTGGCAACCGGCGGATGTGAGCATGATTGGATAATTTGGTGTAGAATTCTACTCCACTCATCAGAACCACCTGTCAAGAGCACACACCCAGGGACTTGAGTAAGAAACATTCCAAGTTTATTAGCTACCTCACGACAACGATATACATAACGAACGACTATAACAACTATATAAAAATCATGAAGGAAGAAGTTGATACAAACAAATTAAACCCAATCAAGGCAAAACAACACCAAAACATATTCCAGGCAATAAGAAATCAAACCCGACAATCAGAAACAAATAATATTCGAACAACAAGGGCACGCAAAACCAAACCCCTATAGTTATAAGAAACAACATCAATCAAGCAATTGTCCTAAAGATGCGATGCATATTCACAAACAGACTCTACAACAAAATGTAACTTTATAGGAAGAAAATGATGCCTACTATCATAGATTTTTGTGCACCCAAAATGGGATTATCAATAAAACTCTGAGTTCAAACCCTCCATATTACACCCAAGCAATAAAATTTAGGCATTAAAGCCTGACAATGTGAAGCAATCAGCATGTCAAGCCACGAGCAAAAGGTCAAGGACGCATAAGTCAGACATAAACAACAAACTTCCGATCTGATCAACCACGGAGTAAAAGTTGGGACGAACAAGTCAACTTACTCGTAAAAAACTTTGGGTCGACGAGTATGTCAGACCAACGAGGTAAAAGTTGGGACGAACAAGTCAACTTAATCGTAAAAAATTTTGAGTCGGCTAGTATGTCAGATCAACGAAGTAAAAGTTGGAACGAACCAGTCAACTTACCCGTAAAAAACTTCGGGTTGATGAGTATGTCAGACCAACGAAGTAAAAGTTGGGATGAACCAATCAACTTACTCGTAAAAAAACTTTGGGTCGACGAGTATGTCAGACCAAAGAAGTAAAAGTTGGGATGAACAAGTCAACTTAATCGTAAAAAACTTTGAGTCGGCTAGTATGTCAAACCAACGAAGTAAAATTTGGAACGAACAAGTCAACTTAATCGTAAAAACTTCGGGTCGACTAATATGTCAGACCAACAAAGTAAAAGTTGGGACGAACAATCAACTTATGCGTAAAAAAAATTCGGGTTGACGAGTATGTCAGACCAACGAAGTAAAAGTTGGGACGAACAAGTCAACTTAATTATAAAAAACTTCGGGTTAGCTAGTATGTCAGACCAAAAAAGTAAAAGTTGGGACGAACAAGTCAACTTAATCGAAAAACTTCGAGTCGACTAATATGTCAGACCAACGAAGCAAAAGTTGGGATAGACCAGTCAACTTACTCGTAAAAACTTTGGGTCAACTAATACGTTCGACCAATGAAGTAAGAGTTGGGACAAAAAAACAAACACGTAAAAACCTCCTATCTAACTAATACGTTAGACCAGAGAAGTAAAAGTTGGGACGAACATGTCAACTTATTTGGATCACCTTCAAGTCGACTAATATGTCAAACCACAAAGTAAAAAAACTGGACAAATAAGTCAAGATACGTTCATAAAGCCTTCTGGCCCTACCGACGCGTCAAAATGCAGAATACTTCTACAAAAGATCCGACACACGAGTCAAGACTTACTCTGGAAACCTTCTGAAGTGACCAAACACGTATCGTGAAGTAGGAACGCAAGTATCAGAACGAGTAAAAATGAACCAGTACAACTTCACAGCCCGATCGACAAGACCGGAGAAATAAAACTTTGGATGGTCAACAAACGAGCACAAGAAACATAAATAAGGACAAACCTAAATTATCATAGTACTAAGAATGCAGTTAACAAGGACTTATCGTATACAATGAGTCAATGCGACTGATCCAAGACGAATCATGACTTCAAAAGGAAAACACGAAGCAAAAAATAAAATAAAAGGCATTACAAGATTATCAAAAGAAAACACTTTTCATTCATAAAATCATTTTGTTACATCCGGAGAAGAAGATAGAACAGTTGGAGAAGAAACAATAGATGCATCAACAACAAGAGCATCCGATGGAAGAGGGGCAACAATGTCAGTAGCGGGAGGAGACGAGGTTCTCTTTTCGACAAAAAGAGTAGATGATGGGGCCAGATCGGAAGGATGAGAGAATGATGGTTCTTGGTCCACTGGATCACTTGAGGGAAACGAAATACCTTCCTCGCTATCTTCATCCTCAAAAACTTGATGAACCAGACAATGATACTTGGACAAATCAACACCATCCTCTTCAATATAGTTGAGAAGCTTGACTCGTCCATCAACAATTCTCTTCCAATCCTCTGCTTCCGCAATCCTCAACCTGATTTTGGTCGCATCAAGCTCCTTCTTGGTCGAAATAAGCTACCCTTCAATGGTGGTCAACATTGCCGAATATCCGATTTAACCTCGTCAAGCACAGCTATTAACTACTCCACCCGCTCCTCAACGATCTGTCCCTTTCCACCTCATCCAACCGAGTACAGACTCTGTTCAGTTCAACCACCAAAGACTCAAGCTCAACTGCGAACTTATCTTGTGTAACCTCCACCTCCATCAAAGAAGCCCAAACAACCCTAGCTGCCATCTCCTGCTCCATGCATTGCGCTTTCAGCACGTCCAACTGACGAAGAACGTGAGAGAACACCAATAATTGAGCCGCCATCTTCCTCTCAAGAACAACCACCTGTCTACGACCCGCCTGATAATTTGATCCCATCCATTATCTATTTGAGGCCATAGTCAAGATGATTGATAGGCTCCCGTATAGGCATCAAAAGCCTTTCCACCAACTGTGTATACCATTCTTTGATCAACTTATGTGCACTATTCTGCACATCAATCTCAGTAAACCAACAAAACTTCCCATCTGACTTAATGCAAATGTCTTCTGGGTTGGGCTACTTCCAACCAATCCGTTTATGAAGAATTGGAGGATCAGGAAGCACATATTACCCACCCCTAAAGGCCAGAAGAACAGTCAGAATAGCAGTGACAACAGAAAAACCATTCTTGCCTTCTCATCGTGAAGCAATAGTGGCGGGAGTAGGAGAAACAGTAGTAGCAGAAGTTGGATGAACAAGAGAAAAGACTAGGAACTCCATTGTGTCATCGACAAGAATAGAGAAAGATAGAGGAAAAGGAATCCCAGAACTTTGACCATGATCTCCGAGCTCCTGTTCGAACAAATGAACGAATTTGAAGTCGGACGCGGTCTTTGTCGTACATGTATCCTTGGACCTATCCATTGCGAGCTGGAACATCTTGTCAATAACTCAAGGGTGATCATCCGACCACTCAACAAAGTCAGGCAAACCATAAGCCGAGAGGAGACTTTTTTTCATTATCGTCCAATGGTCGAGTTATTTCTTTTTTACTCCTTTCCATCACAAGATTCATCTCCTCAACTTCCTCGAGAGAAAAACCATCCTCCCTCCCACCCTCCTTATCAGAAGAACTCGGCCGAGTAGAAATTCGAGTAGTATCACGAATAGAATCAGAAAGTTGTTTCCTCTTGGGAACACGACTAAAACTTACTGCCAAACGCTTTGAAGGACTGGCAGGCCTTGGAAGCTTCCATTTCCTAGTGATCGGGCCAGAAATGCCAATACTGACAGGAGTCGAGATTCGTAACATCCCTACAGAAGCTCACTTTCCCATCAACGCTAGAATCACTAACACCAACAGGAATGACACGAGCAACGATCTCAGCAGCTCGGGATTTAGTAAGCGAAGCATGTTCTGTCACGTTCATGGTATACAAGCCACTACGTGTCATGATGTCCTAATAAAGGAACGCCTCCACATGAACCACATGAAGCTTCAGAAAATGATCACTGGTCATCTGTTCTTCCACAAACAATAGCAAGTCCCTCCATTTATCAGGGACTTGGAATGATCGCCTAATCTGACGAACTCGCAGATGAAAATAGCTGGATTTGATAGAAGCATGAAACCATAACCTCGAAAAGTCCCGGATGTTGTCATTTAACTTCCTAAAACAGATAAGAGAGAGGAGGAAGCAAATATTCTTGGTTACCAACAAACCAACCACTCAATGCAGAATCCTGACAGTCAAGGGAATGCCAGTAAGGATGGCTCTCGCGTAAGTAGAAACCATAACCCTCCAACATTTAGGGCCCATCTGAGCAGGAGGAATGCCCAAAAAGTCTAAGTATTAAAAAAATATCTCTGGACTGGGAATCAAAGTCAAAACTGGAACATGCACGGGTAGAGTGCAATGTAATCACCCCTTGGACGACAAGGATTATCATTCCTAGGCAGAACTATCTCGAGGTCGGACGACAAAGAGTAGTCAGAACGAGCATTGTCCAATGTCGCTTGAGAAACCTTCTTGGGCAAGAAGTAAGGCTCACAAGCAGCAAATGCCTCACCATCTAGTATATCACCAGCAAACATCGTGAAGGAGTGAAAGAGCAAAGAAAACGAAGAAGAGATAAATAAGCTCTAATTGCAAATATAACGTAAAAAGATAAACAAATCAATCACGCCTCATTTTATAGAGTCGAGCAACGAAAAGACTGCTCATAGTTAGACGTGTGAGATATGATGGCTGCACAAATTTCCAAAATACTTGCATAATCGAACGGACAAACAGGAGATCAAAACACCAACCCACCAAAAGTTGCTGACAACATTAAATGCGAGGCAATGATGAAATCGAAAGTCCAATCGTCATTGAGTTAGTGGCCACATCAGCATACCCACTAACTAAATGGGGGAGTAGACGATGACACAGAAAATAAGACTGATATCACAACCGTACATATGGCAGAGATCATCCATGACGAAGATCAAGTATCCCAAAACTAAATCAATTCGTAAAGCCCAAAAAGGGCTAATCCAGTCATAAAAGCCCAAATAAGGCCCGTAAGAATAAATCAAAGTTAAAGGCCAATAAGAGGAGGAATGTTACAAGGAAAAAGAGTCGTGGAGAGTGTTACGCCTCCAAGGGTGCATTTTCATAAAGAATGAGACTGTTACAAAGAACATCTCCTCTCATTGCACCTCACATGCTTAAGTCACGCATGGCATTAACAATGACCATTATATAAAGTAAAGGGAACATCTGACAAAGGTATATAACTTTAACTGAGTTTTGTCCAGATTTATCTCCATCTCCAACTGAGTTACTGACTTAAGCATCGGAGTGCCTTCAGCCACCAAAAAGGTGGTCTTTGGTAATCTAGCATTTCTTATGCAGGTCGTACTTACAGGAGACCAGATTTTGGATGCATTATTGTTGTTAGGCTTGCATCTTTACCTTTTCACTTACGAGGTTGGTGCTCAAAGAACTGTCAGTGTTCTCTTTTTTATCACTTTCCTCCTTCCCATCATCCTTCAGAATTAGTTCCCTATCCGATACTATGGATGGAGTTGTTGATCCAAACATGGCCTCATCATGAATGGCCTTGATCTTTTTCTCCCTTCTTGCTTTCTTAAGAGCATAAACAAGTAAACCATAAAATTTTAGATATCATTTGGGCCAAACTTTACCAAACAAGTGGTACTAAGTACACAATATATAGTACCTCCACTACAGAAAATCGGAAGCTCTGGCCAATATTCTTTACCAGTTTTGCATCATCTTTTGCCGTTGCATATTAAGTAAACAAGATTAAACTAATCACAAGATCGCACAAGAATTAAGTGAATAAGACATGATACTTTCAAGCACTAATTGAAACATTGTGTTGTGCATGGATGATCAAAGTAGACTCACATGAGTTATTGCACCAATAACGTGACATAGAAAAACTAACATACCACTGGCGAAGTGAATGATCAACATGGCTTAAGTTTAAACTTTGACTAGCCGTTTTAGCTCGTGCTAAGCCCATGCATTTCTTTCTTATTATTTTAAGATAGTGTCATCCAAATTTTATATATATTCAATCATAAAATAAATTGTTACATGACCCCATTCATTTCATGAAAAATTTAACATTAAATTTATGTGGAGCAAAATTTTTTTGAGAAAACTTTTTCTGGAAAAAATTGCTTAGTGGGTGAGTTAAACAAAATTAGTGAGAAAATAGGCACACACTGGAAAAATTTCCGAGTACAAATTTTAATAAAACACCTAACATGTAATTTAAAAAAAATTCTGAACCAACCAACACTTGAAAAAAATTAGTATTCTCAAGAAATTTTATTTTATATCCAACCAAACCCATCGTGAGAATTTATTTACTTCAAACATGCATTGTTCAAAATATTATCATTTATAATTTTAATATATTAAGAGAAATTATATAATTTAGGTTCAATCTACTTTAAGATCCTTGAGTAAACCAATTTTTTTTTAAAATTATCTTTCCTTTATTTTTATTTTTTCCTACTCCTGAGCCATGGACAGTAAGGGTGGGCATCCCATCCCGCGATCTCGATCCCATTCTGCCTCGTCCCGATTTTTTGGGGTGCACATAGTGAACTGTTTTTAAAAATAGTTGGTTCCCTCTAATTTATTTTTCTTCTTCTTTGCTGTTTGCTTATGTGTTCGTTGTGCGACCAGGCTCTTGTACATGCGAGAGAGTGAAAATCAGAGGATGGGTGAGAGAGATAAGCGAGAGAGATGATGAACATGGCGAGGGTGCAAGGTGAAATCGTCCCTGTTTCGTGGTGGTAATGGAGCTGTGTGATCTTGAGTTTCTTGCTGCATTCTATTCCAAGAGAGAGAATAAGGGAGAAATGGGGGATTCATGGTGGTTGCCAAACGTTTTGGTGCAAGGTAGCTGAAGGCAACGAGAAGAGAGCTCGAGGTGGTGGAGGCATGGAAGTTATTGTTTGTGCGTTCTGTCTATAGAAGAGTGGGTTGTTCATCGAGAGATGGAGAAAAGACAGTGTGATGAAGAAAATATGGTGGAGGGGAGATGGAGGAGAAGAGAAGCTGTGAGGAGATGAAGGCGATGTGGGTGGTTGTTGCTATTGGGTGGTGGTGTTCTCTGGTCGTAATGGTGGTTTTGTAAATGAGAGAGAAAAAAGGGAAGGAAGAGGTTATGTGGCTTGGATGGAGAGGAGTGGTGGATCTGTGAGGAAGCTGAAGTCTGGTTCGTTAGGTTGTGGGTGGCTGCAGGGAGGAAGATATGAACAAAAGAAGACGGTGGCTGCCGATCTTTCTAGCGAGTGAGAATCGTCGGCAGGGGACAATGAGATGGTTCTTTGGTGGCTGGAAAAAGAGATGAAAGGAAAGAGAGAGGCGTGAAAGAGAGAGATGAAAGAGGAGAAGAAACGAGAGGGGAGGGGAGAAAAAATTAAATAGGTTTTTCTTTCTCCAGTTTATGTTGGGTTTGGGATTTGATTAAGATAAATGGCCATTTGGGGTTTTAGGTCAATTTTTGGGCTTGGGCTCTATTATCACCTTCACCGTTGTGCCACTTCGGGCTAGCTCTTCCAAACTCGTTGTGTTAATGTGTATTCATTGTTTAAGCTCCAATTCCTGCAAAAACATAAAAATGAAAATAATTAGAATAAAATATGATATTCGAAATACAAATGAATATAAATTAGAAAATATTTTATGTAATAACTATGTGAATATCAAATACCCCCAAACCTATATTTTGCTAGTCCTCGAGCAAAACAAAAATAAAATCCTAACTCACTTTCACAGAAATCATCGGGTGTACTTACTTTAATGTGCAACAAGGCTTTGAACCTCTAAATTACCTCTAGTGGACGAGTTATAGTCTCGTGAGGGCCTCCAGAAATGTTACCCAAAAACATTATCGACTCAATAAATATCAAAAACATTATTGAACCGAACCTTTACTTAAGATCAACCATGTCTTTATTAGGTTGTATTGGGGCTAAGATTATGGCTAACAACAATGAAAAATGATAATACAAGAATTCTTTGAGAACGATTGCACCCTTTAACAAACACATGGGGCACTGAAGAATATATATTTTTCCTTTTCAATTCTTATTCATATCATTTTTTAAGCATCAATTTTTTTTTTCCGATGACATGTTTTTCCCTTTTCTACACAATAAAACATTTCTACTTTGAGGATTCATGAAATGTATAGTTTCAACTCTTTTTATTTGCCCATTTCAAATATAAATCAACCATACACATTCTCAGAAAAATTGGGTAAGGATAAAAATAATATGGGATATTACTCCATAACTAGAGTAGGTAATGAGGATGAGGTTAACAAAGAAAAGGTTATTCAAAGGCTCAAAAGGCTGCAACAAATATTCAATACTAGGTAAGCTAAAAGGCTAGATAATGGCTCAAAAAAAATGTATATATTACTTCTTAAGTTCTAGTCGGTATTATGACATCTCAATTAAATAAATCAAGAAGTTCTAGTGTAATGATCCAATTTTAATGTCATTTTCAAAGCAATCAATAAAAGAAACAAGAATAATGAGATCATCAATGAGATAATGCAGACTCAAGAAAAAACAGAGTTTATTAAATAACCATCAAGAAAAATAAATCGTTCGAAACTCACAAGGGTTAAGTCTTTACTATTATTCTAAGGCTTCGTAGTAAATATCTCAATTATAAACTTCAAATTATGCTAATTTGGCTTATATCTCACTTATCAAGAATAGTCGAGTTGAAAAAACGTCATGAAATATATTTAACTTAAATATAATATCAAACCTTATGTTTTCCTATTAATATATCAATGTGACAAGTGATAGGATCTATTTTCTCAAATTTAAAATCATATTTGAAAGCATATTCTCTTAATTGGAATGGAACTCAGATTTTGAATGCATCAAAGATTTTTCACAATTACCAAAATCATTTATGTATTTAATGGAGATTGAGTAGAAAACAGTAATTAATCGGTATAGTTATGTAATACATTTTAGCTCAAAATTTTGAAAATTAATGCACAATAAAACTCCACCCCCAAACTTAGACCAAACATTGTCCTCAATTTAGAAAAAGGTTAATCATGACAAATGAAGGAAAAGTAAAAGATGAGGGTTAGAGTGATATTACCATGATGACGTTTTTACCAATTTCGAAGAGATCACCAATGAAAGCTAAAAAAATAAGAACTGTGGGCTTATCATGAGAATTTGATAAAACACATACATGACACAATAAATGTACAAACGACTAAATACATGTAATAGTTGTAAATCAAAATTGTTACGAAGCTAACGAGTATGAGTGGAATGCAACTAGAAAGAGCTCGAAAATCAATTCAGACTAACCATAATGACACAATTAAAGCAAGGCTATCTCCCAGGAACGTTTGGTTTAACGTCGTCAGCCCGACGTATATTCTCCCTCACGAATGATGTACCATAAAATAAATAGGAAGAACACAGCGAACACCCTCCCCTAAACCTAGACACTTAGTCCACGATATAAACTAGATCATATAGCAACAACCTAAAAAGTTGAGGATCAATCTAACAAATAGTAATGACCACATGCGGCACAACATATACTAACACACCCCTAAAACTACGAAGGCACTATGCAAAATCATAGAGAAAATGCAAA
Organism: Berberis vulgaris; assembly: GCA_963556465.1. Lineage (NCBI taxonomy): Eukaryota > Viridiplantae > Streptophyta > Magnoliopsida > Ranunculales > Berberidaceae > Berberis > Berberis vulgaris. Next base: position 64,213,783 of record OY747129.1, on the reverse strand, counting down.
TGAACTCACATTCCTAGGAAATCCACAGGGATCTGGAGTATAAAACAGTCACAAATAGTGATATGCAGCAAATGAATTTTGCCTACTCCCGAAAAGGGACATCCTAAAGTCAAGTGTCAAATCACAAGATTGAAGATGTTTCACAATAGGATGGTCGAAACTAAAATTGTCCTTTAAAAACAAGGGATCCACATAAGTAGAGTCAGTCAATGTGAAAGGGAAGCATAGAGGTGTGTCTACAGATATATCGGGTGGTACAGGCTCATCATAACAAAATGAACTACACAAAGATAATAGGTTAGACAACTCAACAACACCCCAAACTTGGAATTAGCCCTACATATGACATGGATTTTCTTATTAGATGCATCAGTTGTATCGTAAAATTTTTTGAGGCGAGACTCCAAAAAACACTGAAAATCAGATTTCATGCATGAGTCATTAGGAAGGCATATGTTGAATGGGTCAACAGGATAAGCTGAGGAGGGGAATGTGCGAGGAAGTAAAATAGTCTCAACAGAAGGGGTCGGTTTTGACTTACTGAGTGAAAGGGGTTCCACTTTAGGCTTCCATGTATAACTTGGATCCATAATAGGGGCTTCCATGTATGACTCATTTCGATTTAGACTTTGATATACATGGAATTATCAATATCAAAGTCTAAATCGAAATGAGTCAAACATGCCTCTAAGGGTTCAAACGCAGACTGCAAAAAGGAATTATCCACCAAATTCTCAATCATGTTAACGTCACAAACATCCTTGAACTCGGGAGGTTGTTGACTTGCATTAAAAATATTGAGTTTGATGGTCATGTTATCGAATGAAAATTTCATGATTCCATTCCTATAGTTAATAATAACATTAGATGTTGCAAAAAATGGGCGACCCAAAATAACTGGAATGTGACTTGAGGGATTGTGAATAGGTTGTGTATCAAGAACTATGAAGTCCACTGGAAAATATAATTTTTCAAGCTTAAATATCACATCCTCTATAACACCACGAGGAACTCTGATTGACCTATCTGCCAATTGCAGTGTTACTTTAATCGGTTTTAACTCGGCAAGACCTAACTGCTCATAAATGGAATACAATAATAAATTAACAATCACCCCTAAATCCAACAATGTCTTATCAATCATATGTTGAATAACACAAGAAATGGTCGGGCGCCCGGAATCCCTATACTTAGCGGGGTTTTATGTTGAATAATTGTGCTGACTTGCTCAGCAAGGAAGGCTCTCTTTTGCACATATAGCTTTCACTTTTGTGTGCAAAGATCCTTCAGAAATTTGGCATAGGTAGGAACTTATTTAATAATATTGAGCAATGGGATATTAATGTGAACTTGTTTAAAAATTTCCAATACATCGTTAGCATTTGTTCCTTTCTTTGTTGGAGCTAACCGTGATGGAAACAATGCCTAGGCAAATAAGATGCCTGAGTGGGACCAAAGTCAAGAGGAACATCTTTAGAAGGTAAGGCTTTATCAACCTCTTTGTCAGATGGAGATGCAACCTATTTTGACTTAGACAGGGATGCAACTACACTCAAATCGAGCACTCTTACTCGATTGTCAACCTGTTTTCCACTCCTAAGGGTAGTAATAGATCAGGCATCTTCATGGCATGACTCAGATATACTACCAACTGCGAATTAACCCTTTGGGTTTGGAACAAGTTGATTAGGAAATCTTCCTAGCTCTCTCTTAGGGACTGACTGAATAATCTTATTCACAACTATGTCAAATCTATTGATGGCTTGAGATTGGTGTTGAGTCGTGGCTTTCAACTCTAGTAAATACTGAGAAATCTGCTCAAGTATACTTTTTTGTGCGCTGTATAAAACGATTAGTCGTTTCCTCTAAACTAAATGTGTTGGATGGATGAACTTAGTTAAGTTGAGGCCTAATAGGGCTAGAGGCTTGAGGAGTCTGAGAGGCAACAACAAGTCCCCTTTGGTGTGGGCCATGAGCCTAGGGGAGATTTGGATGCTTGGCGACCCCTGGATTGTAATTGTTAGGTTGTGGATTATTACCAGGTTGCTGCATAGCATTAAAAGAGTTGACTTGCTCAACGTAGTATGCAGGATAATCATTTTGAAGATCACAATCAACTATGGAATGACTCGGACTCAAACATGCAGCACAAACCTTAGATGAAACATTCGTGGGAGGTGTAGGTCGAGTCATATTCAAAATTGCATCAATTTTTTGAGCCATAATCATAACAACTGCTTCTAGCTTCGAGGCAAAAGGGGAGTGAACGGATGTATCTCTAACTTCATATATACCACCCTTACGCCTATTAGAATCCTTTCTCGAGGTGATGGAGGCGAGGAAGTTTGTGTTTGTGCATTCTGTCTGTAGAAGAGAGGGTTGTTTGTCGAGTTAAAGAGATTAAATAAGTTTTTCTTTCTCCAGTTTAGGTTGGACTTGGGTTTCGGTTAAGACAAAGGAGGATTTGGGTTTTTGGGCTTGGGCTTTATCATCAACTTCAGCGTCCGTGCCATTTCGGGCTAGCTCTTCCAAACTCGTCGCGCTAATACGATTTCATCGTTTAAGCTCAATTCCTAAACAATATAAAAACGAAAATAATTAGAATAAAATATGATAATCGAAATACAAACAAATATAAATTAGAAGATATTTCATGTATTAATTATGTGAATATCAGAAGAAGAGGCTCGTCTTGCTGCTCAAGAGGTTGAAGAAATAAATCAAGCTCTGGAGAAAAGTAAGATGGAGGTCGACGCGTATGAGATGACCAACATCTCTACTCACGTTGTGCCCGATCTTGCCAAGTTTTTGGATGATGATCTTCATGTCATCAATAATAGGATGGTGCAACTTGCCCTGGAGTCGTCTCGTGATCCAAATAGCACGAATACCATAACTAACTTTGACTACGACCCTATATTTGATGAGGTTGAAGTTGACGATGGTCAGAGTTCCAAGTCTTCTCCTCCTTCTCCAACTCGTGATGCTGATTAGTGGAGTTGCATGCTTCTTCTCCTGCTTGTCCCACACCTGTTACTGTTGTCCTAAAGAAGAATGGTAAGAGTGGTACTTCTGTCATCACCATCGTTCTAACTGTCAACCTGATTACCAAGGGCGAGGCTTCAATTCTTCCAGATCCCACTTTCCTTCATCCACAGATTGGTTGGAAAGAGCATATCCCTGGAGAGATCTGTATGAACTCGGAGAAGTTCGGCTGGAAGATAATGTGCATAATCTGATTGTTTCCTGGCATAAGCATTTGGTTGAGAGGGTCTCGATGCCAGTGCTTCGGCCAAGTGATCACCTCGATCAGAGTCTTAAACAGATCATGCAAAGGATGAATCACCTCACTTATGATGGGATGATGGGGTCGGATTACAAGGCTGCACGAGATCATGTGGCAGTCGTGGAAATGAACTTGGTGGGGCATGCATTGCTATTTTCTCACGTTCTGCGCCAATCTGGTGAGCTGAAGGTGGAGTAAGAGAAGGCAGTTGAGGCTTTTCGGGCTTCCTTGAAGGAAACAGAGTCTATCCGGAACAAGTTTGCTGCTAAACTTGAAACCTCGGAGAAGGAGATGAACATGCTTCATGATCGGTTGGATGCTGTTGATAAGGAGTTGTCCAGTGAGAAGGTTGGTCGTGTCAAGGCAATCATTCTGCTGATGAACATTCTGCTTGTCATAAGACCACTGAGGAACAAGTAACACAGCTAACCGCTGAACTCGCTAATTTTAAGGTGGAAATTTTTGCGAGGCTTACCATTGTTGAAGGAGAACTTGTGTAAACCAGGAATGAGCTTTCAGCGGTTACGGATAAGTTGAGGGCTGCAGAAGCAACAGACTAAAAGAGGGTCGTTGATGACAGGATTGACATCATCGACTTTATTGAATTAGAGGAGGGTCTCGATATGTCAAAATATCGTGACTTGGTTGTCCAAGTCTTTGAAGACGATGACGATGAGGGATATGTTCCAGATCCGCCAAGTGATCCGGCTGACGAAGGTCAACTGTCCTATCCTCCTTCCAATCCTACTGTCGTAGTCGAGATTGATCATATTGGTAGAGGTAAAACACCACGACCACCTGCTAAAAAGAGGGTTTGACCCCTTCCGAAGACAAGACTCCATTTCCTCCCGCTGATCATACCACTGCAGTCGATGTTCAACCTCGTCCATCTGTCCCTGCTTTGAATACTTCTACTATCTCCTCTCCAACTATTGTATCTTCCTCACATGATGTAACTAAATAGATAATCAATGAAATTATCTTCTTATTTATAATTGTGTGCATTTTGTTTCTTTGTCTTTTTTGTAGTATTTTTTTTCTTATCTACATGTCTTTGCTTATATACTATGTCTTTGGAAATTGTCATGGTCGAAACCTGATTGACGTTTAGACTAACCTTTATATAGTTTGACTTCATAGTTCTTATTTTGTATATCTCTTCATCTTACTTAGTAGTTTAAAATTGGCTGGATTTTTGCTTTTGAACTTGCTTCTTATTTGTCTGAAACTTTTGATGCGTCTTGTTAGATGTACTCTGTGATCCGATATGGTGATCGGATTAGAGGTTGTACGACTATGTCTGACTTAGATGTCCTGACTTATTTAGGTAGATGTCGTGGTCCAACCTGTTGGTCGAGCTAGAAGATTTTTTTGAGTAAGTCTGACTTATACGTCTAGACTCTTTTGAATATACTTCGTGGTTCGACATGTTAGTCGGGCTAGGAGATTTACGAGTAAGTCTGACTTATACGTTCAGACTCTTTTGAGCACCCTTTTTAGTTTGATAAGTTAGTCAGGCCAAAAGATTTTTAATTAAGTGTGATTTATACATTCAGACTCTTTTAAATATACTTCGTGGTCTGACATGTTAGTCGGGCCAAGAGATTTATGAGTAAGTTTGACTTATATGTCCAGACTCTTTTAAGCACACTTCGTGGTCGACATGTTAGTTGGGCCAGAAGATTAACGAGTAAGTCTGACTTATATGTTCAGACTCTTTTAAGCACACTTCATGCTCCGACCTGTTGGTCGACCATAAGTTTTACGAGTAAGTCTGACTTATACGTCCATACTTTTGAGTACACTTTGTGGTCCGACATGTTAGTCAGCTAGAAGTTTTACGAGTAAGTCTGACTTATACGTCTAGACTTTTGAGTACACTTCATGGTCCGACATGTTAGTTGGCTAGGAGTTTTACGACTGACTTATTAAGTTCACTTCATGGTTGATCCGACCAGAACTTGTATGGGTACGTCTGACATTTGTCCTGACTTTTTAAAGCTTTTTTTGTGGTTCGACATTTTGGTCGGGCCACAAGGTTTAAAAGTAAATTCCTAGTCTGACTTTGATGTCCTGACTAGATTAGATTGTTTGAACATGAAACAAAGGGTTCCTGGAATTTGGAAGTTTATTGATAATACTTCTTTATGAGTTCGACATTCCATGGTCTTTTTAGTTGTTCGCCCTTCAAATATTCTAACCAGTATGTTCCTAGTCGGTTGATTTTCACCACTTTGTATGGTCCTTCCCCGTTGATTCAGTTTACTCGCGCCTGGTTTTTTTGTATTGAGTTTGACCTTTTTGAGCACACAGTTGCCAATACTGAACGTGCAAGCTTTACTTTTTTATTGTAGTAATTTGCCATTTTTTGTTGGTAGGCTGTTGTTTGAATGAAGCTTTTTGTCGTTTCTTGTCGAGAAGGTCCAGTCCGACTCGTAGTGCTTCGTTGTTATCTTTTGTTCGAAACTATTCGGTTCTGAATGTTGCCATGCCAATTTCTACGGGTACTGTTGCCTTAGATCCGTATGCCAGGGCAAACGACGTTTCTCCGGTCGGAGTTCTCTTCGTTATTCTGTAGGACCAGAGGAGGCCTTGAAATTCAGACACCCACAATCATTTTAATGCTTCGAGCTTCTTTTTAATTACTTCTAGGATTATTTTGTTGGTCACCTCTGCTTGTCCGTTGGCTTGTGGGTGGGTGCTGAGAAGTGTTGTTTGATTTTCAAGTTTTCGCATAACTTTTTGACTTTTTTGCCTTCG